>OX123203.2:51577026-52177026 GCA_944739405.2 Euclidia mi
TATCTTCCCGTGGGTATCGTAAGAGGCGACTAAGGGATAACACGATGCAAATACCATCTTTGCGAAGAGACGGAAAACTCGACATCAAACCCTATACGACTGCCTCGTTGGTCTCGCGACATAAATGTGCGCGTGGGATCGGGAGGTCCCGGGTTCGATCCCTGGGTCGGGCAGTGTTACTGGGTTTTTCTGTCACGAAATTCTCAGTAGCCGCACGGAATCTGAAATTGTGCCCGGTACGGCAATAGGCTCGCCCCTTATTACGTGGGACTAAAATATATCTGGCGAAAAGAGGTGTATTTCTACACCCGTAGAAATACACCTCTGCCTACCCCTTCGGGGATAAAAGGCGTGACGATATGTATGTATGTATGTATGTGTATTAATGTAGGTATAGGCAATATATATTTAATACATTTCTAGTATATTCAACGCACTTATTTTCTTTAGTTAGTTCATTTTTCTCGCCTTGCCTACAGGGAGTTTAGGCGCCAGCATTGATGTATGGTAGCGAATCATGGGTATGGTGGAAGAAGCATGAAAGTAGGATTAATGCTGTAGAAATGAGAGCTTTGAGAAGTATGTGCGGAGTAAGTCTGTTAGATAAAATACGTAACAGTGTGATACGAGAAGAGTGTGGTCTAAAAGAAGATGTAGTGCCAAAGATTGAAAAATGAATGTTGCGTTGGTTTGGACATTTGGAACGGATGGATGAAAGAAGAAATACGAAAGGAGTGTAGCGTGTGAGAATGAATGGAAATGTCGGTAGGAGACGCCCTAGGTGGACATACGCCGACCAAATAGGTGACGTACTGAAAAAGGGCCAAATTAAAAGTACCCATAACCGACGCGCATGCATGACGCGGTTAATGAATGTCGAGGAAGCGAAAGAGGTATGTTTGAACCGAAGCATGTGGCGTTCCATAGTCTCTGCCAACCCCAATGGGAGACAGGCGTGACGATATAGATAAATAGATAGATACTACATTTTTTTAGAAGAAGTTTCTTTTTTCAGAATTTTCTCAAATGTATATTCTACAGTTAACCTGGAATAAAGCACCTGTATATTAATAATTGCACAAAAAATATTTTGTTTCCCTTCTTTAGCCATAAAACTCAATTTTACCACCCCTAAAAAGATAAAATCACTAACACTAAAAGCTTCTAACAAAAACCAGCGATAATCCTTAAAAAAGTCAGCCATATATCTCGATAGTTCGCCAGTGTGACTCCATGTTTAATTCAAAGATGGCCGGTATTTAATTGTAGATATGTACAAGGTTACAGAGCAAAATAAAAGAAAACACAAAAATCCGGAGGCTTTTGTAAACGTTTGGGGCTACGTTTTTATAGTGCCATGTGAACTTTTGCGAAGCCAAGGTTATGACTTTGTTTATAAATAGACGCACCTATTTTTACGGTATGCAGAGGTTATCAGCAAACTTTTCAGAAATCTAGCATCGTTAGGCCAAAAACACAGTTCATTATAAAAAAAAGAATATTCTGGAATAATGTACTTTTGGTTTTGTTTTCTTTTCACAACATCTCCCACACTACAAATAAATCCTGTGTCGCGGGGGACTTTACAAACATACAACCAACGTACACAGTGAACAACCAGACTCGAAACAACAATTTATGGATCACACAAAGTGTTGTCTCGTGTGGGAATCGAATCCACAACACTTGGCGCAGTGGCGTGCAGGTTGGGTGAGCCTAAACTGAGCAGAGAGAGCAAACTATCTGAGATCTAAAGATTAATATTAATTGAAGTTCTACAAATTAGTTTTCTATAAAGAAAACTGTGAGACGGCCTTTTGCAGTCATGAGGTGACATTATTTGAGGTTTTGTTAATGCTTCACATATTTAATAATTTTCTTTTGACTTAGGTAATTTGTATATTTGCTACTGGGAATAGTTACTTGTAATGATAATAATAAAGAATAATATAGAAGAATAATATAAATTATGTATATTTACGTTCAAATTTACATTTAAATTATATTTATGAAAAGTAATAATAAAATATAGAGTCAATAAATGACTCATAATAATTTTCGCATGCCTACTGATGGTGAGATGTGTTAAGGACAAATAATAATGTAACACCTTTGTAACTATATCTCTGCAAATAAAGATTTCATTTCATTTCAACAAATAATCTATCAACATTCGACTGCAAATTCTAGCTAAATAGATACTGCGAACTTCGAAACAACGCTCCGGAACCAAAAACCTCTAAAATCAATACCGCAATATTTGTTCCAAAAGAATTCGCAATAAATTAAATTACTTCTAATTCTCCCTTAACCTCATTACACATTAATCGCCTGCTTAATAAATAACAGAAGCAATTAATTAATTTTAAATGGCGATTGCAAGCGGTTTCAATATTAACGGCTGCTCTGAAATGTATAACGTACAATCTTGTTTAATATCCGGGTATAAAATACACGGATTAAAATATTTCGACCGGTTTTTGTACCACGTCGCGAATTAATTCTGCTGATGAGGCTTTAAAGTAAAACAGCCGATATAAGCCTTCTCTGGAGCTTTAAATGGAATCGTGCGATGAGATTGCGATGCGATGGCGATATCGCAAGCGTAGAGTGGATCATTATCATCGGCCCTGTATATATACAATGTTCCACTGCTGCAGTGTGATTCTGTAAGACTTCATTCTAAACTTCGAATCTGGATCCGCTGTGAGTTTCTTGATTGGCATTCTAAAACTCGGTTGATAATTCGAATCTACACTAGCGCTACTCTTGCGAACGTATTTGCGAGTTGAACTAAATTGACCTCGAGATTTTGACAGATAAAGTATGAGATGACGTAAAAAGTGGCATTCTATAAGTTAATTCCCCAGTCACTTCGACGCTCACTTCGCACTCAAAATCAAGGTCATTTTGAACCTTATGCGAAGTGAGAGCGAATAGCGACGTGAAATGCGAGTTGTTGTTTGAATTTTACAGAATCGGCGTGCTGGTTACGGGTCTCTTCTCACTATGAGAAGGGAAGAGTAAATAAATTGTATATAACTCGTTTATAAAATTATAGATGTAAGATGAATAGGTTTTACTATTGACTGTCACCAGCAACAAGTTATCTAATATGTTAACCTGATTGTACGTTGTGTTCGTTGATTGAATGTTAGTTAATTAACTAGGATAAAATCAATTGAAAGAAATACCAGATTACACAGAGTGTAAACGACCCTTAAAGAAAACTGAAATTCCATGTTGTACCAATCACTACGAACATTTTTTACTTCGGCATCATACCTGGGAAATTACTGGTTCAGGAGATCTTGAGGCTCAAAGTTAGAATGGATTTTTTCTAATTAGGTACAAAATCGATGCATTTACCCCGCCAATATGTTCTTTAGATGCCCTATGACCCCATGGATAAGTAGGTATTTCGGGGATTGCACGCGCGCGCTTTTAATTGTGGTTTAAAAAATGTGAAATCTTAAAAAAAAATTGTTTCCCAGGTATTATTTTTGGTTAGTATGACTTGGCATGATGTCCACAAGACTTCTGCTTGGTGATGGCTCTTGTGACCAGGGTGTCACCTCAGCCTCAATTTATCTTCTGAACCAGTAGTTAAATACAGGGGTATTTAACTACTTATTTTTAAAATAACATAATATGCACAGCCTACTCTGGGGCCCATTCCAGCCAGTATTCAAAAATGGAAATTGACGATTCATGAACGTTTACAAAATGAATTAAAAAAAACTTGTCAAAGATACGATTGTGTATGCAATTTATTCAGAATAAGGATATTAATTTGAATAAATTGAAACACACTATGAATATTATCTTTTAAAAATTCAGTTTTCTGACAATATGCTTTTAAACTTACCATCACAAATTTCGATTAAGGAAAAGGATGGTAAATTAATTTCATATTTCAGCACCAACATTTTTGATAAATACAATTTTTTTAATTCATATACTCACGCCTGTATCCCCAAAGGCTAGGCAGAGGTGTAATATTACACCCACATTTCACCATGAATTTTTAGGTCCCACGTAACACATCGGGCACATCACCAGACTCCGTGCTGCTACTGGGAATTCAGAAATACCCAGTTACTCTTTTGCCTGACCCTGGAATCGAACCTAGGACCTCCGATCAGCAGTCGCATACGCTATCCACCGGACCATGGAGGCAGTCAAACATATTAAAAAACTTACAAATAGGGAAATTTATATATGATGACCCTTATTTTAAAGTTATGAATGAAAACGCGATACCCATCATTCTAGAGATCAATGAATAGCAAATAGTACCTGCCATCCATCTTTTTCATACAAACTGGGTTGATTGTCAATCCGTCAATTAAGATATCACGATTGTCAATCTACAATCAATATTTGAGTCACCTTCCCAATATAAACTATAGAAACAAGAGCCGCAATCCCAGTTAATACCGGTCACTATTCTATTTCATCCGGATTTTAGAGCCGGATAAAAAAGCAAAGCGCTAGTTTTTCGAACATTTGATTTATGTTGTGTATATTGGTGATATGTCTTTTATTTTCGGTATCATAATAGTGACAAAGTGAAGTTTTTTATTTGCTGCGTACTGAATTATTTAAGGGTATCGCGAGGATTTGGAGATTTGAAAGATATGGCGATGTATTACGTGCATTTTTTATAAGCATGAGGAGGAATAAGGTGTGTTGTTACTTCAACTAGAGGGAGGATCCTCTGAGCAAGCTAGGTGTTCGTACCTGGTGGTCAAAAGATTGCAGTCCAACAGATGTGCTGTAGAATTTGTATTTAAAGTACCTAATCGCATGTGAGAATCGCGCCATTCAGGTCTTTTAATTTTGTTGTGTCCGTTAGATGTCGCCGTGTTGGTTGGTTGTCTTAGCCGTCTTGCTTTTGAATGATATAGCACATGTTATTGCCGACATTTTTAAAGCGCAGTTAATTGAAAACGCAGCGCTACGATGGTGGCAGACTATTTTTCTGCGGTTGTTCACAAGGTTTTTAAAGTAACAGGAGCAGGTCTGCCAAGCGTGCATTTCATATATATATTTTTTTAAATAATAAAAACATTCTTTTAAAATTCATTAAAAAATCTAACTTCTAAATGTCTGCCTTTTCGATTTTTTTTTTCATTTTGACCATTCTAAATATGAGCCTTAGAGGCAGACACGAGCAAACGATATAGTATACCTGTTTTTTTTTTAATTTTCAAGGGGCTGTCAATTGACAACGCAGCGCTACCATGGTGGCTGACGCCGTTCTTAATATTTCTTACCGTATAATTATCGCTATTAATAAAGTCTGCCAAATGAGCAAATCATACAAAGACATAAAGACATATTTATTTCTGCATTTTGGTTGTTAACAACACTTATACATGTCAAAACCCTATTCTAGATTATGCCGGCTTTTCCTAGCTAAATGCTTTCTTGAGAAGAAAGGCCGAAACAAACTCAGAGTCATTGTTTTTTTTTGTCACTTCAATTTCTTTAGTCTTTTCTAGATCTTTTAAAGTCCAGACAAAAAAAGGGTTTAGTATGCAAGTACAATACAGGATATCATCTGACGCTTTTGACTGACTCGGCCCACTGATGGCCCGCATTCAACAGGAATCGTACGGCTCAATCTCGATTGAGGGAGCCTTGTCCGCCAGCCCCATAGCTATCAGTGATAAGTAGCTACCGCAACAAGCACGTGTTCTAATTATTTTCACGCCACTCATGTATACACATTACAAAGTGTGATTTTTTTTAAGCAATACATCTGCAGATTGAAAATTTTCGTAACTAGTGCTGTAAGACCGGTCTTGCCAAAGGTCATGAGCGATGCTTCACAAAATTTGCCTCTTAGAAAGCTAAGCTTTAAATACAAATCATTACATTTTATGCTAGCACCAGGATTATAATAGACTTTAGTTTTTTTATAAAAAGGTGTAATTTAAAGCGATTCCTTAACAATAGGATAAACATTGTGTAAATAAACCAACAAACAGAAGTTAAATCGGTGGGTAGACAAACGGACAGTCAAATAACCTTACAAGGTTTACTTTTGTTGTAAGTCGTTTTGTTGTCCCCGATGCCCCCACTAAAGAAAACACAACAGTACACATACAATACCTACGCCAATATCAAACTTCACTCCATCCGAACTCCACACTTACTTCAGCCAGCCACTAGCCAGTTAAACTCTTATGAAAACCATGCAAACCTCGTTGGAAAAGCCACAGATACCCACATGTTTCGGTAGCGCACCCAAAATTGTTAGTAAAATCACAAATTCCGAGTCCATTTACAAATCAATACACTGGCTACCGACTGCGTCATGTTTAACAATGAATATTTGAGACAGTTTTGTCTATCGGTGAATTTCAATAGTGACGATTCTGCTTGCTGTTCTGACCAGATAAGGGCGTGGACGTGGCAGGCGGTTAGTTTGCTGTGGAGTGTTTGCCAGCAGGTAGTAATGTAAGCAGCGATAGTTGTTTTGTTCATCTAAAAATTTGTTCTGCGTTTATTGACTATTGAATTGTTTTTTTAAACGGCTGTAATAATTATAGAAATAATAGTACTCATAAAACAGACATAACTAAAGCGTTGAAAAATACATATAAATGAATCGTTGAAAAAATTGGTAATTCTGTAACATTTGCCCAAATCTTTATCGGCATATTTCCAATACAATATATTATTAATTAGATGATCCAGTAACAAAATAGACGAATCAGAAAATTTCTACACTCTATCGGAAACTTGATTTTAATTTGTATCGCAATAGCAAACTGTTCTATAAGTGAGACATCGTGCATCGTCCTTATGTGTAGTAGTAAATAGTATCGCTAGTTTGTATCGATAACACCTATTATACCTACTCACTCTGGAGTCTGGAGTGCCAACTAATTTTTAGAAGCAGAACATCGAATTATTGCAATAGCTCACAGTCAGCTAAGTGTGATAACATCCTAACATGTAGTTGTATGTCATTTAACGCTAGCTTGTACCGATTATTCTTCCTATAATCACTCTCAAGCACCAACAAACTCTCAGCAGCAGAACATTTGCCTACCACAAAAGTAGACTATCAGCTAAGTGTGATGAATCCTTACATGTAGTTGTGCGTCATTTAACGCTAGTTTGTACCGGTTACCTTTTTTTAATTTTTTTTGTTTTTAATGTTAATAAGCGGCAAACGAGAAGACGGATTGCCTGATGGTAAGCAATTACCGCCGCCCATGGACACAAGCAACACCACATGAGTCACAAGTGCGTTGCCGCCCCTTGGGGTTGGGAATGGGGATAGGATGAGGAGTGGGATGAGGGAGAATGAATTGGGGATAGGGCTTCCGGCACTCTCACTCACCGAACGAAACGCAGCAGTTTAGGTATCGTTACTTTACGTCGATTTTCTGTGAGAGGGTAGTACTTCCCCGGTCAAGCCGGCCCATTCATGCTGAAATCAGCAAGGCTCTACTGCCTATAAACCTTTCGTTACTAACTCGCTGCGCCAGATCATTGGATCATTCCAACAGTAGACTATCAGCTAAGTGTGACGCTGTCCTTACATGTAGTTGTACGTCATTTAAAGCGAGTTCGTACCGTTTTAGTACCTCTCGTTAGATCGCAGGCTCATTGAAAAAGCAGTTATTTACTAAGTGTGACGACGACGTCCTAACATGTTGTTGTACCTATGTAATTTATCGCTCGTTTGGTATCAATTCCCTTTTGTATACCAACGCAGAGCGCCAACAAACTCAGCAGCTGAACATTTGCCTATAGCAAAAGCAGACTATCAGCTAAGTATGACCATGTCCTAACATGTAGTTGTTCGTCATTTAACGCTAGTTTGAACCGGTTCACTCGCTGCTCTAGAACATCGGATTATTCCGGCACCACGGCGACTTTGGTCGTAATGGTACGTCATTTGTGCGTGCTAAGCTTGCGACTAATTTTAGGCATGGGTTGGTATTCACAATCTGTTGTGGTATACTCTGGTTACATGGAAAACAAGCATAGCTCAATACTATGCTCCTTAATAAATCTATAATTAATACAGATATCGAGGGAATGAGCACTGTTTCATATATTGGTTGATTTGGTACGAGTGGCCTTAATCTACCGACAACGACGCAACGCCGCGGAAGACCTCCTGCCACCTGGCTCTCATCAGTCCAAAAAGATCTAAAAGGCATGAATATTGATACAACGACCGTTCAAGATAGAGAAAAATGGAGAAGGCAGTCAAGGACAGCAGACCCCAGATAAAGGATAACGTTTACCCCAGGGATAACGCGAAAGAAAGAAGAAGAAGAAGTTGGTTGATTTGTAATGTGTTGTTTCGGAATTTAATAATTAATTGTCACTTGGTTTAAAGGTGAAGGCAAGCATCTTGGAGAAATCTGAATGTCTCAGAGTTTTTTATAATGTTCTCGAAAGAAGTCTGCCAGCCCGCACTTGACAAGCTAAGCTCTTGACGGATGATAACTCTTCTCATAGTGAGAAGAGGCTTTTGCCCAGCAGTGGGACAGATTCTGGCCAAGGATGATGATGATGAATTCAGAACAAGATACCTAACTTACAAAAATGCTTAAATATTTTATTGTAACTTTTGGACCTTTTTATTGATATCCCTAGAACACACCTGTGATGATCTGTCAGTCTGCTGATGCATGACCCAAAAGTTCACCGGAAGAAAATAGTCTAGTTGTAAAAAATAAAATAGATCTTCTCGTTTAATTATAAAACTAGCACCAAAACAAACACCACAATTAAATCCTATATTAATTCTGCACCACTTCATAAAACAATCTCTAACTGAATTACATAACCAACGCTATCCCCAAGAAAAACCCTTTTAGACAGTAAATATCACTCTAAGCCGGTACGTATTTGCTCATTTCACTGCAGGGCAATTAGAGTTGCCAGTTGTCCTTTCACATTTGCATTTTGCCGGCAGATAGAGACAGTTTCAATAGAGACGGTAGAGCATTCACTCAATACGAGTCTAGATAGAGCCGCATATTGTGTTGTAGAGACTTTTTCTTGTTGCAACGATTTGTCTTTTCAAATGTGATGTACTTAAGTTGTAGGAATGTAGAGTCAGTTTTTAATTATAGCATACATACATACATATACTCACGCCTTTTTCCCGTCTGGGTAGGCAGAGACAACAGAACGCCACTTGCTCCTATCCTTACAAACCTCACACGCTTCCTCTACACTCATTAATACTCGCTTTTACTCTTCACTATTTTTTTAATTATAGGTTTTAATTATAGGTTGTAGCGCTCATAGCGAGACTTGCCTTGCCGTTCGTAACAGATCGGCAAATTTAGGCAACGCTTGCACAGGTCACCACTTGGATGGGTGACCGTGTGTGGCATTTTCATCTGAGCGCTACCGTGCTTCGGAGGGCACGTAAAGCCGTCGGTCCCGGTTCTTGTCTAAGGATAAGGATCGTTAAGCCATGTCGGAGGCCTTCGGGCGGTCTGAAAACTCCCGACACCAGAGTTGGCCACACACTCACACGAAAAACAAACAAACAAAACAATTATAGGTTATTCAGAATAACCTGGAGGAGATGATTGTTGAATATCTACACATTTTTTAAATTCTTCAACAGAAGAAAATGATACATACCCACCTATATTTATATACTTAGACGTTTAAGTATATTTTTACTAGCTATTATTTTTATTTATGGGTCATAAAAAAACGATTACGCACATTATAATATTAATGGCTTTATAGCAAATTATAACATGTGTTTAAGATTGTACAACATTGTCTCTATGTTTTTCAACACTGACTTAACAATATGTAATATATTTAAGGAGCCTAATTTACAAAGAAAATATACAACAATGAATTAAAAACTGTTTTATTTTCCTACATAAAAAGTACTAGACAAATTCCCAGAAAATCTAAATTTACAAACACTATTAGATTTCATTATTATTCCTCAAAACACAAAATAAACGTCTAATAAAAATACCTAGTTTTACTTCACAGCTGTGAAAACTCACGAACAAAGACATGAAAAGTAGATATATTTATGTCTTTAGTCGTCAATAAATTAAAACCTTTTATATGTTTTGTAAGAAGTGATCTCGAAAACAGTTATATCGATTTCAATTGTGGGTATGGTTCACGTGACATTGAAAAGATGCACCTGTTGAACAAGGTATGTTATTAACGGACATACCAATGAAGGTATTTTATAACGAGGCGTTTGTTGTGTGTTAGATTTTCTTCATATAGATAGTAAACGAAGTAGTTCTCAGTCCGACGTGATTGACCTAATCCATTGCCAAAATAATTGATCACTAATCTCAAGTTTAAAAACTCAGCCTAGTTTCAAAACTGGTTAGAAAACTCTATATAATTTTTACAGAGTCACAAAATCAGTAAGGTTCCAAAATAACATGAAATTGCAACATTTTATAACTTAATTACATGGCTAAAATATTTTTGTAGAGTTAAGAATATTTAAATAAAAATATACACTGACCTGCGTGATACTCCAGTACCGATCGAGGGAGATGAGGCACAAGTTCATGATAGACGCCGTACACAACAGCACATCCATCGCCGAGTGGATCTCGCACCACCAAAACCCAAAAATCCAGTACCCCATCAGCTCATTCGCCAACGAAAACGGCATTATCACCAGACCCAAGAAGAAATCCGACACCGCCAAAGACGCTATAAACCAATTCTGGATGTTCTTCAAAGCTTTCTCTGTCACTATCGCAATTATCACCAACATATTCCCCACTACCACCATTATCATCAAAACCGTCACAACCACAGAAGCTATTATTATATGCGCTGGCGAATACCCACTTGGGTACCAAGTCTTCAACACTAAATTCACCATAGTATCGTTTGACAAAGTTGTGTTCGCGTCCGATGCATTCGTCATTTGCAATGCGAAAAACTCCTCCTGACTCATATACGTCGGCACTAATATTGTTGAGTTTAAACCCACTGTTGTATTGAAGTGGGTCGTCATCGTAGTACGACTGAACAATGTCGTGTTCGGCACCATTTTGATGTAAAATTGAACTAACTAATTTATTGTTTAGACAGAACTTTTGGCCCCGTTGAAATAACTTGGTATATTTCAATTGATTTTTAAATTAAATTATTTATCGACTACCGGAACTATTATATACCCGTGTCACCGAAAGAGAAGCTAAATAATGAATTAACCTAATATTGCTTAGAAGAGAAAATTAAAATAACTAGCAAATCAATTATACGGATGTTCGCGGACACTCAAAAAAGCCGAATACTTATTTCTAGAGATTGGAACTTAATTATTTTGTTTATTTAATACAGTCGTATGATCTTTGAGGCGTCATCGTCCGATTTTATGCTTTCGTTTATCCCAAAGTCGGTGTGATGTAGGCTGCATGTTTTCCGTCGCGGTGGTCATGGCTTCATGTCGTCACACGCCTGTCATGGCGGCTGGCTTTCGCGTGACTGTTTAATGGGAGCTCATTAGCACCGCTGCATTGTAATCAAGTGGATCCGCCGCCTCTATTATAGTTGATTAGCCGTCTTTAACCTGTAACAAAGATAGTAATGGTTAGTTGACAGTCCGATTGGCCTTGCAGTGTCATGGCTTGTTTCTAGTATTGATATTGTATTGTGTTTGTTACAAGATGGTATTCTAGGCATATATTTAAAGAGAACATGTATATACTGTTTAAAGAGGTACAAAATTGCCAGTTTCAGTGGAAAATAATATGGAAACAGTGGTTGTAGTAAAAATTTGTAACTTAAATATAATATATCATAACCATATTAGGGTTCCCACTAAGAACTTAGGGTCCCAAGCCAACCTCACCTGCAAGTGGTGCACCTGCCGATCCACGGACGAGGCTCTGGCAAACAAAATATCCCGATAAGCGGCAATAGGCTCGCCACCTATTACGTGGGATCAAAACACTGGCGAAAAGTGGGCGTTTAATATGCCTCTGCCTACCCCTTCGGGAAAACAGGCGTGAGTCTATGTATGTATGTATGTATAACCATATTAGATATGGTAATACAATACCAAACGAATAAACAAAGAACCTTCTATTCTTTTACTTCTATAATTTAGCCTGTATAATATGTACACAAACCTTCAGTAAACCTTATAAGGCTAACCTTATCAATTTAAACAATATCAGCTAAAACCCAAATCGATAAAATACAAACACATTAAGTCAATGAAAAAGCTTCGTCGACAAAAAAATTAAAACACCAACAAAAGTCCAAATCGACGCTTATTTACACAGCACTCAACTAATTAAGGCTACATTAATCAATTAACGAATAAAAAGTTAACGTTATGAGTCAATATTGTAAATAGATATTAATGGATTTTTATCTTCGATATTTGTTTGATAAAAGCTTAATGTAATTTGGGGATATTTTTGTTGTTCAATTATATTATATTTGTTATTAATAAACTCTGGGTTGGTTTTTAATTGTAGCTTTTTGAAAATGCTTGTAAAGATTTTATATTAGACTAGAGGACGCCAGCAGCTACGCCTGCAATTTTTTTTAATTTACCCGTTTGGCCGACACCGTGGGAATTTCGGTAAATCCCTTCTTAGTGCACCCTTACGGTCCCCAAGGAACATACATGTCAAACAGCTTCTTTTCTTTCCTTCCAGCTTCAGCGCCCAATAGTTTCAGCTGTAGCGTGTCTGTCAGTCAGTAAGTAACGCAAGGATTTTATATATTAAGATTAGTTCTGGTGTCACTTTTAGTTTTCGTTTAAGTTTATCGTCCTACTAGTCTTATCCCGTTGCAGCCCAGGGTCCGCTTACTAGTCTAACCAGATTTGAGTAAATATTAGCTTTTCCACAGAGCGACTGAATGTCTTACCTTCGCAATCCAAAGGAATTGCGAACTCCTATGGTTTTGACCAGCGTAAATTTATTCAGAGCTATTAACTCCTCATAACCACTGTCAAAACACTTCACGTAAGCCGGGATCGATTGCTTAACGTGCTCTCCGAGGCACGAGGCAAGCGATAATTAACAGTTCAATACGCTCATAACTCCGATAAAGTCAGTGATTCGTGTAGGGGATTCACATTTCTACTAGGGTACCACTGCCTTTTCCAACTTCAACTTTAACAAAATTTTGACGACCGGTTGGCGCCGCGGGAGTGTAAGCGACTGCTACGCCGATGGTTGCGGGTTCGATTCCCGCTCAAGGCAAACATTTGTGTGCATGAACATGGATGTTTGTCTTGGTCTGGGTGATTCTATGTATAATAGGTATGTATTTAGTAAAAAAAGTATATATGTATGTTTATCCATTATCTAGTACCCATAGTACAAGCTTCTGCTTAGTTTGGGACTAGATGGTGTTGTGTGAATGAGGTAGAATCATCATCATCAGCAGCCTTTAACAGTCCACTGCTGGACTAGGCCTCTCCTTTAAAAGGAGGCATTGGCCTACTATATCACGCTGGCCAAACGAGTTGGTATAGGGTTTGTATCAAGTTTTCCTTCTCTTACAGTGCTGTTCTCTGCATAATATGCTCCCTCTGTCGGCTCTTACGACACCCATGGGATGATATGGGGTAGTGACATTCCGTATTCTTAAGCCGTCACACACATCATTATTAAAAAAAAATTGCCAATAGGTACCGTCGACTGAATTAACCCCATGGGATCTCAAATATGACCTACTTTTCTACATTAGTAGTGTGCCTTTTCAAACAACTACAGTGCTACACAAATCACTGTACACGAATACTTAGACTGTGTATAAACTAACAGCATCAAAACAAAATATATCGCCCCCGAGTGAAAATCGTACACGCTGTTAAGGTTTCCTCTCTGCCGAACCATTTGTGTTATTTATTAAACACTATTTGTACACCTGACTTTGCTTGTAGGAAATATTTAAGTAGGAGTTATATTTTTACTAAATCTGTATGTATAAAACTATTGCGTTTCTGACTGACTGACGGATAATAAACAGCCACAACGATTGGACACAAAAAATTTGGCTTGTATGTCCCAGGGACCGTAGAAGATAGAACATCATCATCAGCTCTTTTTACTGTCCCACTGCTGGGCACGGGCCTCTTCCCATTATGAGAAGGGTAAGGCCATATTCCACCACGCTGGCCTAGTGCGGGTTGGCAGACTTCACATGTCTTTCGAGAACATTATGGAGAACTCTCAGACATGCGTTTCCTCACGATGTTTTCCTTCACCGTTTAGCAAGCGATAATTAACAATTTTTGTACGCACATAACTCCGAAAAGTCATCGGTGCGCGCCGTGGATTCGAACTCGGATCCTCTGCGTAGCAGTCTGTCGGTCTCCCCACTGGGGTATCGCTGCTTATAGGAGATAGATTAATCGGAAATAAATAGTTAAATTAAAATAAAATTTGAGAGCGTAGAGCCGCAAAATATGTGTTTTTGTGTAACTCTGTGCGTTTGTTAGTATAAGTGTGACTGTGGGAGCATAATTATGTTAAGTGTGGAGAAGACCTTTGTCCAACATTGGATCCATACATATATAACGAAATTATGTTCATAAAAGAAACTGCATTATGAATGCAGTTTCAAATATAGTAAAACCATTTACATCGATCCTCATAAAATCATATAAAGGAAAAGCACAACCCAAAAATTTAAATTAACCGCCAAAAAAACTTGATTAAAATTCCAACAACGACAATGAAATTGAGTTTCCAAATTAAAAGGCAGATTGTATTGAAGTGAAACGGTATTTTATGAATATTTCATGATAAACCCAATGTTCCGAGATATGGTATTTATGGATGCAGTTTTTATTATCCACGTAATTATTGAAGTGATTAAGAATCGTCAGGGATGAGTACTTCCGGGCTGGGGTCGCGGCAAAGTATGCTATCCGAGAATCGCGTGACCCCACACCACTACACGGAACCTGTAGGGACACCGCGGTGGTTTTAGTGGGTATGTCCCGAACGCCTGTAAGGGAGAGCCTCCACAAACCTCCTCCGCCAGCCCCAAACTTTACCGATCACATTCTACGGGTGAGTGGCGGAGTCGAGATGGCTCATAAGGAGAGTTACTACCGTAGTCGACAAAAAAATAGCTATAAGTACTTGCTTCTTGCTTAACCGTAAAATCGTTTTTTTTCTGCACAGCGGTCGATAAATAGATTGTTGGACAATATTTTAACGTAACAGAAGAGCATGAGAAATTTGATGGGAGTGAATGATGCAAGAGAGATATGTCAGGTTCGCTGCAAATGGCTTTCCGTAGTCTCTGCCTACACCTTCAAGCATCGGGCGTGAGTGTACTTATAGGTATATTCTAGCTAGGTTATAACCGCAAATTAAGATTGTGATTTCAATCGAAGTGAAGTTTATTTAGTTATTACAGAACATTTCAGGTATTATGTTGTATTGCTAAATACAAAGTAGTAAGAATATCACTGCTCATACACCTAAAATAGTCTCATCATCAACAGCCATGTATATATACTGTCCCACTGCAAGGTACGGGCCTCTTCTCACTGTGGGAAAGGTAAGGTCATAGTCAACCACGCTGGCCAAACGCGGGTTGGCAGACTTCACTTTCGAGAACATTATGGAGAACTCTCGGACATGCAGGTTTCCTCACGATTTTTTCCTTCACATCGCGTTCGGGACATACCCACTAAAATAGTCTGCTCTGACTGCCTCAGCGCGGAACCTACACCGATAGAGCTACTTGCAGTTAATGCATTTTATGTTGGATATTTGGGTACTTTTTTTAAAGACTTCTCCCGCACTAGTGGTAAATCCAAAACCACCCATGCTCGAAACAACTATTTTTGGATCACACAATGTGTTGTCTAGTATAGGAATCGAACCCATAACACTTGGCGCAGTGTCAAGCAGCGAGCCGGTCGCTTTAACCACTACGCCAACCGTGCAGTCATTATCACGACTGCATGGTTGGCGTCGTCATCTATATGAATCCTTCATTTCCAAACCTTCTCAAAGTAAGAATAACGGAATTGTACAAACATATGTACATAAAAAATATGTTTAAAGTATACGTAAATAAGTGTTTTCCTAAAGACCCTAAGAGGATGAAATTAAAATACTGAATCAGTTCTGATATAAACAAAGTACTTTCTATAACAATTTAGTTACCCGCAGAGTTTAATTATAAAATATTATTCTTTCTTATAAAACGCAAGCAGTAGCTACTTTGTCATTCTCTCACGTAACAAGGGAAGTTTCAATCAAACTGCATCCTGACTGCTTCAATTTAATTTCACCGAGATAAGAGGATACTATTAATATTATTGAACATCTTGAAAGTGAGGGAGACATAGCCTTACATCCAAAAATACCAATATAGCCTGACCTCTGATTGTAAGCACTTCATGCGAAAAAAGAGACCAGCTTATGCTGGAGTATTTATTAGCTACATCTTTTATAAGTTGAGCTGCGAGTGTTGAGACTCGTGGTAGAAATGCAGGTCAGGTTAATCTGGACGTATAGATACTATGCATTCGATATGTAAGATGCAAGGGTGGTCCTCACCCCCTTATATGTGTGGGGGTTTCCAATATTACAGGTTAAGTTAGATTTTATTTCAAACGAGTTTTCTCACACCGTTTCTTTCTCTGTTTGATTCGATGTTATAAATTGTGCACTGTTGGGAGAAAATAGTGCGCTTTTGAAACAGAAGAGTTATCGGGTGGTACTAATTGGTTACTGTTTTGTACTTTATTCGTTTAAACGATAGCGTTTTATTCTATAATGCTGGTACAGGCGAAAATTGGGTCTGATATAAACGAGCAAAACTAAGGAGAGTTTCACACGTACCACAACTAAACTATAATCACACCACGCGGGCGGGCGCTAATGTATATAAAAATAAATTAGTAGATAAATTCACATAGACCACATCTTGCAGTCATTATCGATCGTGTTTGCGATGCCAACCACATCGTAGCCTCGCCGTAACTACAACGCCATCATCAACTACACGACAAACTAGCGGCCGGCAACGCTGTGTTACGATGCGTACTGCAAAGTGTTCGGTTTCATGAGTTCGTTCAGTCAAAACGAGTTTCCACTTCAAAATGCAGAGTCAAACTCTCTGTACGCTACGCAACCATACCTATCACAACCACTAACGACAACGTAACCACATCTTATTTTTGTTGGTACAAGAAGCTACATCAGATTCTGGAGTGGCGACCGCGTCTCAGCGAACTTAGTGTAGGGCGTCCTGTAGCCAGGTGGAGCGATGATATTATTATATCCTGGGACTGGAAGAGGAAGGCTGAAGATCGAGGTCTTTGGAGTGAAATGGCACTAAAAGACCTAATATGGGAGAGGCCTACGTCTAGCACTGGTGTAATACAGACTGATGATGATGAAGAAGTCACAGCGAACCTTTTCACACGTAACTGCAACAGGGACCCCTTTTGGCACAATAGTGTGGTTATGGTACATGTGAAACAAGCCTAAGCAGAGCCTGTAGTAAACACTTCCCTGTTTCGAGTTCAAAACTCCATTTATCGTAGTTTTCAATTTGTTTTTTTCTATAATTCTACTATTTACAAACACAGTTATTACGATTTTATAGTATTGTAGTTTTATTCATACAAAAGCGATAAGGTATTTCCAAGATGAGTTTCAAAAAAATATTCATTCAGGTAAATATAAACGACGACTATCGTATTTTATAAATCTGTTAGTGAGATATATTTTCATTATTTTTACACCTTTTATTACGTAATAACGGATTTTATTTTGTTTATTTTATTTTCACAGCGTTTCATTTCAATTTGTGAAAACGATGCCAATACGCTGTTTGGATAGGTTTGTTTTAAACTCCAATAGTAATAAAAGCGTAGTAATGATAAATATGAAATACTACAATCAACACGCCAGATATTCTACAAAAGTATAACAACTAATTTGCTGCGGGTTCTGCTAAAAGTGCCCGCTATTTTTATTTTCCCTCAATCTGCTCCTCCCCCTATCATAATTTTATTGTATGTCCTCTGGTAATACTATCACTTGTGACCACGAGCGGCGGTAATCCCTTACCATTAGGCAATCATTATCATCTTTTCTTTGTCCCTCATCCCACTCCTCCTTCTATTATTTTCCCATCCAGATGAGCAACATACTTGTGACTCCTCAGCTATCGCGAGTGTCCATATGGGTGGCGGTAATCGTTTACCATCAGGTTTTCCGTCCGCTCGTTTGACTCTGGGAACATCACTCATGTCAGAAACGAAAACCTGTCGATTCTTATTTTTGTCTTCGATCAAGAATCGCTAGGCTACAAGAGCTTTAGTGTCCTAAGAACTTTGATACCAGAGTCGGGCACATACTCACACGAAAAAGAAGAAGAAATACCTACCGGTTCTTTTTTCTTTAAGGCAATTTGTTTGTCTCCTAGGGATTAGTTTCCATAAATCTCAAAAACGCCGCTTTTGCAGCTTACCATCAGGTATACTGATAGTTCATCAGCTTCCAACGGCAGTAATAAGCAAAGGTAAGCCACATGAAAAATTATTCATAGTATCGGCAAATTTGCAAGCAGCATTAACTTAATGGCTCATTCGCGGTCAAATTGCCTTGTGTTGAGGTAAAACTCGCCAAGTGATGTATTTAAAGCTAAGCGGACAAGATTAATTTCGGTAACTAAAACTGGATTTACGAATACAGTTGAAGGAGTTCAGAAGGAGCAGATGTTGTAATGTAAAGATATTTGAAATGGGCATTTTTTTATAGTCTCACGCCTGTATCCCCGAAGGGGTAGGCAGAGGTGTAATATTACATCCACATTTGGCCATGAATTTTTAGGTCCCACGTTATAGGGGGCGAGCCTATTACCGTACCGGGCAATTACCAGACTCCGAGCTGCTACTGAGAATTTCCTAACGGAAAAACCCAATAACACTTTGCCCGACCCGGGAATCGAACCCGAGACCTCCCTCCTCTTCCGACCTCCCAATCCCACGCGCACATTTATGCCGCGAGACCAACGAGGCAGTTTGAATTCAGAAGAACTAGAGGTTGTAATGTAAATATATTTGAAATGGGCATATAAAGCTTTTAAACAGAACTATGTGCCATTAGAAAGAGCTGTACCCAGCAGTGGACTATGACACGCTGATGATGACCATGGTGATAAAAGAAAACTATCAAACCCTAAAATATCCAATAAGATACATTTCACACACACAAAGCATAAACAATACAATCAAGATGATTCTAAATATAATATATCTCATAATTTTTCCAATTATGATTGGTTCTTTTAAACAGTCTAAAGATGGGGAAAAGATGCACAATGCACCAACATAGATTGTGATCAATTAAACCCTTTGCAAAACTGAAATGACCATTTATCTCGACTACTACCTCAGCAATAGAAAGTTAATCTCAAAGCTCGACATAATCCAACAAAAAGAAATAAACCCATAAATAGAACAAAATGTCGATACTCCGACATCGATAAATCGTGTCCCATCCCTAGCAGCGTCGACTGCAGGTGCAAGCTAGTCAGTCGACTCGATTAATTAGTCATCAAACCACTGAACACTTTACAAGGTTTACTTGTTCATTTGAAGCCAACTTTTTTTAAAGGCATTGCTCGTTTGCGGGTTAATAGGATGAAGTTTTCTGGTTGGTTTTTTATTTCGAAATTGTGGCTTCAGTGTATTTTTGGTTAAAATGTAACTCTTGAATAGGTAGGATTCAATTTGTTTATTTTGTGTTTATGAGTGTCAAAAGGTAATCTACAAAGATAATAATCATTATCAACATCGTCCAAACGTTATCACAGTTGCATCTAACAATTTTCTCATTGGAGCCCGAGGTCCGCTTACTAGTCTAAACAGATTTGACAGAATATGAGCTTTTCTATAAAGATAATGTATCATTATGTTAGCCTAGAGACGTCCACTGCTGGACATAGGCCTCCCCCAACGTTCTCCACACAGACCGATTTTGAGCCGCCCGCATCCAACCGCTACCCGCTCGGAGTTTCCCTGCGAGATCGAATCAGAAATGAGGAGATCCGCAGGAGAACTAAAGTCACCGACATAGCTCTCCGAATAGCCCGGCTGAAGTGGCAATGGGCAGAGCACATAGCGCGAAGAACCAAGGAGGCAGTCAAGTGATCATGAAGTATTCAAATCACGATTCGAAGATAAATATTTTACGATGGCTATAAAATAATTCGATTCATAGCATCCATAATATTTTTGTTGCTTACCTACTTAGCACTCAAATTTGTACGTAGTCCTCGCTACTTATACTCTTTATGTCATAACAACACATGAATTAAAAAGTAATAAAATATGAATCCGTTCGAAAGCTCTTGATTAATTTGAGCTGTAAACCTTTTATCGCGTGTCCAAATATGTATTTGACACGGGTTCTCTGCAGTATAAGTTAGCCGATAAATCAGTCAGTCGGTGAGCACATGTTCAAGATGAGATTTTTAAGGCGCTCTTTCTATACGGCTTTACAAAGCAAGTACCACGTTGCCTACATGTCTTAATGACTAACAACTTATCTCATTATCCAACTCTAATAATTACTGTTCCAGTTGTACAACTAAGTGTGCGACTACACCTGCTGAATCAATAGAATTGAATGCACATGGATGTCAGTATAATTCACAAAACAAACTGCATCCAGTAAAGACTGACAGTAAGAATGTAATAATTTTTTCAGACCAACTGGGAGTGGGTTTAGGGAGCTTAATTGATCATTACACTGAGCAACCAGTACAGAACTTTTGTTCACCTGGAGCTCAGTCTTGTACCCTAGTTGATAAGATTAAGAATGCCGACTTGAATGCACAAACTACTGTCATCATATTGTATGGTGACAGCTCATTAGTCTCCAAAAACAGTCTCATAGAATTAACAGACTTAATGATGGATGTTAGCACAAAAATAGGATGTAGCTTTATTATTTGTGCATTGCCTTATTCATATGCTCTCACAGATGACCAAAACAGGCAGATAGGCAAATTAAATCTATTATTGTACAATAGGACATGTCATAGTGACAGTATTTTATTTTTTGACACTAATATTTTTATTAGTAATTTCTTTTTAACAAAAGATACTATGTATCTTTCTTATGTACATAGGCGACAACTTGCTAAATTATTAGCATTTAATTTATATACTGACAGGAGTACTACTAGAGTACTTAGGAATTTGGTAGATAATAGTTATACCAATAGTAGTATTGACACATCTATTAGTTTAAACTATTAGATGAGACAACAGATAGGCATTCATGTGTTTTAAACTTAGTTCATCAAAACATACAAGGCCTATCTGGCAAAGAATTAGAAATAGATTTATTTTTAAATAAACATAAGATTGATATCTTATGTATTACAGAACATTGGTTGCGAGGTGACCAATTAATATTTAACAATCAACATTACTCAGTTATAAGTGCATTCGTAAGAAAGAAGGCTATTCGTGGTGGCTCTCTAATATATGTATGTAATAGTTTGAAATGTAAAGAACGTAAGGATATAGTTAAACTTTCTATCGAGCGCACTGCTGAGATTTCTTGTGTTGAGCTTGAACAACATATTATAGTGTGTGTGTATCGACCACCACAAAGCGACTTTACTCAGTTTGAAAGCATTATTGAGGATGTCTTAAAACACATAATTTCTAGTAGGAAGTCTATAATCGTATGCGGCGATTTTAATGTCAATTTGTTAGAAAAATCACCAATTTGTACTAGGTTAGTTAGCTTATTTAGGTCATTTAATTTAAATGTTTTGTTCTCTGAACCAACTAGAATAACCTCACATTCGTCTACATACTTAGATAATGTTTTTTGCAATTGTCTTTATTTAAGTAAGGCTGTTTTAACTGACTTGACATCGGATCACTGCGGGCAAAAGGTTGTAATTCCAACTAATACAACCCCTAAAGTACAAGAAATTACATGTAGGCCAATGACCTCTGCTCGCCTAAAACACTTTAGTAATGATGTTGCTGCCAAGATCGCCAGTATTGACTTAACCGTTGATGATCCTGATGAATTATATAAATGCTTATTTAAAATTGTTAATGATGAGTACAATAAAATTTTTAAACTGAAGACATTTGCAAGGAGCATTAAAGTAAATTTTTGTGATTGGGCAACAGTAGGTATATACAAAAGTAGAGCTAGGTTGTATGATCTATATGGTATGAAGAAATACAATTTTAATCCTGAATTTATTCAATATGTTAGAAATTATTCAAAGGTTTTTAAGAGGACATGTGCTTTAGCCAAATCCTTATATTTAAGCAATAAAATCAAAGAATCCAAGAATAAAATTAAAACTACTTGGAGCATTATTAACAATGAGACTGGTCGAGCTAAATTGGTAGATAACAATTATGAATTAAAATTTAATGGTGAAATTATTACTAGGAAAACTGATGTTGCTCAGACATTTAACAATTTCTTCATAAACATACCAGTGAACACAACCAGCTGTCTAGATTCATGTCCAAACAAAGCAGAAATGTTGGTTAGGGGCAATGTGAATGAGTGTGATGTGCTTTTTAATTTTAAATATATTGACACCAATGACATACTGAAGGTATTCAAGACGCTCAATAATAAAAAATCTGTTGACTTATGGGGCATTTCTGTTAAACTTGTGCGACAAATTATTTCTAGCTTAGCTCCATATTTAGCTGCAATATTCAACAGATGCATAGATACAGGAGTATTTCCTGATCTAATGAAACACAGTAAAGTAATACCATTATTCAAAAAGGGATCAAAGAGCGACCCTAGTAATTTTCGGCCAATTTCTATCTTGCCTGCTATTAGTAAAATTTTTGAAAAGATTATTTTGCATCAACTAGAGAGCCACTTTCACACAAATAATTTATTTCACAGTGAACAGTATGGCTTTACTAAGGGTCGCTCCACCGTTGATGCCGGTGTAACTTTGTTAAAGCATATTTTCAATGCTTGGGAAAACTCGAAGGATGCCATTGGTGTTTTTTGTGACCTATCAAAGGCCTTTGACTGTGTGGAACATAATACGCTTTTACTTAAATTGAAACTTTATGGTATTAGAGATACCGCACTCAATCTTGTTGCCAGCTACCTTAGTGATAGAATTCAGTATGTAGATGTTAATGGGAGTAGGTCTCTAGGTTTGCCAGTAGGAATGGGCGTTCCACAGGGCTCTATTCTCGGTCCATTTCTTTTTTTAATATATATTAATGATCTGCCGTTCTTTGTACAAAATTTATGTGATATTGTTTTGTTTGCCGACGATACGTCACTAATTTTTAAAGTTGATCGTAATTTAAGTAACTTTGATACCGTCAATAACACTCTTGCACAAGTATTAGATTGGTTTTCGACAAATAATTTGGTACTCAACTCAAGCAAAACCAAATGTGTTAAATTCTCTTTGCCTAATGTCAAAAGTGTTCCTACTAATATAATTTTAAATAAGGAAACAATTGAACTAGTCGAATCAACCGTATTCTTAGGTGTAACTTTAGATTGTAAGCTTCAGTGGGGCGCCCAAATATCCTGTCTCGCAGTAAAACTTAGTTCTGCAGCGTTTGCAGTTAGAAAAGTTAGGGAATTCACAGATATAGATACTGCTAGACTAGTTTACTTTAGTTATTTTCACAGCGTAATGTCTTACGGAATAATGTTATGGGGTACAGCTGCTGATATACAGACTATTTTTGTCATTCAAAAAAGGGCCATACGTGCTATTTATAAGTTAGGTGCTAGAGATTCTTTACGTGATAAATTTAAAGAAGTAGACATATTGACAGTTGCATCGCAATATATATATGCTAACTTAATGTACATTAAGAAAAACTTAATTCTATACCGCAAAAATAGTGATTTGCACAACGTGAACACAAGGAATAAGCATAAACTGGTGGGAACTAACTACCGTCTACATAAAGTTCAGAACTCATTTGCGGGGATTGGTATACGATTTTTCAACAAATTGCCTCTTGAAATAATGAATTTACCCATGCACAAATACAAACGGACAATTAGGAACTTTCTTTTACAAAGGGGTTATTACACTATTAAGGAATTTTTAAATGATAAGACACCGTGGGGATAGGCTTAGGCTTGTTTAACTCACGATTATTTTATTTACATGTTAAGTGGAGGTGCCTCGTGAACACATGATTTTTGCAGGATTTGGATATTTTTATGATTTGTTGAATGTAGTTTAACATTATTTATCTCTGATCATATCATTGTTCACTTGTCACCTTCACAAAATTCTTTCTACATTTGCATTCCTTCACGCGTTCCACTAACTTATGTTAATAATAACGATCTGGAAAATGGAGGTAATTGGCGGTCATGGTCAGTATACCAGTAGATTGTTTCTTACTACTGGTTCGTATACCGTTGTCGTCATGCTCACTAAAATGTCATTTCTTGTGGTGGCGTCGTGTGTCGGGTCATCCCTGTCCCTCTAATATGGCGAGAGGGATGATGGCTGGCACATGCGTCATACTCGTGAACGGGTGCTACTTGCGATGACTGGTCGATGACGGTCTTGCGGGCTGGTATTAGATTTTAATATTTAACTGCATAATTTCCATCATGGTTCTGATCACTTTCGCGGATTGCCTGCATTATTAGGTATATATAATGTAAGTGGATGCTCCTGTTTCACCATGTCTATTCTGAGGAGGCTAACCAAAAGTATTATGCTTGAGTATTATGATGTACAGTAAATATATACAAGTGATATAGAAGGTGTAACAGTTGCAGCACCTTACAAAATGTAAATTGTGTATTATGCAAAACCTGGCGATGAAAAAGAGTGACCGTGAGTTTTATTGCCCGTTCTTTCTCATGGTTCTACCTATTGCTTTGCGAACGTGGCAGTAAATGTAAATGTAGAAGCATACAGTAATAATGTTTTAAATTTGAGTATAAGTAATTATTTTATAAATTTATTATTTTGACGTTCATAAGCGTCACATTGTGACCCAAATGAATAAAGGATTTTGAATTTGAATTTGAATTTGAATGATGGCACGGCGGCGCAGGGCCCTCAATAATTCCCTCGATAATTTTATGCCAGACTAGAAGACGCTCGCAGCTACGCCCGCGCATTTTTTTAATTTTAACCTTTTCTGCCCGTTTCCGTGGTAATTTCGGGAAATCCCTTCTTAGTGCACCCCAACGGTCCCCAAGGAACATACATGCTAAATTTCAGCTTCCTGCGCCTGATAGTTTTGACTAGAGGATCAGCACCCACGCCCGCACTCTATTTCTAATTCGACAATTTCTGCCCGATCTCGTGGGAATTAAGGGATATTCCTTCTTAGAACACCCTGAAGGTCCCCAACACATACAAGCCTAATTTCAGCTTCTAGCACCCGATAGTTTTGACTGCACCTTGTCTGTCAGTTAGTCAGTTACGCTAATTAATTAATATTTTCTACTCGTATGAAACTGAGCGTGTGTGCGTAATTGCTAACCACACAATCATGTCACACACATGCGGTCGCCACGTGTCAAATTATATAAACTTCAGCAAAGCAGGAAGTATTACAAAGGGGTGACAATTATTACATCTTATTTTGAATTGTCGGAAAACGGATGTACATCCGTGTACATGGCGCTTGCAACAGTGCCAAAATATCAATTACTCCAAACAAAGGTACGTGGTATACATCCCGAAAGACAATTCAAAATAAGTTTAAATGACCACGAAAGTTTAAATTCCTAAATTATTACATCGCCAAGGTACGCATAAAAATGTGTTTTAGGTAATCTGAAGAAAACAGTGTCTTGTATTTCATCGCAATCATACAGCCTTTTGCCGGCGGATTAACAATACATATCATTTTCAGGTCGCAAGAGGTGACTAAGGCAAATATAATAAGCAAATATTATCTTCAGGAAGTTTTTTTTTTATATAGTAATAGGCGGCAAACGAGCAGACGGATCGCCTGATGGTAAGCAATTATCGCCGCCCATGGACACAAGCAACACCACAGGAGTCGCAAGTGCGTTGCCGCCCCTTGGGGTTGGGAAAAGGGACAGGACGAGGAGTGGGATGAGGCAGAAGGAATAGGGGATAGGGCCTCCGGCACTCTCACTCACGGAACGAAATGCAACAGTTTAGGTACTGTTACTTTACGACGATTTTCAGTGAGAGAGTTGTACTTAGTAGATGCGGAGAACTTGACATTAAATCCGATATCAACACGGCTGGCCCGCGTTGTATAGTAACTGATAGTAAGCCAAATCGTCCTATGAATTTATAATACATGTCACAAGTAAGTACACTGAATAAAATATGTTTCTCGCACATTACGAGAAACATATTTTTTTCAGTGTACTTACTTGTGAAATCAGGGTATCAAGAGTCGGCTGGCTTGAATATACTTTCACTAGTCTAAAATATGGAATATTGTTACCCCAATAGCTTGTCGTCAAAAGGCAGTCGTTCCGTGGTATTTGTTTTTATTATATTAGGGGAGCTTACAGCTACATACAAATAGTTATATGAATTAGATCAATAAATGCCAATAACAAGCTTCCACAATTAGTTTGCAACATGATGGTATCTTTGAACAGCTAAGCACAGTTAGTTATGAGAATGAAAATGTTGAAAAAATTGCTAATATTTTGTTATATTTGGTTTGATCAGCAATTGGACGCCAGATTCCAAGACCAAAAAGTCTCGGATGCAACCGGGATAATGCTAGGACGATGATGATAATGATTTAATAAGACCTTGTACACGATCACATATACACAAGCAATAAGACAGGCTATGAAAAGCACTAATATTGGTTTTGAAAATTGCTGATGTTAATATTCCTGTTTCTAAATGCATAGAGACTATAAAACGCACTGCTACAGTTTCCAGGTATAACGTAAAATAAAGCTAGAAGCGCACGAATTAACTTAATTAGGTAGTTAGGTGTTCGGTCATTAATGAGTTGACCAGTGTTGTAGTTACCTAATTGAATAGTGATGCGACAATGACGTAAGGTGACATTTATCGAGTATCGATAAACGGAAGATATAAAACGTTTAACGTATGAAAATTATTTTTAATATAGGAAGGTTTTTAAATAAATGAAAACAGAAAAGATGGAAAAGTTACTATTTTCCCGACGTTTTGACATGGTTTACATCGTAGTCATGGGATCACAACGAAAACATCTGCCCAATAACACAAACCTAATTACTATTACTGCAATCATAGTTAAAAACTTGCCCCAAATTCTCAAAATATGACGGGCCTTTTCAACCAAACTAGTCGAACTTATCTTAAAAAGTTTATAAATGAAAATATAACAGACTTTTTTTAAACATGGTGTTTTTGTTCATAAAATATTTTTGTTGTTAATAAATATACCTAATCAAAGAAAATTGAAAATATAGCTTTCATTAATTAACTTCTATGCACACAGACAAGCAAGATTTCATAAATCCTAATAATATTACTATTCATTAAAATTTATCTGTCATACATACATATCATACTAACGCTCAAAGTTCCAACTCTGACACATTTACAAACACACACACTCAAACTCACACAAGCTACTACCTAATACATCCATATCTTGTAATAGATTAACATCGTTAATAAACTTAGCAGAACTAATACAAGTGCGGTTTCTATATTAATTTAATTAGTCTGCCAATCACGGTTAAGTAGCAGCACGGTTCATAATATTCGTTATCGTAATGCGATGGTAGAGGAGCTGTCGAGATTGTTTATCGAAATACGGCTGATATCGAAATTGTAATTTGCGCATTTTTACACTCACTATCACGAGATTAGAAGTTTCCATGTGCCATGTTATATTAGTTATAGTGTTATATTAGGAGTTTCGACAACAGTGCCTCCTACTGGCTTGAATTATAGCCTAAATGTTAACATATACACCAACAGGACAATGAGAATAAGACTAGAAAAACAGGGAAAATAAATAAACATAAATAGAGGAGTACGTCAGGGAGATCTACTATCACCTGAAATATTCACAGCTGCGCTGGAAGAAATATTTCGAAAGCTGAAATGTGGACTTAGCCTGAACGGCGGAAATCTTTCACATTTGCTATTCACTGATGACGTAATATTGCTGCCAACTACAAAAGACCAACTACAATGCATTGACCTGGATAAAGAAAGCCGCAAGGAAGGTCTGACGATAAAAACATCTCAAACTAAAGCCATGACAAACGCACATGAAGACACTATCCTTCTAAACGGCGAGCTATTAAAGTATGTGAAAAAGTACACATATTTTGGACAATAAATCTCCACCACTAATAAAAAGTCAAAAGAAATAGACACAAGAATCGGAAAGGCATGGAAACGTTACCGAGGGTTCAAGGAATACAGAAGCTAAGCCGTTCGTCAAAACGAAACTGTATAACAGCTGTATACTTCCAGTCTTAACATGTGGCTGGGCCCTCGTCAAAGCGCTGTATAGAAAACTGGAATTATGTCAGACAGCAATGTAAAGAAGCATAAGAAAATCTGATGGAATAAAAACGTCACTATCCGAAGACGCACAAAATTTTAAAATGTTACAACGCGAATAAGCAAACCAAAATGGAAATGGACTGGCCATATAATCAGAGGCATCGAAAAGTGGAATAAAATATTATATTTTGGTACCCTAGAAATAAGAAAAGAAGTCGAGGTAGAGAGTTTCGAAGATGGGAAGACGAATTTAAATGCACAGCAGGGAAAACATGGACTAGGAGAGCTCAAAATAGAGGAGAGTGGAAAGAAATGGAGAAGACCTTTGCCAAACATACCAGGTCGTTGGTGTCACCAACTCAATACGAGCTGTTAGATTAAATAACTTTTATTTTATTTTATTGTTTGCTATTATTAACTTATGGTCTGAATAAATGCTTATGTTATTATTATATATAGATAGAATTCCTATATTTTTTACACAGCGATATTAGTCTGACTTCAGCAACTCAAACGAGTAACCTTATATTCTATGGTTTAGCGAATTCAAGATATTTGACGGTTTTAACACCATAACGTTTGCCAAAGATTTTAATGACAACTATTACCAATATCATTAACTTACTCTCTTGGTGACCCAACACACATCTACACAGTGACGAAATATGCTTAACCGACAGATTGAAATGACAGATTCACCAATAGCCAAAAAACCAATGAATGGAATGGTGAATGGTTAGTCAAACGCGGTTCATACGAATATGATCTACTTAATAAATATTCAATGCCACAAGTGATTATGAACTATTCAAATCACGATCCGAAGATAAATATATTACGATGGCTATAAAATAATTCGATTCATAGCATCCATAATATTTTTGTTGCTTACCTACTTAGCACTCAAAGAACAATGGTCGGTTCCCATACAAAGGTGGACCAGAGTTTCTTTTTTCACGTCTATTGCTGTGGAGTTATTTATCAATATTTTTATGTTACTTTATTTAACTTTAGTATAGATATGAATTTTAAAAACTTGGGATTACCTTTTTTATTTTATAAAAAGTATGTTTGAGGTTATGAACTAAATTGTGTTTTTATTTAGTTTATTCGTAAAAATATATACATTAAACTATTCTGGTACTAATATATGTGTGTAGAAAAACATGTTCTTCTAACAAACAAACTAAAAAACTCAATTCACAGCAAGCGAGGAACGATTGACGTTGATGTACCGGGTATAACAGTGACAGATACCGAAATGGCGTATTTGTTCCATTTCATTAAAAAAAACGATTAATTACTACGTAATAAAAATATTTTTAATATTTTATATGTAACTAAAACACCTATTGATATTTTATAGTAAAAGTTATATTTTATTTTATTACAAAGTAACATAAATTCTTATTTATCATATCGTATAATGAAACGCATATTTTGACAATAAGGTTATGGCTGCGTTCATAACATTTCATTATTGTTTAGGGGTATAGTTTAAAAAATAAACTGTAAATACATTATTTCTTTCTCCCAAGTCCTAAAAATATGTATTTGCTTTGATCAAAATAGAAAAAAAATGTACTTTTTTTTGGTATAGGACTCATTATCAGACGTGCTAAAGGCCAAAGTGACCATTGTTCTTTGTACGTAGTCCTCGCTACTTGTACTCTTTATGTCATAACAATTCATATGTGAAACAGTAATAAAATATTAATGCGTTCGAGACATTTTAACCCTAAACATTTTATTGCGTATCCCAAATATGTATTTGACACAGATTCTCCGCAGTATATGTTAGCCGATAAATCGGTGAGCACATGTACAAGAAGAGTTTTTAATGGCGCTCTTTCTATACGGCTTAACAAAGCAAGTGCCACGTCGCTATTAAACACACGCTGCCGACATGTTTTAATGACGGCGCAGGGCCCACAATAATTCCGTCCATAATTTTATGCCAGACTAGAGATAGAGATAGAGAGAGATACTTTTGGCTGTACCTTGTTTGTCAGTTAGTCAGTAACGCAAGAATTTTACATATAGTATACAGAAGATGTTATTAATTAATATTTTCTACTCGTGTGAAACTGAGCGTGTGTGCGTAATTGCTAACCACACAATCATGTCACACACATGCGGTCGCCACGTGTCAAATTATATAAACTTCAGCAAAGCAGGAAGTATTACAAAGGGGTGACAATTATTACACCGCTATTGTACGCGTAAAAATGTGTGTTTAGGAAATGGTAAGAAAACTCTGTGTTGTATTTCATTGCCATGATCATAAAGTCTTTCATAGGCGGATTAGGCAGAGAGGTTGGACTGACTTAATAAGGTTATATTTCTTTGGGATTAGGAATACAAAGTCATGTCACACATGTCATTCCGGTGTCATCGACGATGACAAAAAAAATAGACTAAGCTAAACTAGTATCTTTTCGAAGAGACGGAGAGCCCGACAATAAAAGCTAAATAACACACTGGCTGGAGAGGTATTTAATTATTATTTTTATTTTTTACTTATAGACTCACGCCTGTATCCCCGAAGGGGTAGCCAGAGGTGTAATATTGCACCCATTAATTATTATTTAATTATAGTTAGACCAAACAATCTTTTACTGACTTATAATGATATTAGGACGCGAATTAGAAAGGCTGTATGATGATAATCGAGCTATCCATGAATTTAGCTACTAGAGATACGTTTTTGACATATTTTGTATGGAGCTTATGTCGAATATGTATCCTTAGCAGGCAAAGCCATGAAAGGTCGGTTATTGAAACCGGCCGATAGTAAAAATGAGTAAGTCATGTACATTGGGCCCTGTCCCCTATTCCTTGTCCCTCATCCCACTCCTTATCCTATCGCTTTTCCCAACCCCAAGGGGCGACAACGCACTTGTGACTCCTGTGGTGTTGCTTGTGTCGATGGGCGGCGGTAATTCCTCACCATCAGGCGATCCGTCTGCTCGTTTGCCGCCTATTATTATAATAAAAAATACACAAACAATTAGGCATGGTTATGCAAAGATAATAAAACCAGGTTATGATAAATGCTGATGTTAATATTGTTATTTCTAAATGCACAGAGACTATACAACACACTGCTACAGTTTCCAGGTATAACGTTAAATAAAGCTAGAAACGCACGAATTAACTTAATTAGGTAGTTAGGTGCTCGGTCATTAATGAGTTGACCAGTGTTGTAGATACCCAATTGAATAGTGATGCGACGGCGACGTAACGTGACACTTACCGAATATCGATAAACGGTAACGATTCACGTATAAAGATTTATTTTAATGTAAAATGTTTATTAAACAAATCAAGAAAATAGAGATGGAATACTTTTCGATTCACCGTTTCGATATGGCTAACACCGCAGTCACAGGATGACAATTACAAGAACTGTGCCAAACTACAACAATCCTAACAACTATTGTAACAAAAATTGTTAAAACTTATCTCAAATTCCTCAAATACGTCTAATCATTAAGAATAAATCAGTCAAACAAATCAACAAACAATGCGAAGCCAAGCGTCGTGGGTTCGATTCCCGTTCAAGTCAAACATTTGTGTCATCTTGACCGAGAAGAGTTTGACTTTCATTTATTTACACATGCACACAGTAGTAAGATTTCATAGATCCTAATAGTATTTACTCATCATCATCAGCCTTTAACAGTCCACTTCTGGACTAGGCCTCTCTTTTGAAAGGAGGAATTGGCCTACTAAGTATACCACGCTGGCCAAACCGGTTGGTATAGTGTTTGTATCAAGTTTTCCTTCTCTTACAGTGCTGTTCTCTGCATAATATGCTCCCTCTGTCGGCTCTTACGACACCCATGGGATGATATGGGGTGGTGACATTCCGTATTCTTAATCCGTCACCACACGGATAGTATTCACTCAACATAAACTAACTACATAAATGCTTCCTATACTAACGCTCAAAGTTCCAACTCTGACACAATTACAAACACGCACACTCATACACAAACAGACGCAACTTACCTATTACATCCATATCTTGTAATAGATTAACATCGTTAATAAACTTAGCAGAACTAATACTAGTGCGGTTTATATATTAATTTAATTCGTCTGCCAATTACGGTTAAGTAGCAGCACGGTTAATAATATTCGTTATCGAAATGCGATGGTAGAGTAGCTGTCGAGATTGTTTATCGAAATACGGCTGATATCGAAATTATAACTTGCTGATTATTTTACTACAGCAGGCTGATTGTAGCGTGGAAAGGATTAGGAAAGCTTCTGTTTTTTAATGTCCTGCACTTTGTAACATTGACACTCACTTTGATAACAGCGATAGCCTAGTGGAGATACCAACAGACTGCCATGCAGAGGGTATCGGGTTCGAATACATTGCGGGCACCAATGACTTTTCAGGGTTATGTACGTATTGAATTGGACTGTCTCCGTGGTCCAGTGCAAAGCGCATGCATCTGCTGAACGAAGGTCCCGGGTTCGATACCGGGTCGGACAAAGTTCTTACTGAGTGTTTCCAAATTTTTAGTAGAAGCACAGCGTCCGGTGATGTGCCCGATGACAACAATAGGTTTAGGCACACCCGTGCCTAGACTTTCGGGGAAAAGGTGAGAGTCTATAAAAAATGAAGTATTAATAATTATCGCATGCCCGTGCCTCGGAGAGCACCTTAAACCGTCGGTCCCGTCTGTCATGAAGATCTTTGACAGTCGTTACGTGGGGTCAGTACTCACAAATAAACTGATACTGGTCTAAAACATGGAATATCGCTATCCCTTTGGGAGTTCAGACGGCAGTCGCTCTGTGGAAAAGTTGATATTGTGTCATATCTGGTTAGACAAGTAAGCGGCCCCGGGCTCCAAGGCGTGCCAGTCTTGGATGCAACCGGGATAATGCTAGGGCGATGATGATGAGTCTGAACCATGGAATATCACTATCTCTTTGGGTTGTAGCGGTCAGACAGGTAGTCGTTTTGTGAAAAGGCACAGTCACTCCAGGTTGCAACTGGGTTTACGCCTGCAGGATGATTCGTTTAACATTTTAATGCAATTACACCTTCTGATCCATTTACTCAGCAATTAAGCATAACAAATCCATCTTAATAAACCTCAGTCATAAACATAATTACTACAATGACAGGTGACGACAATCAGACGGAGTAATAATTGATAATTATAGTCATTATTTCACAAATAGCATAAAAACAAGAATCATCGTTTCATTGTTCCTTGAGTTGTTTAAATGTGAAACTACTTTTTATGAGAAAGTCTGCGTTCGATTGATATACAGACGGATGGTGGAATGATTACACGATACAATAGCTAAGTTTGTACCATATAGAGGTCGTAACAGTGGCTAATCTTGACACTGTTACGACCTCCATATGGTACAAAAAATATATATTCCACAAAATAAAAAAGCGTCTAAGGATTTGAAAATGATCTTGTGGCATAGACTTTTCTCATAAACAAAAAAAAACTATTCAAACCACGGATAAAAAACCGACTAGAAAAGATATCTCGTGCGCGTATGGAACCCACAACATGCGTCGCATTGTTATGAGGCGAAGCGTACACTTAAACTACTTCGGTATTTGTAGAGTCAAAAATAAAAGTGGTCCTGGAATTATCCTATACACAATTGCATTTAAAAAAAAATTGCATTGTTTTATACATACTATCTTTTAATTTTAGTGCGCAGACTGTTGTTTTTATACATCTAATTACTCTCTGAAAGTTTTGTAATAAAAACTTATCGACAGCTAAGACATGCCTAAACCAGTAAACAAACCCGCACATTAATTTATATAATAAAAATATGATAATCGCTTAAACCACCAACGCACATCACAAATCATAACTACGACCACGCAAATCTGTTACACGTCATATATCGATAAAATCGTAATCAGTACCGTTGATTGAATTCTCGATACTGATTACATCACTAATTGCTAGAGCGGCAAGTGACGATGATAAATGTCAATGTGTTTTTTTTGCTATTGACAATCTGTGATTGTGAGGTTGCCAGCTTTCTAGTATAAACGTGGGTAAGCTATTATCCGAAAGATAGTTAGCGTAGGTATAAATGTTATACGCTTACAATATTAGGTGAGACAAGTAGCGGTAGCTTACTGGAGACACTAAACAGAATGCTAAGGTCGGTACACTGGACTTTTGAAAGGTAAGCTCCTATTAAATTCTAATTATCGTTTGCTTAGCAGTGAGGGAAAATATCGTGAGGAAACCTGAATGTCTGAGACTATGGCTTAACCCAACATTTACCAAACGGCAGATTCTAATTAAAATAAATAATTACACAGCATTAATTTGTGCCGATACTTGCCACAAGGGAACCTGAGTGTTTTACCAATATATTTGAAGGTTCCTTTCTTTTTCCTAGACGGCTAGGAGATGGTTCTCAGTAATGGAATGTTTATTTGATGGATTCACTCTAATACAACTTTGTTAACCACTGGCCTTACCTCTTCTCATGACACGAAATAACCAGTGTCCAGGAGTGGCTGATAACCGTCATGCGCATTTCGACACCCGTACCTGCGGTTGGGGAGAGCGGAGGGCAACCTCCGTGACCAAAACGCGTTGCTGCTTTGTGCATATACTCTCAGAGTTATGTAACGAAACAAACCTAGCCTCGTTTTAAATTATTTATTTTAATGAGGGAAACGGAGACACTGGGAACTATTTTTAATTGTTTATTATGGTCGCTATTATTTTTAACAAGGACTATTTTTGTGGAGACAACTGGTATTTACTGGTATTAGTATATCCACGCGTGAGAAGTACACCAATCCGAAGTCGAAATAAGCTTTAAAAAAGTATCTGAATTGTTCATACTGGTGCTAAAAATATCGTATAGTAAAGAATTTTAAGAAAACACTCAGCAGCATTACTTATTTCGTATTTCTAAGTCTTCAGTGTGCCCGTCACAAAAATAATTTACAACTTTTTCAGCTCAGTATTAATTGGCCGCAACGTTGGAACTTTCACGCTTCAAGTCTTTCTTTACTTGAAGTTGGGGAGTGCAATTAAAGCTTTTCAGTGGTGTAGGTATTTGTTACTGAGCGTGTGTGGGGAATTTTATTTTTAGTTACAAGTGTCGTGGTCAATTGAAAATTAATGGAGTTGACGACGGAAAGATATGAGGAAAAGTACTTGTTTTTGTTACGAGGTGGAGAATCCATTCCGATATCCACGGAAAATTTGAGCCGGAGTATGCCTTGGTCTTGGTATTCCGTCTCTCCAGCGTAATATATCTATCTCCATATGTGTAATATTAAGACACAAATTAGGAGTAGTCTTTACCCAGCAGTGGACTGCGAAAAACTGAATGATGATATCAAAAGCAGTTTCTTTTCAAAATTTAATTCAAATAACTTATTACAATTATTTGATTTTCTGGGAAAACCATTCGTTTGCCCAGAAAACCAAAGAATTGTAAAACAATAATCACCTTTAGAAAATATTTCTCTTTGTAGAAACCCGTTCACTTAAAAAGCAAATTAGGTTGATATACCCCTCAATGTGGATTTTAGAGGCAGCTTGCCATCAGCCAACCAATTCACAAATAAAATATCTGAATATCCTTATAATATAAAATTCTTTCGTTACTAACTGACTGACAGACAACGCACAGCCAAAACGATTAGATGCAAGAAACTGAAATTTTGGAACTGTATGTGTATTTCTTGAGGACTACGGTCGTCAAAAAACTAACAAGGGTTTTTATTAATTCCTACGGGTTCTGGTACAAACACTTGAATTAAAGTAAAACGTACGGACATCCTCTAATAGTAAAATAAAATCCACGGTTCGCGTGTCTCACTCATCAAGATTTAAACAGTGGTGTCCATTGAATACTGTGGTAATTGTGACGTTAAATACTGCTACACAATTATTGCGCCGTAAACAAAACAATCTGCTAATATGATCTGACGTTGCTATAGCTGATTACGATGATCAATTGTAATGGCTTATAGTTGCGTTTTCTTCTAACCTATTACTATATTTTATTGTGTAAACTCAAAGATGTCTATTTCGATCAAGAATAGACATCGATCGATAGATAATAAAAAGTAAAACTTTATAATTTCATGGTATGTATCTAATGTATGTCTGTCCGTGTGGTGACGGATTAAGAATACGTAATGTCACCACCCCATATCATCCCATGGGTGTCGTAAAAGCCGACAGAGGGAGCATATTATGCAGAGAACAACACTGCAACAGAAAGAAAACTCGATACAAACCCTATACCAACCCGTTTGGCCAGCGTGGTATAGTAGGCCAATTCTTCCTTTGAATGGAGAGGCTCAGTCCAGCAGTGGACTATTAAGGCTGATGTGATGATGATCTAATGTATGTAATATAACACTAGATACACATGGGAATTTACAGACAATCAATTAATGGACACAAACAGACAGATTCGGAACAAAAATCTATTACTCACGCAAAGTGTGGCAACGAACCTACAATATTCGAAGCAATTCTAAATGACAAGTGACCGTTTTGACAACTACGCTACTATTAAAATTTATAAACTCATGCCTGTCCCTAGAGCCTTTCCATATTCCCTTTTACCCGTTAAACTGCGACTATGGTGTGTTCCCTTCGCATTTTCTTTGCAAATAAAAAAAAATATGCAAAAGCGCACTAATAGTGAGAAAGGATAACTAATTAGGTACTATCCAGATAAACCTCATACCTTTATAAGACCAAAACACAAAGAATACAAAAATAAATCACCTTTAAACTATTTTTGCTAAAATATTCCGCACGCTTTACATCATTCCGATCGCATGTCCGAATTGATGTCGAGATCAACACTGTACGTCGAATTGTGTGGTAACTGCAACGTTAAATACTATTAGACAAATATTGTGACAGATAAACAAACAAGCTGCTTCGATTTAAAGGCATTACGATGGACATGATTTAAAACTAAACACATTCAATTATGTATCAGGGCAGCGATAGCCTAGTGGAGATACACTAGACAAAATACCTAAAAAAATAAGAGTGATTGATAATATAGCTGTATTCAAGAGAAGTTTACATATCTTTTTAGTAACCAGACCGTACTACACGATAAATGATTTTTTGTCTGACAGATTTGTCACAACAGAAAGTCTGTGACTGAGTGACGAAATTATATATAATATAGGTAATATAATTTATATTATGACTGACTCTATTTTTTATTTGACATTTTTGTTTAATAATTCGTATTATCTTGCGATTATCTATAATTAAAATTTAAGTACATACCCTATCGTTAATTTATTACTTGATTCTGACATTTGTTATGATTTCATGGTATTAATTATTATTCTATTTATTTATTTTTGTGTGATTTTTTCTGACAATTTATTTAGAATTATCGACATTTATTGTACCTAATTAATTTAACCTATTATTATTATTATTATTGTACGCCTTAAATGGCAGAGCAGTGAGTTCGCACTCTATGCTTCAAATATACAACACCTTGTCTCACAATAAAAATACTTTGACTTTGACTTCGACTTTGAGATACCAACGGACTGCCATGCAGAGAGGCGACTTCGAATCCACGGCAAGCACCAATGACTTTTCGAAGTTAAGTGCGTATGAAATTGATAATTTTCGCCTGCCTCGGAGAGCACGGTAAACCGTTGGTCCCGGCTGTCAAGAAAATCTTTGACAGTCGTTACGGGCAATCCCTCAAATAAACTGATACGGGTCTAAACTATAGAATATCGCTATCCCTTTGGGTTGCAGAGGTCAGACGGCAGTCGCTCTGTGGAAAAGTTGATATTCTGTCATATCTGGTTAGATCAGTAAGCGAACCTCGGGCTCCAAGGCGTGTAAGTCTTGGATGCTACCGGGATAACGCTAGGACGATGATGACATTTAATTATGTATCAATTTATGAGAGGCCTATGTCCAGTATAAAACGACTTTTGGCTGATATGATAATGATTTTCTATTTAAATTTATATTTTTTTAAAAGACAACCCCCGCACTAGGACTAAATCCTGTGTCGCGGGGGACTTTACAAACATACAACTAACGGACACAATGAAGACTCAGACTCGAGACAACAATTTATGAATCACACAAAGTGTTGTCTCGTGTGGGGATCGAACCCACAACACTTGGCGCAGTGTCAAGCGGCGAGCCGGCCGCTTAAACCATTACGCCACCCGTGCAGTCCATATCAGATATATCAAATTATCCATGAAAGTGAATAAATTTTGATTTGCGAAGAATGTAGCGGTGGCAAACAAAGTATTGGTATTTCTGCAAAAATAGAGAAATAGGGCGCTAATGGCAAATACGAAGACCCGAAGAAAGATAAAAAGAAGGTCGGTGTTTCATATAATTTTATTCGCTAAGCGAAGGCAGGTACAAACACTTTTTTACATGGTTTTGTCGATATCGGTATGCAAGTTATATGTAGTGTCCTCACTACTAGAAAAATATGAGGCAGAAATTAAAATCATAAACTTCAGCACATGCTGACATTTTTCACGTAAACTAAAGTCTAGGTCAATTTCAGATCCCAATTTAAGAAATAAATAAAACAATGAAAAATCTTAAAACCGTAAAATAGCGACGGCAAAATAACTCTCTGTCCCACCCCTAGCAACCCGAGCACGGTTTTAATTGATACCGGTTTTTTGTTCGGTTTAGTGATGTCACTATTGGCAAGGAAGTTGTCAATTACCAATAGTGCAAGCAGACGGTTTTACGTTTTACCACAGAATATTTACAAGTACGTTTTACCGATAGATAGAATTTTACAGTAGGTAAGTGGTATGGCTATATTTATTCTGATAAAATGCAAGGATATGGTTTTATGTCTGATTTATTACAGGTTCTAGTATAGTCATTCAATTTTGATGTAAACAGATCTGATGTCTGAACGGCTTTTAATGTGGTTGGCACCAGTAGACAAATCGTTTCATTAGAATGGTTTAGGAGTATTATTTGATCATTAGTAAAGTTTTTTTTAATTTCTCAATACCCTTACGAATCCGCGACGAACAAATAGCACTTTATTGTACAATCAAACAAGTCGGCGCTGGACCAGTTTGAAAAATAATCCTTTGGCTCACTCATACAGTCGAAGGCACACTAGAAACTGGTTTTGTATATGAGTGTCAATGTGCGTGTAAAGTAGCACTGGAAGCGACGATGTCTAGCTGAACGTTTCTCGCCCTTATGGTGGTCTAGCGGGAAGTTGTTCGACTGTACATCATAAATTCATGATAAAAGTCATAACATTATGTAGTAGGTACTTATAGTACTGTTTTATTGCTTGTGTAGGTCAAATTCAATCCTCAATGCTGTATATTTATTCCCACAAATAATATAATGAAAAATATACGTATATTAAATTAGTAGGTAAATACCCTGAGGCAATCGAAATACGACTATCTGCTCAGAGGCCCATCAAAAGTGGTTCTATCGTTTTGGCGTCAAGCGTCAAATAGTAAGTACCTAACTAACATCCAACTATCTACAAATTTTCACGTTCATATTAGTAGTAGAAAACTCGCAGAGAAATAACTAGGTACGATCCAACTGACTCTTTAATCTACTCGATAACCACCGATTGGTATGTTAATGCTAAATGTGGAGGTAATTCGACCGCAAATACTAATTGCAGTTATAATATATCGCCAAAGCCTGATATCCGATTCGGTCCATATTTCGCCAGTTAATTTCGCCATATTTGCCACTAATTTCATACAATATTTGCGACTAAATTATGCTGATTTTAATGCAGGAATTTTGATTGGCCAATTAGGTTTTGTATTAAGGGTTGAAATGCACGAGGTACTAGACTTTTTTTATTGACTGCATGTGGTGATTTCGCGACTGGTTTTGAGTTTTGACGCAAATTTGGTGCTATAGTTTATTAGCTATTCATCTGAGTGACTCTCATTGTAAACTAAAAGTCTTAAAAAGTTAGTAACGATAGAATTCAGGGATCCTGCCTTTTCGAATTTTGAAATCGAAAGGAATCGGTTAGGTTAGGTTAGGTTAGTATGCCGATAAACAATGCACGTCAACTGAAACAATGGCTGGTTAGGTTAGGTTAGAACTGCGACCACAACGCACAAGCCAAGCGATCGAAGCGAGCGTGCCGCGGCAGCGGCCGGCGAAATGCCAGAACCAAATCGCTTTTATTTCACTACACAGGGCATTTAAATATGCTACATACATCGGTTAGGTTAGAACTGCGACAATAAAAGGAAGCCCAAACGTAAAGTTGGCAACTGTGAGGTTGGGAAATAAAAACAAAATTATATCACAAGTTGGCAAATGATTATTCTGCGAAATAAAATTCTGCGAAACGTTAGTTGGCAAGTGATAATCGGCTGAACAATTTTCGGCGAAAAGGCAGAGATCCCAAAATTCATAACAGTCACGTTTTTCTTGTCAAGTAATCTTTCAATTGGCACCCATTACATAAATTGTAATATATTTATTAGATTTCCGATCAATCACCGCTTGCTACAACTGCTGATAAATTAAATCGCGTATTCTCGCCGCCCGTGTATTCCATCGCTTATATTTACAGTTTGTGATACGGTTAATTTGGAATTAAGTAATAAATTGGATATTCACATCCATGCAAACGCGCTTTACATGATCCAAGCGATAAATATGTGAGGACCATTAATTGTACTGCAACGTATATTTATCAGTCTAGTTATCTGTAATCAATCTATACTAATGCGACTGCCTCCGTGGTCCAGTGGATAGGGTATGCGACTGCTGATCGGATGTTTTTCTGAATTCTCAGTAGCAGCTCGAAGTCTGGTGATGTGCCCGGTAACGGCAATAGGCTCGCCCCCTATTACGTGGGACCTAAAAACTCATGGTGAAATGTGGGTGTAATATTATACCTCTGCCTACCCCTTCGGGGATACAGGCGTGAGTCTATAAAAATAGTATAATTATATATTTTTGTGTTGGATAGCCCATTTATGGAGGAATGCTTTATAACATCACGCTATGAGCGACAGGTGCGGAGCAGTAGGCTTAAATAGCGCGGGTGTAACCCTGGGCTCATCTAGTCTAGTTATCACAGATATACATCTACATAGATCATTATCTATATCAATATATTCAATTATCACGATTTGTATTGAAACCAAGCGTGCCGACTTTTTAATACCTACTGTGATGTTGCCTGTATCACGAAGTCGAAGCGATGCGCGACAGTATCGCTTGTGCGATATTCATCGTCTCCTAATACACAACGTCAGATCAAACGTCCGAAGCAAACGCGGCAACGTAATGTGAATAAAGTTTATTTAACGGTAAAACGGACGCGTGGGGACTGAAGTTAGTGGCGACCAACCTCGACGCTTGGTCGGAGTTCAGACACGCGAAGTGCATGCATTTGCGTTATCCATGTAGATCTATGTCTGTGCTAGTTATATTATAAACGCAAACATTTGTTTGTATGTTCTTCTCTTACGTCGCAACGGAGCGATATTATGGTATGGGTTTTATGTTGAGATAGAAAACTAGAGAATGACATTTCTTGAATAGTCATTCAGAACGGATCGACAAAGTAAAGTAACGTAAGCTGAGGTCGCCACTTGGATGGGTGATTGGACCTCTACGGACGTAATACAAACTCAGACACCAGAGTTGGTCACATCATCATCATCGTCATCAGCCTTTAACAGTCCACTGCTGGACTAGGCCTCTCCTTTGAAAGGAGGAATTCGCCTACTATACCTCGCTGGCCAAACGTGTTGCTATAGGATTTGTATCAAGTTTTCCTTCTCTTACAGTGCTGTTCTGTGCATAGTGTGGTCCCTCTGTCGGCTCTTACGACACCCATGGGATGATATGGGGTGGTGACAATCCGTATTCTTAATCCGTCACCACACAGACAGAGTTGGTCACACTCTCATGCAAAAAACCTTTTACAACTAAACAGGTATGTCCCTCACGGTATCCACACATATACATAATATATATTTTTATACCTTCATGCTCTTGGAGCCCGTAGGATTAGGCAAAGGTGCAATATTACACTCACATTTCGCCTAGTGAATTGTAGGTCCCACGTAATATAGGGTGAACCTATTGCCGTTACCGGGCACATTGCCAGACTCCGTGCTGGTACTGACAATTCGGAAAAACTCAGTAACTCTTTTGCCCGACCCTTGAATCGAACCAGGGACATCCCTACCAGCAGACGCATACGCTATACACTGGACCACGGAGGTAGTCTGTAGCCATATAAACGAGTATTTTATGTATAGTTATTAATTACAAGGCGGCCCTATCTACTCTAGAAAGAAAGAAAGAAACATTAATATTGCTGCAAGCATCACAACACTCACATAAAAAAGGCATAAAAACAGATTAAAAGCATCTGCATGTATATAAGCCAGATAAAAAATAACAAAAATAATAATAAAAGGAATAACAATACACAAAAGCGAAGCACACATAATAAACATTAAAATATTTAAAAATGAGCAGCAGCAGTCAGGTGTTCAGTTCAGCATATGTCGGACTTGAAGCCCGACGCTGGTTTTCAACTGAACCCTGCAGGGTTGCTCGGTTGCCTGCTCTATACATTGTATGTCGGTCTACTTTTTCCATTGAAGAAAAAAATATCCATTTTACGTGAGTCCCGTTACCCCTACTAATGTTAATTTAAATAAATAATTTATAGAGCTTTTTGTAAGTGTTTTCTTTTAATTGCGAACATGTTATTTGTATGAAGTAGTGTTTTAATTGTGGGGCTCAGTGCGACGGGTTTTGTTAATTGTTTTGGTGATAAAATTACGAATAAAGAAAACCGTGGTTTTATACCAGTTATTGGAAGCATAATAAAATTATCATGCAAGCTGACTTCTATATTTAATCGAGTTTGAAAGAATGCTACTGTAATGCAAAACTTTAATTTTTGCTTGTATTCGCGCGTATGTTGCATTAATGGTTGTGTTAATTGATTTTGAACATTATTCTACATGAGAACAATGTCGGTTCTAGTGTGACAGTGAAAAATGCTTTCCGCTGCGCTTCGTTATATCTGAGCCGTCCCTAAATCATTAGAGCTAGTCAAATTATCACTAACGTGACAAAGAATTATGAACACAAATTATCACCACCCCATATTATTCCGTGGTTGTGACCAATCGAAACGGATCAAACACATAGTACATTTAGAAAGTACAAAGCCAAACTCTATACAACTCTTTTTGATCAGCGGCCTTTTGCGGTCTGAAATCTTCGACACCAGAGTTAGCCACACACGAACAATTAAAAATAGTAGAAAACTAATTACAATAGCAAATTTATCCAAAACACTTAAGTTAAAAACATAACATAAATATCACTGAACCTACCTACACGATTGGTATACGACTGAGATTTACTTCGTGATATAAGGAGCGTTCATTAATAGTTAATTTTTAACCCTACAATAAAGAACAACGCCAAGATAACTCACAACACTAAATGAATTTCAATCGAGAACCAGTAGTACGAACCGTTCGTGTCGGACGCCCGTTTTTCACGGAGATTTCAATTAGTAGAGGTAAAACATTGCGAGTGCAGCACCCAACAGTACAAATAGAGCTTCTCTTTATTTAACTAAGTAATTATAAATAAAGATTAACGCGATAAGGAGCCAACAAAGTTTTAATGACCGCTCTGTGTCCGCTATCTCTCTGTGGATAGTGTGTTAGAAAGAGCAAATGTTTAAAAAACTTGTTTGGATTGTAGATAGATGTGATAAGCACGTAGTATTACTTTCTACAGCTTTTCGCAGTCCACTGCTGGACTAAAGCCGCTAGAAAGGCAGAAAACGGTTTTTGAATGCATATTTAAATATTTAGATTTTAGAATATAGTGTACAATCAAACAAGTCGGCGCTGGACCAGTTTGAAAAAAGAAACTCGCTCGCTCAAAGAGTCGAGGCACACTAGAAACTGGTTTTGTATACGAGTGTCAATGTGCGTGTAAAGTAGCACTGGAAACGACGATGTCTTGCTGAGCGATTCACGACCTTATGTAAGTTGTTCGACTGTATAGTATTGCATACTTAGCTTCAAAGTAGCACTGTGAGTCAATAGGAGTATGTGGCCTACGATGTATACTACGCTGGCCAGACGGTACAGGGTTTGATTTCGAGTTGAGAATTGTTAACTATTAATATTTGCAGCAATCTAGCTTATAATATAATATTCCACTGCATTCATACTAAGCAGAAGCTTGTACTATGGGTACTAGATAATGGATAAACATACATTTATACTTTTTTTTAGTAAATACATACATATTATACATAGAAACACCCAGATCAAGATAAACATCCATGTTCATGCTCACTCATGACTTGAGCGGGAATCGAACCCGCGACCTTCGGCTTAGCAGTCGCTTACACTCCCGCGGCGCCAATCGGTCATCGATCGGCTTATTATTTCTGTTTCTGGCAACGCATGATCTAGGTATGTGTATTTTGAAACATATTTTTGTAAGGAACGTTTCTAGAGCATTATGACTTTACGAGATATATTTAGATTTTTTCTTTTGTAATAATTATAGCTAATATGTTAGATATTAGCCATAATTACTACAAAAGAAAAAAATCTAAGCATTTTTTTATAAAATCTCTAGCAGTAGGAATAAATCCTATGTTGCAGTGCACCCAACTCGAAACAATAACATGTAGATCACACAAACTTAAGCCTCGTATGGGAACCGTACCCACAACACGCAGCTGCAACCGCTTTATTAAACCGCCACGCTATCCATGTAGACAATTTATTGTAATAGTTTCACATCACCAGCTTCGCTCATTTCCGCCCATCTTTACTCATCTCTCTCCGATATGTCACTTACCATTTATCGATGCGCTATACACTTCATATCCGGCGGTTTAATGACGACCATCCTACAGTTATAACCGGTTTAAGCTCGATGTAACCGGATTGCATGAAGCTCGTATGCAGTTGAGATTTTTAAGTTTGTTTCTGCTGTTTTTTTGCATGTTCTTTGAGTGGTACATTGGGGTTACTTACGTAGATATGTATGTTTGAAAATTATAGCATACCTTATGCTTAGTATTTGGTATTGCTTCTTGTTTTCCATTATTTCAAATTGAATAATATGTATTACGTATATTTATCAGTTCTCTCTATAATATTATAAGATTAGGTATTATACCACATTCACACAACACAATCCAATCCCAAACTAAGCAGAGTTTGTACTATGGGTAATAGACATTGGATTAACATACATATATACTTTTTTGTAAATATATAGGGTAAAAGCCGGATAGTTGCGCCACTTTTCAAAAAACCTCTGTTATTAAAAATATGCACTTAATAATTGTGTATTCAAAGTATATATTAAAACATTGGTCATTGATCTTCTATAGTAGACCGTTTTTTTTATATAAATTAATTTAATTTTGAGTAAATCGTGTTTTATTTGACCTCTAAAAAGAGGGATACTTGCCTACGATAGCGGATAGTAGCTTAATGTTAAAATTGCTTCTGGGGATACTTGCCTCATGTAAGGATAGACGCCGCTCTATGTTGTTCTTAAATTAAAACAAACTTGTAATCTTTTAAATAATCAATATTTTTTATTTACTGCAATATTTTATTAAGTACTAATCAAAGTTAAATTATTATTATAAAATTGACAACAAAAACAGTCTCTAAACTGGTAATTATTAATAAAATATTATTTATTTATTTTTAAGAAAGAACAATATGGTTTATCATGTATAACCAGTAGCTGCTTTATCTTTTCGTATCGCCTTCTTAAGGTTCAAGAAGGAGATATACCATAAATTCGGGATATTTCGTTGATTCCTTTTTGTTTTTTATCCAGTTCTTCAAACGCAAGTGCTAAACTATCTTCGGTCCAGTTGATGTGACGCGGCACCACGCATGGCTTTCGCTGTTACTTACGAGGCATTTTGCTGTTAAGAATTTATTTTAATTAAGATAAATTATAAAAAATGCTGAAAATCACTAAGAAAAACGATCTGCCCTTGCTCGCTAAAAGCGCTTGCTCGCAAAGCTTGTTGCTGTTTTTTCTTGCCCTAGGGCAACAATCCGCAAAAGTCAATAGGGCAACTATCCTTTTCAATACGGATACTTGCCCTTTCTGTTTGCGAAATAAATAAAAACTATTTATCAATAAAATGTACTAAACAATGAAATTAAAAGTCTAATGCATGTAAAGAAATAAAAAAAGGACTGAAATCTCAATCAATAAAAAAAATATTCAACAGAGATTACTTACTAATATAATTTCACCGCTCGTCAAAGTTCTGCCGCGGAAGATTTTCGCTTACACGGACAAAACGCCTGTACCTAGTCCAACGGGTTACGCGGCATTGAGGCACGCACGAGGGACGCTTCTGGTTATGACCAAGCGTTAATACTTTCGACAAGCCTAACATAGTGCATTCGAAACTGAGGCATGTATCCGATCGAGGCAACTATCCGGGTTTTACCCTACATATTATACATAGAAACACCCAGATCAAGACAAACACCCATGTTCATGCACACAAATGTTTGACTTGAGCAGGAACCGAACCCGCGACCTGCGGCCTTTCTTATATCTCTCGTTTGTGTGAATATATCGCCAACTCTGGTGTCGGCGTTTCTAGACCATCCGAAGGCCTCTGAGATGGCCACACGATTATTTATCAGTATGATTAGAAACAGTCAGCACATTTTCTTTTCATCTATTCGTAATTTTGTTTCACAATGACCACAACATAACATACTATAGTTGGCAATCCACAACGGTGCGTTTCTCTAGAAACTTTCTGCCTCGCACATCTAAACTGTGGAATGATCTGTCGCCTGCGGTTTTTCCGAACCAATACGACCTTCAAACCTTCAAGAAAAGAGCGTATTCTTTTTTAAAATGCCGGCAACGCACTTGTGACTCCTCTGGTGTTGCGGGTGTCCATGGGCGGCGGTAATCGCTTAACATCAGGCGATCCGTCTGCTCGTTTGCCCCCTATCTCATAACAAAAAAAAAACTTCAAATGTATCAAATCAAGTGATCAATTTTGATGACTATGCACAAAGTACATAAATCTTAGAAAATAATAGATACGTCGACTTTCTTTTTAAATAACCAAGAGATTATGAACCTTTACACAAATTTAAATACATACAAATCGCGAAAGTATCATACGATTCCTAAACATATAACATAACTTCACGCCTTTTATCCTCATAGGGATAGGCAGAGGTGTATTACACACCCACTTTTCGCCAGTTATGTTTCGGTCCCAATGTAATAGGGGGCGAGCCTATTGCCATCTACCGGACACATTATTAAGCGAGCGATAATTAACGTTTTTAATACACACATCACTTCGAAAAGTCAGAGGTGTGTGCCCGGGGTATCTGGGGATCCCGAGACCATCGTCTCAGCAGTCCGTTACATACACCACCACTAGGCACCAATTCGTACATTTCACTATACAATCTGTGAATGATTCCTTAAGTTCAATGAACACGTAAATGAGCATCAATATCAACAGTTTATCTTCACCGACGCGAATCAAATGAATCAATACGTTCAAATCAAACTGACCGCTTGTAACTTACAAGTCAGTGGGGAAGTTACCCGGATCAAGTTTTGGACGTTGAGCGCTGTTTGTATAACCGTGTATAGTTTGATTGGGTTAATATTGGTATTTGGGTAGCTGGTAGTATGGGGTACGATATTATAATATTACATTTGATATTCTAATCACGATGCAGAGACTTACATTCTGTCGAATCCACGACACAGGGAATCGTAGTGTGGGGCCCAGAGATACATAGTAATTATATTGTTTTTCTTAGTGCCTAAGTCTACTGATATAATGTGTATAATCATTGTACTAAAGTTTGAACGATAAAATTTTTTTTTTTTAATCTTTATGACTAGTAAGTGTAGCAGTAGCAGCGATAGCCTAGTGGAGAGACTGACAGACCGTTACGCAGATAGTCGGAGTTTGAATCCAAGGCGCGCACCGATGACTTTTCGGAGTTATGTGCGTATTCAATTGTTAATTATCGCTTGCTAAACGGTGAAGGAAAACATCGTGAGGAAACCTGCATGTCTGAGAGTTCTCCATAATGTTCTCGAAAGACATGTGAAGTCTGCCAACCCGCACTTGGCCAGCGTGGTGGACTATGGCCTTACCCTTCTCATAATGGGAAGAGGCCCGTGCCCAGCAGTGAGACAGTATAAAGGGCTGATGATGATGATGAGACAAGTAAGTGGACCCTGAGCGCCTAAGTGCGAGACTGAGATGCAACTATAATCAGGCTAGGACGATGATGATTATGATGATTATACCCAAGGCTTAAAATCGCCCGAGGTTCGAAAGTCTGGCTAATAGATTTTACCGAAATAATTCAATATGAAACACGATTAATTCGCTTAAAAATGGAAAGAACATTTCTTTTCATTTGCATTATTATTTTTAGTGAATATATTCCTTTCTCTGATCCGACTATTCGACCAGCTTACAGCAGTCGTTGACAGCAATCTTTATACAAGCGATCATACGATTAAGACCCGTCAAAAAATGTTGTATATCGTCAAATCAAATCAATTAGCCTATCGCAGTCCACTGCTGGACATAGGCCCCTCCCAACACGCGTAAGCGCCACAGTACCCGGTACTCAGCCTTCGGCATCCAGTCTGTCCCAGCCACCATTTTCAGGTTGTCGGTCCACGTAGCCGGGGGCCGCCCTAACTTACGCTTGGCCGAGGCGTGGTCTCCAGGCGTGGGTTGTATAAAGCGTATACCTACAAACTGCGAAAGCTTACATTCGATCAGTACTAAACCAACACAAATTCGGTAAAAATTAAATTTATATTGACCAAAACTTTGGTGGCATTATCAATTATATTTCAATACAAATTAAATTTCAATACATGTTTGGGCAAACATCTATGATTAATTGCAATACGGCAAAAATATATCACAAAAACATAAAATAAAGTGCCAAGATTTCTCATATCAATATTTATTTCCCAGAAAAATAAAGTAACAAATCTAAATATTACGTATAACACATTCGGCATCAATGTCTTGCCCAAATTCAATCCTACACTCCCATCATAAGTAAAATCGGAAATCCACCATCTAATTCCGTAGAATACATTTTCTCATAACCTAATATCTGGCATCAGCCTCTCTGACAAGCGACCAATTTATGCCGAAGCGACGACCCGTTCACGAACAGCAACGATAAGCGACAGCGGAAGCAACAGCGGCAGCGATTTCGGTGTACATGGCGCGTTTATTCCGACGATATTATCACAGGTAGAAGAGCCTTGCTGATTTCGGCATGAATGGGCCGGCTTAACCAGGGAAGTACTACCCAATTACAGGAAATCGCCGTAAAGTAACAGTACTTAAACTGTTGCGTTTCGTTCGGTGAGTAAGAGTGCCACAGGCCCCATTCCTCATTCCTTGTCCCTTATCCCACTTCTCCTCCTATCACTTTTTTTAACCCCAAGGGACGGTAACGCACGTGTAACTCCTGTGGTGTTGCTTGTGTCCATGGGCGTCTGCTCGTTTGCCACCTATTACTATAAAAAAGTTACATTAGTCGCAGGGGAGAACAGGGAGACATTTTTTTTAAAGACAACTCCTGCATTAGGACTAAATCCTGTGTCGCGGGGGACTTAACAAACATACAACTAACGGACTCAATGAACACCCAGACTCGAAACAACAATTTTATTTATGAATCACACGAAGTGTTGTCTCGTGTGGGAATTGAACCCACAACACAAAGCAGTGTCAAGCGGTGAGGCGGCCGCTTAAGGCGCTACCTCGAAAATGTATGCCCTTTTTATTACAGATTTTGAAGCAGTGAGAAACACCAGCAAAGTGAAAATTTCATATATTATTTATCAGGTCTTTAGCTAGGGACTGCTGTGACAGATACACGATTGGATGATTTTCACTCGATAGAATTTTAATTTGAAAAACATGCTTTCTCTAAATATTTTTTACGGATATTTAAAAAAATTCTTAGCTTTCCACCTTGAAATTGCTACTCACCGAAAGAAGAGCTAGTTTATTAGGGACAGGTCAAACGATTTTTTTCTAAAACGAATATTACTTGAGTTATGAACGAAATAAGATTTCAGACAGTTTCGTAATGGCATAACATGTCAAAAACTGTGCGACATTCAACTTTATAGCCAACACTTAGCGATGACCTCTGCACGATTTTTTTACCTTCGAGGTAGCCTCTTAAACCACTACGCCAACCGTGCAGTCAATTACATGTACAATCAAACAAGTCGGCGCTGGACCAGTTTGAAAAAAATTCTCATGGCTCGCTCATAGAGTCGAGGCACTCTAGAAACTGGTTTTGTATACAAGTGTCAACGTGTGTGTAAAGCGGAAGCGTATCACTGCAAGCGACGATGTCTTGACGAGCGATTTTCGCCCTTATGGTGGTCTAGCGGGAAGTTGTTCGACTGTACATTGAAATCGCTGCCGCTCTCGCTCACCGCTTGTCTTTATGAAGGTGCGCAACACCGCGGTTGCTTTCATATAAATAATGCGATACGATAGAACGATTTACACATTTCTGCTGTAAAAGGGATTAACTGACATCCTGGAAGGCTATAAATAAGATAAATGGCGGCTGAAAGGGATCCCTGATTTGGTTGAAGTGTGTAATGATGGACAGTTCTCGAGTTTGGCCTAAGATTTTGGAGTAATGTATTGCTTGTAGAAGCTAGGGTTAACAGTGTTATTTAGTAGTTGGGATTAGTTGTGTTAAGCAGATTGTTTGAGACGAATTGTTTGCGGCTGATAGTATGCTTAGCGTATTGTACTAAATTCCCAGAATATGTAATGCAGATAATGATATAATAATCTAATTTAGTAGATTTGAGAATTGACTATTCTCAAGTCTATCAAATTAGATACATTAAAATAAAATGGTTTAGTAATAAGATATCACTTAATTAGTGGTGTTACCTTCACAGTTGTTGTTACGCGTCTCTGGTATAAAAACCGATGTAAGTATATGTTTAAATTATATTGTTATGTCTTACGTCACAATAACAGTGTGAAATATGTGACTGCCTCCGTGGTCCAGTGGATAGCGTATGCGACTGCTGATCGGAGGCCTAAGGTTCGATTCCTGGTTCGAGCAAAAGTGTTACTGGGTTTTCCGAATTCTCAGTAGCAGCACGGAGTCTGGTGATGTGCCCGGTAACGGCAATAGGCTCGCCCCCTATTACGTGGGACCTAAAAATTCATAGCGAAATGTGGGTGTAATACTACACCTCTGCCTACCCCTACAGGGATACAGGCGTGAGTCAATAAATAAAAAAAAAAAAATTCTTATGTTAGTAAGAGGGTTAAACCTCATCATCATCATCCTAGCGTTTGCCTGGTCGCGATCCTAGGGCGTCACCTTGCAGCCCAAGGCCTGCTCCTACTACAACGTCTCCACTTCGCCCAGTCTTCGACACCCTTAGTGGTTAGTCAATTGGCACGCATATCATCTCTTACGACATCAAGCCAGTATTTCTTAGGCCTTCACCGTTTACTGAGGCCCGGCGGAGGCGGCATGACAAGACGATTGTTTCTAGGTATTAAACTAGTATCAGAAAATGAAGTTACTCATAGAAAAGTCCTTGAATATTTAGTACACCCTATGGATTCAATTCAAGAACATGTATGGCAGTCCATTGCATACGGTAGTCCGTCTGACCTTCGCAATTCTAATGGATAGCAAAATATCATGGTTTAGACTAGGGTCAGTTTATTCAGAGGCGCTGACTCCCTATTTCGACTGTTAGAGATCTTTATGACAGCCGGGACCGACGGCTTAACATGCTCAGGCAAGGGTCAAGCGATACTAACAATTTAATACCAACATACCTTCAAAAGCCGTGGATTCGAAACCCGACACCCTCTGCATTGCCCTCAATCAACATTTTCCAATATCGTCCGAAAAATCGGGTCACATTAGCTATTTTACATCGAAACTTCGAAAACTAAAGGTCGAAAGCAATATTTCCTTAATATATATCAAGCTACTTTGATCGGTCAAGCTTGAACATGATTGCGTTAAGTTGAGCGAGGTTAATAACTTTCTAATATCGCCTCTAATATTTTGTGAGTGATTTTGCCAAAGGTTTTCAACGAATCTGGCCTGACTTTGGGAGATTCTTACGAAATTAGAATGTCCTCTAGACCGAATTTCGGCCAAGGCCGCCAGTCTAATATGAGACCAGCCAACTGCGCGGGACATATTATACTTACTAGTGCACAAGTGAGTGCGCTTACAACTTGCTAACACAAGAGCACTCTCTATTCCCTCACTCCTGGGATGGGACGCCACATGCGACAAGTCCGGAGCGCGCAGAACCAACGGCACGCGGGTGTAACACCGCCAACGCCCTGATTCTGAACTTTATAATACATACGGACATAATATATAGTTTTACGCATCAGTTCTCAATACATAGATCCCAATAAACCAACAGCAATACCACAAGCAAACCACAACAAGACCACAGTCACACATGCATACATAGTCTCACGCCTATATTCCCGAAGAGGTAGGCAGAGGTATATTGCTACACCCACTTTTCGCCAGATTTATTTTAGTCCCGCGTAATAGGGGGCGAGCCTGTTGCCGTAACGGGCACATTACCAGACTCCGAGCTGCTACTGAGAATTTCGTAACGGAAAAACCCAATAACACTTTGCCCGACCCGGGGTTCGAACCCGAGACCTCCCAATCCCACGCGCACATTTATGCCGTGAGAATAACGAGACAGTCAGTTCTCAATTGGGTGGAAAATTCCTTCTATTTAAGTCTACCCAGAACCATGAGAGTATGCTGTATCCTTGACGAAACGTCGGGATTAACTGTACTATTTCAACATTCTCATAAAATAATCATCATCATCACATAAAATGTGTTATAAACAATAACAAATAACAAGAATGTACTATGTTAACACGGGCTAAGGCAGCACGAGCACGCTCATCACCCCCGGACTCGCTGCTCTGCTCCGCCTCGCAGACGCCGGCAGCCGCATCGGCGGCGCCGGCCAGTGGAGAGGCGTCGAGCTCGTCGAGCGGCGAGTATTTTTCCCCACCGACGTCGCCAACACCTGTACGTCGGCGGGGGAGAGGCCGGCCACCAGCATGCTTGGGATCGCGTGACCCACCGGCCACGAATAGGATCCCCGCTACCGGTGGTAATGTGCAGCGTATGCGTTGGACTCGTCAAATAAACGAAAACGTCATGCGCGCATATTTTGCGGCTACAGAGGGAGGAATTAACGTCACAGCGTACCGTAACAGAATGCTGCCTTTGTTTCAGGCCCTTGAACCAGCTGTTAATGTTTCCGTGCAACGACTATGAGATCAAGTGCGCGCTATCCAGCGATGTCACTTGTTGGATGACGAGGCACTTGAGCGGCTACGCTTGGACGCACAGTGTAGCTATGTTGTCCCTACCTCTTCTGACACTGTACCAATGGTGGACACAGAATCAATACAACATTTTGAGGAGGAAATGGATAATGTAGCTATAAATGTGAGTACCCAGTACACTGATAATTTGAGGAGCGCTTTGGAGGATGCGTTACGGGATTATCGTTTCACACCGCCAGATCATCGGCCACGTCTGCCACGACTGCCCACGCATAAAAAAAACCTAGCGCTGGTGTGCACCCTGGACTCAATGTTAGCTAATTATTTTAGTGACAGCCGGGACCTAACAGATACGCATTCAATTCTGTACTGCGGTGCTACTGCGGTATGTCGCGTAGCAGGGGTCAAGTTTATGAATGATTCTGTTACGCGACCAAAACCGAAAAAACCAGCATGGCAGTGCAGAATTGAACGACGTATCAATGAGACTAGAATAGAATAGAATAGAATAGAATATTCTTTATTGTACACCATAAAACATTTTATGACATTGTTATTACAAAATTTACAAATTGTACAAAAGGCGGCCTTATCGCTAAGAGCAATCTCTTCCAGGCAACCTATTGTAGACAGGAACGATGTAAGTATTAAAGTTGTGTGTGGTGCAATTAAAAATATCCAGAATAAACAATATAATAAACTTATAAATAAGGGACCTACACATACATATAAATTCATACATACTATCGTCAATATACCTACATATATACAAAATTCAATATACTTACACATATACTATATAAAATACATACTAGGTATAACCACATTCTATGTTATCAAATGGATGAAAGGTAGTGCGTTTTTAACATAGCTTTAAATATTTTAAGAGATTTTGCGCTTCGAATTTCTAAAGGAAGTCCATTCCAGAGGCGCACAGCTTGGACAGTAAAAGACTTACCAAAAAAACTTGTGGAATGCATTGGCATTTCCAGCGTCAAATCCTCGGACGACCTCAAGGACCTTATATGTGTGTCATTAAGGAACTTAAAACGTTCTTTGAGATATAAGGGGGTACTAGGATTAAACAAGATATTATACAATAAAGTGAGAATGTGAGTATTTCTGCGAAGTCGAATCGGTAGCCACTTGAGCTTATTGCGGAATTCTGAGACATGATCATATTTGCGTAGCCCAAATATAAATCTTATACAGAAGTTTTGGAGACGCTCAAGTTTGTTTAGTTGCTCCTCGGTGGGGTCAAGATAGCTGACATCGGCGTAGTCAAGGATTGGTAGAAGCAAAGACTGTACAAGCGCAATCTTAGTGGCAGTTGGCAAGAAATTGCGTAGCTTACGTAAAGACCCAGCTGATGCAAAAAGTTTTCTGCTCGTTTCTTGTAGCTGTGGTCGCCAAGACATGGTTTCATCTATGTAAATACCAAGATTTTTTACATTTTTACTAAACGAGAGGACTTTTCCATTGAAATTAATGCTTGGCAAATCAGACCAGTTGATTTTGGACACCATTCTTGGGCTGCCAATAATAATCAGCTGCGTTTTGTCCGGATTGACAGTGAGTCCAAATTTCTGCGTCCAATCACAGATTCGCGCCAAGTCCGTGCCAATCGTTGTACAAGCGTCTGCTAATCTACTCAAGGGAGCTTGCGTATAAATTTGCAAATCATCTGCGTAAAGATGGTAGGATGAAAGTAATTTGTTTGAAATAGAATTAATAAATATAGCGAAGAGTAAAGGAGATAGCACGCCACCCTGTGGAACACCTGCAATCGTATTGGACCAAGCGGAATAGGTATCATCAATGCGTACACGTTGCCGGCGTCCAAACAGGTAACTATGAAACCAGTCAATTGCCGATGGAGATATGTTAAGAGAGCGTAGAATACCAAGTATGATGTGCAAATCCACGGTGTTAAACGCGTTGCTGAAATCAAGTAAGGATAGAACCGTTAGATTGCCACAGTCCATACCTAGCCTGATATGATCGGTAACGTGAACTAATGCAGTAACGGTACTGTGCCCTGGACGGAAGCCTGACTGGTATGGATTTAAAAGGGAATTTTTACAAAGGAAGGAACTAAGTTGTGAATGGATAAGACGTTCTAGGACTTTCGATAGGAAGGGTAATATGGATATGGGACGGTAATCTGCTAAAGTAGAAGGCTTAGGTTTTTTAGGTAGGGGAATAATAAGTGCTTCTTTCCACGCTGAGGGAAAGACACCGAGAGAAATAGACTTATTAAGTATATTGCATAGGACGGGAAGGATTTCATCAAGGATGGGAAGGATCATTTTACGGCTGACACAGTCATTACCAACTGCATTAGAAGTAATTGCAAGTATACTCTTTTTAACATCACATGCGGCAAATTGCGAGAAGATGAAAGGAGAATAATCAGGTGTTGGTAAAGTTGAAAGATGCTGCAGGGTATTACTTTTTATATTTCCATCAAACTTGGACGACGAGGAGAAATGTTTATTAAGTGAATCAATGTTGACATTATTAGGAATGATTTGTTGCTGAGTCTTACCAACCCCTAAAGTTTTTAGAAATTTCCAAACTTTTGCTGGATCACCGTTTTCGACGGATTTATGAATATGTTGGCGTTGTGCTTTCCTACACATCTTATTGCAGTGATTTCTAATAGTTACGTATTTATCAACATTTGAAGGAGTTGGCTTTTGCTTCATTAATGACTTTGCGGCACATTTCTTAGCCATAATCCTTTTAATATCATCCGTTAGCCACGGTGCTGGTAAATGCTTAATTTTAATTGCACGCACAGGTGCGTGCACGTCATATAATTGCAGCAATTGGTTTGTAAATATGTTGACTTTAGTGTCGACGCAATCTGTGGAAAACAGTGATTCCCAATTGATGTTACTGGCATCCTCGCGCAATTTTTCTTGATCCATGCCACCAAAATTGCGTTGCAGAATTATCTTTGGCTTCGACTTGGGTGGGCGTATATTGTAAGAAAGATAGATAAGGTCATGGTAAGAAAATGCGTCTGCTGAGCATTGGCCATGCCTATGAACGTAATTAAAAGAAGATACCAGAATGAGGTCAAGTAGAGAAGGAGAAGTATTAGGAAAATGATGCGTTGCATCAAGATTTAAAATTGTCATATTGCAGGATTCTGTAACTCGTCGAAAAGACGTAGTTCGAGAGTCCTGCTTGAGAAGGCAGGTATTAAAATCACCCATTATAATGGTGTGTTCATAAGAAGGAGTGAAGTTTTCCAGGATTTGCTCAAAGGAAGAAAAGAAATTTATACGACTGGAAGGAGAATAATATACGCCCAATAAAACTTTGGTGTGATGAAGTTCCACTTCTAAAAAGAGATGTTCGCCCGCATTTGACGGTGGTGGCTGCGAAGACATAGAGACTATCTGATAAGGAAAATGAGTACGTAAGTATATGGCAACACCGCCACCACCGCCAAGCGCACGATCATTCCTAATTAGTTGGAAACCTGGAAGCAAATAAGAAGTTGATGGGAGGCATGGTTTCAACCATGACTCTGAGACAAGAATGGCATGTATATTCTTGCAGTCTAAGTTGGCCAGCATATCTGGGAAATGAGCAGGAATACTCTGTGCATTTATATGGACTACATTAAAATGCTTGGGTACGTCCGAAAACTGAGTCTGAAGAATGTCTCCCAGAGATGGTACACTAACAAAGCTATCATCAAAGCTTGTGGCAGAATGAAAGCTTTCATCATCGCTATTTGACAGAATATGTGACATTTAATAATAATATATAAATAAACAAATATATATATATATATATATAATAAATATATATGAATAAAAATATAAATTTTAAATTAAAACTTAATTCAATAGTTTGTCTACCTGCCAGTTACGCATTAACAAAGAAATAAAGACACGTAGAACAGAAAGTGTAACTAACATAAATACTTAATTAAGTTACAGAGGATACAATCAAGACCGTGGGCATTTTAAAAGTAATATCATTAAAAATTATTTACGAAATCTTAAACAGTACATTCAAGACATTGTAAAGAAAAGAACAACTTACTGCAAAACGGAACGCTGCCTTATTGCAACGTTCCGGTTCGCACCAGGTGCCTACATAAATAGCTCATATCAACGCTATCATGCGACAGATAACATAATTAATTAATATTTTTTATGAAATCTTACACTGTTCAAAACATCATAAACAAAATAACATGAAAACCTAGTGCAAAACGGAACGCTGCCTCAATGCAACGCGGCAACGTTCCGGTTCGCACCAGATACATAATTATGTAGTTCATAACAACGCAATTAAGCGGCAGATGACAGCTCAGAATTTGATTACTTTGACAACTTTGACATAATGACTTTGACAATAGTAAATCAATTTCTTGATACACACAAAATGTAAAAATAAATTAATCTAAGACTATGTGAAAGTGTAAATATTGTGAAATACCCACAGACATAATTACGTAGATCATGGGAATCCTACTTCCTGGAGGCAGCAGCTCGCCTGGCTTTTGTTGCGGTCGGTTGAGCCACAGGCTGCTCCGCTTCCGGCAGCTGGATCTTGTTCAAATCGCCAATGGATGTTATGCGATGACGATTGCCGTCAGGAGCCAGTATGTGGATGTGGCCCTCTCTTGTCCAGCACTTCGCAACCCCGAACTTCGCACGTGCAGCCATAAAAGCGGTGTGTCTTGATCGAGTTAGGAACTCCGATAACGTGATGCCTGATCCCTTCAGCTTTGTTTTTGAGAACCATATGCGGTCCCGCACCTCAACAGCCTCAAGTTTGAGAAGAATGGGCCTAGCTTTTTTGCTAGAGGTTGGACGACCCATTCTGCTGCATCGCCGAACACTATCAGAGCTGAAATTGTCAATCTTGAGTCGCTGCTTGACAATGTCTGCCACCACCCTGACCGTGTCTTCGTCCTTGTGCTCCTCTACACCATGAAGCAGTAACATTTTCCTGCGGCTACGCATTTCCATTGTATCTACTTCACGGGCCACCTTGTCAAGCTGCTGTGAGAATGATTTTAGGGCCAGTAACATAAAAGACTTGAACGAAGCGAATTCCTCAGCCAAGGTACCAGTGCCCTGCAAAGACTTCTTTTGCAATTCAGCCTCAAATTTGGCCATACGCTCCTCGAAGTATGTTTGCATATCAAGAATGCTTGTGCTGTTGAATGGATCCATTCTAGTGAATTAATTTAAGCTTCTTAGTTGTTGGAGATAACGCTTAACCAGCAGGTATATACTGTTAACTATATATTATATTCATTTAATTTGTAAAATTACTATTATTAACTATTTTTAGTAAATTTTATTGTAGAGCAAATTCAAAAAATTGTTGTTGTTTCAACTACCCACACATTATGGGGTGTTCATCAGCAAGTTGATATGCTTCAGATCGGGTAATCAACGCCCGCGGGTGATGCGTTTCGTGAGACGTGCGTTTTTGGGGACTAATATTAGACCTCAAGAATATATTACACGTGTCACGGAGCGCATCGACTTTCTAAAGCAGAAAGTTTATGCGTGGGCAAGTCGTCTTCGCAGATACAAGAAGCGTGTGGAAAGGTATTCCCAGAATCATTTGTTCCAAAGTGATCAAAAGTCTGTTTATAGAACTTGGGAACAATCAGACCAGTGTATGGGTGATGGCGATCGGCCGGAGGATGCCGAGGTTATAGCCTTCTGGCGTAAAATCTGGTCATCGCCTGTTGCCCATACAGAGGGTGATTGGATGTGTCAAGTAGAGCGAGCATGTGAACCTATAGAGAGAATGGAAGCTGTAAATATTGAAGCTGTAGACGTAGCCAATGCCATACGTCCGGCGTCAAACTGGAAGTCACCGGGGCCGGACGGACTACATAACTTTTGGCTAAAATGGCTTCGTAGTTCACATGCTTGCTTGGCTTCACAGTTTCAGTCATCCTTAGAGTCTGGATTGTTACCAAGTTTTATGACTAAAGGCATTACCCACTTGCTCTACAAGTCGGGTAGCACCGCGGATCCCACCAATTATAGGCCAATCACGTGCCTACCAACTATATACAAATTATTTACGTCCATTCTGACAAAGAAAATTAATGTTCACATATCTGACAATAAGATCATGTCAGTATGTCAGAATGGATGTAAAAGTGGGGCCCGCGGTACTAAAGAGCTTCTCCTCATAGACATGGCCATTAGCCAACAGGCTCGCCGTAGCCGAAAGAGTCTGTCCACATGCTGGATAGACTACAAGAAGGCCTACGACTCTGTGCCTCATTCATGGCTTCTGAGGGAATTGTATAAAGTAGATACAAATCTATGCACCTTCATGAGGTCATGTATGGGGCAGTGGAGAACGGTTCTTCATTATCCAGGGTGTCGACAGGGTCTCGGAAACGGCGACCCTATTAAGATAGAGCGGGGTATCTTTCAAGGTGACAGTCTGAGTCCCTTGTGGTTTTGCCTAGCCTTGAATCCCCTTAGCACATTGCTGAGCGATTCGGGGCTTGGTTACAAGTTGCGCAGGAACGGTCAAAGTATATCCCACTTGTTATACATGGATGATCTGAAATTATTTGCATGCAGTGAGTCCCAACTGACAGCGCTACTGAGGGTCACTGAAAACTTCAGTAGTTCTATCAGGATGGAATTTGGTGTAGACAAATGTGCAGTTAAGCATGTAAAACAAGGCAGGATAGTGGAATATGATGGAGTACATCTATCAGATTTCACTCAGCTTAGATCGATCCTCGCAACTGATACCTACAAATACTTGGGTATGTCGCAAGCCTTGGGCATCAACGAGACAGACATGAAACAATCGTTGCGGGCGCGCTTCTTTGGTCGCCTGAAAAAGGTTCTGAAGAGTCTTCTTTCAGGCGGCAACAAGGTGCGCGCGTGTAACGGTTGGGCCATGCCACTCTTGATGTACTCTTTCGGCATACTCAAGTGGACTCAGACCGAACTGGATGAGATTGATAGGCGAGTCCGTTCACTGTTGACCACATTTCGAATGCTTCACCCACGTTCGTCTGTAATGAGGTTGTACATCCCGCGGAAGTGTGGGGGCCGAGGGTTTCTAAACGCTAAGGACCTACACAACCGCGAGGTGTACAACCTTAGGGAATATTTTCTTAAGGGCAGCGTGGATGTGCATCGGGATGTGGTTGCAGTTGATGGTGGCCTCACCCCGCTCTCATTGGCGAAAGAGAACTGGCGCAGGCCTGTAGCTTTAGGCGTTGACGAACGCAGGCTTGTATGGCAGAGCAAGGAGCTGCATGGTAGATTCTATCGGGCGCTTCACGGACCTGATGTGGATCTACCAGCTTCTGTGGCCTTGCTACGTTTCGGTAATCTCTTCGGAGAAACCGAAGGTTTTGTCTGTGCAATTGCAGATGAGGTTATCAAGACGAGAAATTACCGGAGATATATCATGAGGGACGGCACAGTAGACCTATGTCGAGCTTGTAATCGACCTGGTGAGTCCCTCAGACATATAGTCTCCGGATGTTCTCGTCTTGCTAATAGCGAGTACTTGCACAGACACAACCAAGTAGCCAGGATCATACATCAGCAACTGGCTCTGAGGTACAGGCTTGTGGACGTCGAAGTGCCATATTACAAGTACATCCCTGAGCCAGTTCTCGAGAATGGTCATGCAACACTGTACTGGGATCGATTTATTATCACAGATAGGACTGTTGTTTGCAACAGGCCTGATATTGTGATAATAGATCGATCAGAGCGCCGCGCAATGATTGTCGACATCACTATTCCACATGACGACAATCTCGTGAAAGCAGAAAAAGACAAACAAGAAAAATATTTGGACTTGGCTCACGAGATTGTCGATATGTGGGATATTGATTCAGCAATCATTGTTCCGATAGTTGTGTCCGTTAATGGACTTATAGCGAAAACTCTCGAACGCCATCTAGAGAGGTTGAAACTAGGCAGCTGGGTCAAGAGTTTGATGCAAAAGGCAGTAATTCTGCAAACGGCTCGCATTGTGAGGAAATTCCTATCTCTGGAGACCTAACCGCCGGTGACTTGGATCCTATTCCCGTCGTCGGTGGGAATCTATTTTTATATTTTTAAATGTCATTTTTTGTTTGGAATGTTGTATTTAAAAATGTGAAAATAGGAAAATTATGTAAATAAAGAGAATAATAATAATAATAATAATAAAATTTTTTTTTATTTATTTAAGTGTATAAAATTCTACCATGAGAAAAGACGTAATAAAGAGGGATAATAATAATAATAATATTCTCACACATTCACACAACACCATCTAGTCCCAAACTAAGCAAAGCTTGTACTATGGGTACTAGATAATGGATAAACGTACTTATATACTTTTTTTTTGTAAATACATACTTATTATACATAGAAACACCCAGACCAAGACAAACATCCATGTTCATGCACACAAATGTTTGACTTGTGCGGGAATCGAACCCGCGACCTTCGGCTTAGTAGTCGCTTACACTCCCGCTGCGCCAACCGGTCGTCGTAAAAAATCATACTAAAGATTTTTTACCCTGCATCCCAGCCGAAACCTCGGGTTGATTTATAAATTATGTACCTTTTTATTGTTGCAATATATGTGGTTTTAAACTAACACGATCTGTATATATTATATAATATAAAGTTATTTCGACGCCTCGTGTGACCAGAAGGCTGGAGCTTACTTGGCCTAAAAGTTAAGCATTGCCACATGGCAATGCTGCCAGCGTTCTGGACACGATCCCGGTCGACGGCGATGTGGAGGACTTTATGACGCCCTCTAAATTATTTTATTTTCTGTTTTGTATATATATATGTCTGTATATATTTCTTAGATTAGTATTTTTAGGTAGTTAAGTTGTAATATATCTAATAATATGTACATTGTTATGAAATAAATTTAAGAACTCCTTTAACGGGTTTTAATCGAATTTACACATTTCAGGTAGGTGTAATAAGCTTTTATTCCACGACATTTAGACCACAGCTTTGATCGTGGTCACGTTTATTTTCCTTCGTCTGTTCTACAGACGTGTACAGGCCACTAATATGTATACATCTCTAAAGTGTAATAGGTATTTATTATTTGCTAAACGAGTTTTTTATAAATTCATATTATTTTACAAACGCCTCTTTATTGTCCGACGTTTCAAGCAACTTCCATCGATTGTGATCCCGTTTTCCCTGCGTTTCAAGTTTCAACCGGATTTTTTGGCCGTGATCACAAGTCTGAATGTCATATATTATTATAATGAACAGACATAGACTCGTCAAATAAACTCAAACGGTGGTTTTCATATATTATTAAAATTATAAGATTTAAAGTTTTTAACATGACCCAAACATCTTTGAAATATATTGAATTATATTGTTGCAAGATTTTACCTATTGCAATACTTACAACTACAAATTTTACCGTATTTTACCTGACTAACAACAAAATTAAATTAAATATCTTTATTCATTTGACTACAGTGGTCCATTTGTTAGTCAAACTTAGTAATAGCCGGTTAGTAACACAGTAACACAAAAAAAAATAAAAAAAAATAAAACAAAAATATAAAACATAGGCACACTTAGCCACCGCGCCGGGCCACCCGTACAGAAGAATATTAATTCTGCCGCACAAGCAGTCCGACAAAGTGCCCAAGCATAGGTGAGTCAGGTTTTTCACCTAATGCCTTTAAGATGCTGTTATGGCTGTCTCGAATTTTGTTTAGCAAGGATGCCGCCTTTTGTCACATTATGGCATAAAAGTCTTTAATTTGCGCTATAGCAAACATGCCCGACGCACTGCAGAACCTAGGCAGCCCCAACAACACCCTAAAGCCATTATTAGAACAAAGAAGGTCTTATTTCACCGTTTAGTTCAACGTACAAACCAAGCGAGCACAACAAGTTTTATTCAACCGAATCTCTATATATCTACCTACCTCTACCGTAGGTTAGTCGAATAATCACGAATTTGAATCCCAAATTACTAAAATTTGAACTAAAAGGGAATAAATTAATACATAGTTAATTGGGTGAAATGCGGGCTGTAATTGTTTTAAACTGTTAAACGTTTATTTCGGCACGTTTATGGTAAGGTTTTGGGGTAAAAATGCAATTTAATTGGTGTATCACCGCGATATATAATGGTTTTATGGGGTAAAATGCAATTCTGGGCGGGTAAATCGATGTGTATGAGTTCTACATGATATTATAGCAATTGACCTTTATGATGTACTCATGAATTTAAAATGTTATTTCAATGGTTATTTAAAGTAGGTAATATCATAAATATGAAAAGAAATATATGAGCTCCGCCTAGCAGGTTTAATACACCTCTGCCTTACACACATTTTGTCGTATGAATTTTAGGTGCCACGTAATCAATTACGTGCCCAATCCCAAGCCTACTGCCGTGACCGTGACTGCCTCGTTGGAATCGCGGCATAAACGTGCGTGTAGGATTGGTCTCGGGTTCGATTCCCGAGTCGAGCAAAGTGTTATTGGGTTTTTCTGTTAGGAAATTCTTAGTAGCAGCACGGATTCTGGTAATGTGCTCGGTACGACAATAGGCTCGCCCCCTATTACGAGGGACCAACAAATTCATGGCGAAATGTGGGTGTAATATTACTCCTCTGCCTACCCCTTCGGGGATACAGGCGTGAGTCTATAAAAAAGAAAATACTGCCGTTACCGGGCATATTGCCAGACACCGTGCTGCTACTGAGAATTCGGTAAAACTCAGTAACACACAACCCGGGACCTCCCAATCAGTAAACGCATACGCTATCCAGTGGACCACGGAGTCAGTCATTCAGTATAAATATTCGATACTAAATCAGAAAAAGATTTTTATTTTGGATGCCTTTTCCTCAGAAACTATCAAACGTACTAAAAATCAGTTTTTGTTTTGGTAACTCAGTTGTCAAGAAAGCTTGAAGGGGACATATTATGTTACATCATTTAAAATTCTTAGGAGACGAAAATCGTAAAAGAATTTTAAATAGGAAGGATCGGTCAGTAAAATCGCGGGTCGGATAATAAACCATCACATGGGAAGTCCAATCGTTTCACAGAAGAGACACTTAGATTAAACTCCACTAAAATTTGTAAACAGCCGATTTTAGCAATAAAAACAGTAAGTAGTTTCCCGCGATTGTGTGAGCAATTTGGCTCTGAAAATATATCTACAAAATAAAATACAGAACGCAGTGCTTTCTTTAATTCAATTCAGTTTTATATCGAATAACATTTTTACATCCGCATTATTGATAGTAAAACCAAACAATAAATTTAAGCTTATAGGAATATACGAGACCGATTTTCTTTTTAACTACATTCGTAATCCGATTTACTTGAAGTGCCAGTCAAGCCAAGGCCATTCTTTTTGCGATGCGTCAAATGTATATGAAGTATGTCGCGTGCTAATATCCCCCCGTTCTTTATTTCGAGATATATCTAAACGGTTTATAGATGTCTCACGTGACCAAAAGCCTGGTTTATTCTTTGCTCAATGAGTCAGCATTGCCATCCAGCGTGGCAATGCTGCCAGCCTTCTGGGCACGTTACCCGATGACATTGATGCGGAGGCATTCTACGACGCCTAAACTGTGTAAATATTTTCACTTTTTAATCGATTTTTTTTAAGATTAAGTTTATTTTCTGGTATATACTAGCACATTCATATCTTGTACTTTGTAAGTATGTATAAGTGCCCAGCAGTAGAACGGATTATTATATCATCAGGGCTGGTGATGATGATAAGGTATAATTATGTTTGTCAGTTATCTTATTTCTCAGCTCAGTTTGGATTCAAATGACCATGTCTGCTTCCTAGATTTTTTTTATCTTCGACCGTATAAAAATCTTGTATCCACTTGAAACCTATTTTTGAACCGTAAGTATTTATTTATTTAGGGGACAATAAACAGCTACAACATATGTTTACATACATTACATATTACAGTACTGCACAACGAATACCTAGTTAATATTGCAGCCCACTACATCGTCCGCAAATTCACAAAAGACAAATAATCAATAAGTGCCACTAAAAAGCGTTACATTACTAAAACAATTACATCATTATATACAAAGTTATGAAAGCAAATAATAATATTAATAAAAATATGTCTTTTCTTCTCTTCTTTTTTGTTTATAAAAGGACAAGCCTAGAAATAAAAACACTCAATCAACGGAACCCGAATCGAAACAACAATCCATGGATCACACAAAGTGTTGTCTCATGCCGGGATCAAACCCAAAACCCTCCTCACAGACTTCACCACCGAGCCGGCTGCTTAAGCCACTACACCGTAGCCACATAGTGTATCTAAAGTTATAAATTCTTCGCCCGTGAAACTTGTAACATCGCATCTACCAAGTGAGGCATAGTTTTAGACTCGATGGCAGACGTACCTTCGCGCTAGTTGGCAAATAGTTCACGAAAACTAACAACAGAATTACGAAGCATCCGACAAGTAAAATAATAATACTATCCTATTTCTATTTTAAACGTGAAAGTTTCGGCGAATGTTTGCAAAGCTTTTAAGCAAAAACTACTTATCGATTTTTGATGAAACTTTACCTTTCGTCCCGATAACCTATCCAACGTATCGAATATTTTATATACAAATATACAGCATTCCTGTCCTCGGTCCACAGCACTGCAGAATTGACCAGGAAAATCTTAGCACCAACACTGGTCGATTCTGAGGTGCCGTGTAAGACCGATGCCATGAATGCTTGGAGATGAGCTTGTCCAAGCACTGAGTTACCCCGAGACCTATCCTCTCAGAGGCAGTGGGATGGCCCGCTTTGCAGCAGACTACGAGAAAACCTTCTTAGGACATCGTCTAATGCTGCAGAGCGTGCTCGTCTACTGGCTGTGGGAGAGTGGGAGCCGGGCCTCTGGCTTCAAGCACTGCCATCGTCCAACATAGGTACCATGCTTGACGGTACGACCTTCCGCATCGCGTCTTGCCTCCGTTTAGGCGCGCCATGTGTTACTCCACATCGCTGTCACTGTGGAGAGGCTGTCGACAGCCTTGGTCACCATGACCTGTCATGTAGCAGGAGCGCAGGTCGTATTTCACGATGACATTCTTCGTCGGGCTCTTGTCACCGCTGGCGTTGCAGCCCACCTTGAACCTCAGGGCCTGGTACGCGACGACGGCAAAAGACCAGACGGTATGTCTTTACACGAAATTTTCTGGTTACCATACTACTATATGTATAGATACGTACGTTTACGAGTAATAAATACATAAATAAATGTTTTCTATTATAATAATTTTATTATAAGTTTAATATTATATTATTCTACATATTTTGTGAAATATGTCTAGATAAATAAACTTCTGTTTTATTTCGTCCTGCGAATTGTCTATATAAATAAACGTTGGTATTTTTAAGAATGTTTAATAGCGTATTAATTGCAACAAGACATTATTTGTCACAATGTTACTCTCCATTTGATTCAAAAGCGCTCACACTGGTTTCATAAAGTTAAACAAACGTTACTGAGATCTAGCCTAAAGCAAGTTGTCCTGGACGGCCCTGGTGGCAAAATACTAGAAAAATAAAGTCCTAGATTAAACTTACTAATGTTTAACATGAAGACATATATTGCCGAAAACTAGTGGACAAAATAGCGTTGGAATTAAGTTGTGAAGTTGTTTCTAATTATTTTATTATTTGTAATACATATATCGTTGATAAAACAGTGGGCAGTGATAGCCAAGTGGAAAAACATACAAACTGCCATGCAGAGAGTCATCATGAGCCTTTAACAGTCCACTGCTGGACTAGGCCTCTCCTTTGTAAGGAGGAATTGGCCTACTATACCACGCTGGCCAAACGGGTTGGCATAGGGTTTGTATCAAGTTTTCCTTCTCTTGCAGTATTGTTCTTTGCATAATATTGTGTATGCTCCCTCTGTCGGCTCTTACGGCACTCATGGGATGATATGGGTGGTGACATTTCGTATTGTTAATCCGTCACCACACGGAAATTGAATCGGGTTCGAAACTACGGCGCGCACCACTGAGTTTTTGGCGTTAAGTGCGTATTAAATAAGTGTTAATCAAATTACTGCGTTCCCCGTGCATTGGAGGGCACGGTAATCGGTCATCTATGACAGTCGTAACGGGGAGTCAGTATTCACAAATAAACCATGGAATATGGCTATCCAATTGGGTTGCGGAAGTCAGACGGCAGTCGCTCTGTGGAAAAGTTGATGTTCTGTCAAATCGTGTGAGGCTAGTAGGCGGACCTCAGGCTCCAAGGCGAGAAGTCTTGGATGCAACTGGCATAACAGGCCAGGCCGATGATGATATCGTTGATAACAGTGACTTAGGTCTGGACAATTGAAAACTGCCGGCCTAGTGCTGGTTGGCAGAACTTAATACCGGGTTTATCTTTCGAGTAAATTTAAGTTATGCTTGTTTCCTCATTATGTTTTTATTTACTGTTATCTAGCGATGTTTAATTATTTGAAATCAGGTTAAAAGTAATGTGTAGATGAAGCCACATGCGACTGCTACTAAAGTCACTTCTTCTGGCTATTATATAAACGCAGAGTCTTAACTTTTGAAGCTGCGAACATGATACTTGGAAAGTGAATTTGGAATAGGTATATACTAGGAACCAACTAAGAAAAGATTCTTTAAAATTCTTACCCCTAAGGTGGCTAATGGATTAGAAGTACGAAAATGCGCACAGCAGAAAGTAAAAATATAAAAGTTTATATTTAGACTACCCCTTATTTGCGCCAGATCTCAATACATTGTCATTACTCAGTGTCCTTCCAAAAGTTTTCTAAGCAACTTCCAGTAACCACAGACCTAAGTACGTACTGTTTTAGACAATAATGGATTAAAGATTAAGTGCGTTTTGTGATTTCGCCTCGGGAACTCTTAAGGTTTATCGGTGTGTAGATAGTTTGTGAGTTTCGGCTCGTGAACTGGTAATACTAAGTCCTCTTTGTTGAAGAAACCTTACACGACTTTTAAACAATTAATGAGATTTATTTTAGGCTTGAAAGTAGAATAAATGCTGTAGAAATGAGAGCACTGAGAAGTATGTGTGGTGTCTTTGACCGACAGAGTAAAGAATTGTGTGATACGAGAGTGGTGTGGGGTAAAACACGATGTAGTGACAAGCATCGAGAAAGGCATGTTAAGATGGTTTGGGCACATAGAGAGGATGGATGACGAAAGACTGACAAAGAAGATATATAAGGCAAGTGTGAATGGGACAGGACAAAAGGGTAGACCTAGGCTAACGTTCTCTGACCAGATTGGAGACATCCTGAAAAAAGGACAGGTCAGAAGTACCCTTAACAGAAGAGCATGCATGAGAAACTTGATGGGAGTGAATGAAGCAAGAGAGGTATGTCAGGATCGTTGCAAATGGCGTTCCGTAGCCTCTGCCTACCCCTCCGGGAAACAGGCGTGAGTCTATGTATGTATGTATGTTCTAAGAACATTGCAGAAGTATTACTAATAAATCAACCAACCACTCGCTAGAGTTATAAAGCTTATAAACAAAGTTAGCTATCATCATCATCAGCCTTTAACAGTCCACTGCTGGACTAGGCCTCTCCTTTGAAAGGAGGAATTGGCCTACTATACCACGCTGGCCAAACGGGTTGGTATAGGGTTTGTATCAAGTTTTCCTTCTCTTACAGTGCTGTTCTCTACATAATATGGTCCCTCTGTCGGCTCTTACCACACCCATGGGATGATATGGGGTGGTGACATTCCGTATTATTAATCCGTGACCATACGGATTTAGCTATATATACGAAGTTAGCTATAAGATATTTTTAATTGCACACTGGCGGAATTCGTAAAGGTAGCTATATCGACATACTAACAAAATTTTAGCTTATTTTATTGTTTTGTTTCTTTTTATATTTGTTGTTATTACTTAGATTTTTATTGTTTGTGTGTTTTTATTTTTTGCTTATTTATATATTTTTATGTGTGTATAACAATTTGAATCGTATTGTGTATCCTGTTAAGATTGTTTTGTGTGGACTAAATAAATAAATAAAATTAAAAAAAGCCTAAGAAACACTCATAGGTATACCCAAATATCCTTGGTCACTATTATATCGTTCGTAATATATCTTACTCATTTTTAGAAGGATCGTGCAGTCTTGTAATTTACCCAATTAAAAGCACTTTCACACACAAACGCCTGAAGTAAGTGTGGATACCTAATTCTAGCAATTCGGGTAATATTATTATCAACACTGATTTCATCATTTGTATTGATATCACACTGGCAAAACTTTGACAAAATATCAATTTCCCCAAATCATTTTAAATTGATCCATTGAAGGCTGTAAGCTTCGCATCCTCCTATAACCTGATTCCCCTCTTGATTCCCCCGTAGTTTAAAACGAGCGTATTGACTCAAGAGTCCTCACTCAAGTAGCGGGGCTCACGTTCGGTCCATAACTTTTTAAAATAATTTGGTATCAACTCCCAAAAATAAACCCATAAATGCACAGACATATAGCGCAGTGTCAATCACACTTTCACTGTCAATCTATCATCGACATTGTTCTTAAGAATCATAATGTTCAAAATCAATTAACAAAGCAATGTTTATAGAACACTTGCACGCGTACGTCACACGCACACGTACAAACAACTTCCTTTTTTTTTCTATAGTCTTACGCCTGTATCCCCGAAGAGGTAGGCAGAGGTGTAAATATTACACCCACATTTCGCCATGTTTTTTTTTAGGTCCCACGTAACAGGGGGCGAGCGCGAGCCTATTGCCGTTACCGGGTACATCACCACACTCTGGGCTGCTACTGAGTTCGGAAAAACCCAGTAACACTTTTGCCCGACCCGGGAATGGAACCCGGGACCTGCGATCAGCAGTTACATATGCTATCCACTGGACCACGGAGGCAGTAGAAACAACTATTATGTGACAATTGAATTTGGACTATATCACAATGATTACAACGTCGATAATAGTTTGACAGTGAAAAACGCTCACCGTTGCGTTTCGCTAGTATGTGCCTCTTAGTGTAATCTATCAATATTGAATGCTTTTCCCCTAGATAATACTTAAGAAAAACACTTCAGTTTTGTTCAAAATACGACCAAACTAAGTTTTTACAATTGTAATTAAATTCTGGGACAGAATGCCCCGCGGGGGAAACTTAGAAATTCAAATTAAGTAAAAAAGGAACTTGCAAACGTCAATTTGAGTAAATCTGTCTTTTACATGGAAGTTGTAGAGTTTGCCTTAATGGGATTCTCGACAGTATATCTTGTAATGAAGTGTAGTATAAGTATTTTGTCGTTTTCTGTTTTCCGTACAAGGGCGGTTTCAGATTAGCGTATTTTTCTGCGCGTATACCTGCGTTTTAGCATACGCGCTTACACGCGCGCTACATTACGCGCTTCAAAAAACCGGACTCGCGTAAACGGGCATATTTCGGCGTGTTCGCTCGAAACGGTAGTGACTTCTTGTCAGTGTCAACATGGATTCTGAAGGCTAAGCGCGTCATCGCTCGTACGAGTTGCGCGTGTGCCAAAATGAGCGCCTATACGCGCCGCGTCTTATGCTAATAGATATTAGAAACGGGAATGGAATAACGTTTTACGCAGTAATGAAAGCATTGCTAAAACACTGAAACAATTTTTTACAAAATTTGATACGAAGTTCTTCCACCCCGATTAAAACGCAGGCTCATTTTCAATCACTCCTGAAATTGAAAAACATATAGAGAATTATTTTTCGGATCAAATCATATTGTAAATTGGTAACTGCATTAATTATTTAAGTATTATGTATGTTCCTAATTACTATTTACAAGTAATTAATTACAATGTGAAACAGTTGCAGCTCCTTACAAAAACAAAATATGTAACATAACACTGGCGATTAAAAAGAGTGGCCACGAGTTTTATTGCCCGTTCTTTCTCGTGGTTCTACCTATTGCTTTGCGAATGGGCAGTAAATGTAAATGTAGAAGCATTAAGTAATGTACATAAAAATTTGACGTTCATAAGCGTCACTTTGTGACCCAGATGAAAAAAAAATAAAAAAAAAAAAAGCATTAAATTAACATGATTTTGGCGCCATGTACAATATAGCCATTATTGTCTTGAGAAGCAATATGCAATATTGGTAACACTGCTTTGCCATTTTGCGAAGATTCCCGTTGCTACTTTAAGCCATTGTATTCATATCATATTGTTCAAGGTGGTGGAGCCTTGCTGATTTCAGCATGAATGGGCCGGCTCGACCGGGGAAGTACTACCCTCTTACAGAAAATCGACGTAAATTAACAGTACTTAAACTGTAGCGTTTCGTTCGGTGAGTGAGAGTGCCGGAGGCCCTATCCCCTATTCCTTCTCCCTCGTCCCACTTCTTATCCTATAGGTACCTTTTCCCAACCCCAAGGGGACGCAACGCACTTGTGACTCCTGTGGTGTTGCTTGTGTCCATGGGCGGTGGTAATTGCTTACCATCAGGCAATCCGTCTGCTCGTTTGCCGCCACAGTTGCCGCCTATTATCATAAAAAAAAACATAGACATTAAAATATCCGACTCCAACCCCATTATAGCAAAACCTTTTCACTCAATCAAATCAATTCTTAATACTTAAACTTGCCCCAAGTCCCAGGGTACTTCAAACTCCCCACTTAATTTGACGAAGGCGAGATTTGTATGGGCGTGCATTATAATTGCTAATACAAAACAATTGGGTTACAAGTTTGGGTAGATTTAATTATACGACCGAGTGGCCGGTAGTTTGCCATTGTCGACTAGTTGGTGTTTACGTATAACACTAGATTTAGATGGTTCTGGAAGGTTAATTATTGGATTTACGAGAAGTATATATTTTGTTTCGTGACATGAAATTCTCAGTAGCAGCACGGAGTCTGGAAATGTGCTCGGTACGGCAATAGGCTCGCCCCTTATTACGTGGGACTAAAGTATATCTGGCGAAAAGTGGGTGTAGAAATACACCTCTGCCTACCCCTTCGGGGATAAAAGGCGTGACGATATGTATGTATGTATGTATATATTTTGTTGGAGCAATGGCATGTACCTACCTATCAGAGAATAGTGTCATATTTTTGGTGACAAAGGTTTTAATTTGTGTAACTATGGTTTCAATTCCTTTGGGTTGCGGAAGTCAGACAGGCAGTCGCTTTGCGGAGAAGCTAATAATCAATTTTTTTGTTTGTTTTGTCTGTTTGTTTTTCGTGTGAGTGTGTGGCCAACTCTGGTGTCGGAGTTTTCAGATCGCCCCGCCCGAAGGCCTGCGACATGGCGTAACGATCCTTATCCTTAATCAAGCACCGGGACCGACGGCTTTACGTGCCCTCCGTGCCTCCAGATGTAAGTAAATGCCATACGCGGTCACCCATCCCAGTGGCGACGTGTGCAAGCGTTGCTTAACTTTGCCGATCTGTTACGATCGGCAAGCCAAGTCTCTACGACTCCGGGTTGCAACTGGGATAACGCTATTCATAATTCTTAATCAGAAAAAGATGACCATAGAAAGTTACGGTGCCACTTTTTTTCTAATATCTTTATGTTACTATTTTTACATCAATAATGTAAACTAAATTAACAATAGAAACTACGTTGAAAACCAACTTCCTAAAATATATAGAATAACTTCACGTCGCCAGCGACTTCGCCCGCGTCAATTATTATAAACCTTCCTCTTGAATCATTCTACCTATTAAAAAAAACCGCATTATTATAAAAGCCGTTGCGTTGTTTTAAAGATTTAAGCATACATAGGGACGGACAGACAGAAGACAGACTTTGCTTTATACTATGTAGTGATATCGCATTATTAAAGATAGCTCAAATACTCGTACGTATCTTGTTCAGATGTATTTAAATAAAAAATAATCATAAATATCGGTTCACACAGTAAATAGATGGCATATAATAAAAATCCATCGAATTAAGAACCTCCTTCAGTAGTCTGATTTCAATGTGTAACATTCGCGTAAACCCAAGGAGATACTATGTTAACCTTGTTGGTTAAAAACTATGAAAAAGAGAAATAACTTCATTCTGAACAACAACATTGACCGAGTGGTGACGGATTAAGAATACGGAATGTCACCACCCCATATCATCCCATGGGTGTCGTAAGAGCCGAGAGAGGGACCATATTATGCAAAGAACACCACTGTAAGAGAATGAAAACTTGATATAAACCCTATACCAATCCGTTTGGCCAGCGTGGTATAGTAGGCGTATTCCTCATTTCAAAAACCGGCCAAAAGCTTGTCGGGCCACGCGCAATGTAGGGTAGTTGCGTAGTTGCCCATAATGACTTGCTGAAAGGGTATTAATGTACAACAAATCCGACTGTTTATTTTGCTAAAAAATAATTTTAATAACACTATTATAAGAACCTAAGTTTTGTTTAGAAAAATACTAGGTATGTATCCAGTTATGTATTGTAAACATAAAATGTGGTTTCCAAGATATACTACTACTGTACACACGTAGTACCGTAGTACATTACATACCAAAGTACGTCTATCTTTAAGATTAAGCCAGCGCGCACAATGTAAACTCACAGAAATAGGTATTTATAAGTTATCCGACGATTACTCGTAAACTAGTGATATCTACTTAGCCGTGATAGTTTTCCTTTTAAATTCGTTATCTGTACTACATTTGTGATTTTTTTCACCTCTTCCAAATTAATAGTTTATCCGGCAGAACAGGGGGGTCCACTTGAGTCTAACAATTTTTTTCACTTCAAAGCTTGATATTTGACCAATCACTTGATCGAAAAATGATTTGAGCAAACTAATAATATTTTTTTTTAAACTATCTAATGATACCCCACATGATGGGGTACTCAACCAAAAAAAAATTCAACCCCACTATATATGTAGGGGAGATACCCTTAAAAAATATATTTTCCAAAATTTTATTCTACAGTTTTGTTGCAATATCTTATGTCTATATTCATGTCAAATATCAGCTTTCTAGCACCAAGCGTCTTTAAGCTAGGCTGCGGACGGACAGACGGACGGACATGACGAAACTATAAGGGTTCCTTGTGGACTACGGAACCCTAAAAAGAGGTCTAGTCCAGCAGTGGACTGTTAAAGGCTGATGATGATGATGATTGAACAAGTGCCTTGCATATTTATTATTTTGTGGTGTTTTAACAACACCCAAATTGTATACATCAACCACAAACTCTGGAGTCTCACAAAGATTTCACGTTTATATAGTTTTTATCTTCATAACCCATACACCCGACGGAAAATCTTATATTCTTATACAACAAATTTATCTTTTACGGTTTCCGCCTCAAAAAGTTTCTAGACGCCAGAAAATATAATAGTTTTCTTTTGCAAATATTTTAAAAACTCGCTCACAGCGTAGATACAATGTTGTTTAAGAAATTAATTGATTGACTTACTAGCTTTCGCCCGCGGCTTCGCCAGCATGAAATTTTAATAAAGGGTAGCCTATTTACTTCCCCGGGTTTCATCACAAACGGCTCTGCAGATTAGCCATGTAGCATACATATAAACAGATAAAACTGAAAAATTACTTATGTTTTCATAATCGTCGAACTTCAGGTAAAGATTAGTGTGTAGGTATATTATTGAAGTTATGAAGAGCTTATATACCTACTGAATATAACAGCAGCAAAAATTAAAACTGAAAGCATTACCACAAAGTACATATCAGACCGTCCCTCCACCCCGCTGTGCTTAAGCGCGCCAACTCATAGAAAGCTCTTAATGACGCTGCGCTGAAGTCAAATATATCGTGATAACTTTTAAACTATACGTCTAAACTACTAACTGTATAAGACACAGTTCATCTACATTAAATACTGATCTGGCAATAAATCTATCAATTTTGAAAACAATTTGATAACTACTGTAGAATGAGCATTGTAAAAAACATATTTTTTTATGATACTGTTTTATTACAATAAAAATGATGTAGTTAGGTTATGTACTAAAAGCTGAAAAGTAATTCAGTAAGTCCTAGCTACCAGATCGCACCAATCTTCTCATCAATCTTGGGTATTGATCAGACAAATATAAAATCGTTGGGCAAGTGAAATCTTTTAATAATATTTACTCTGGGTACGCTACGCCCAAAACAAATCTTTTTAGTTAATTTTATTTTCAAGTATTTAGTTTTGTTGTTAGTTGATACTTCTCATTATTTTATCATAGTGAGCCCTTTTCTACCAATCAAGCCCTTTCATTTGATACCCATATTGAGGTATTTGTGGAAAATAAATAATCCACCATTTTGTGGCAGCGGCCATCTTGGATTTTTCATAGTGAGCTCCATTCTACCAATCAAACCCTTTCATTTGATACCCATATTGAGGTTGTTGTGAAGTAATATGCGATCCGCCATTTTGTATCGGCGGCCATCTTGAATTTACAATCATTTAAATATTATTATCTTTTAATCTTGAAGATAATATGAGTGTATACCAAATATCAGATCAATCATAAGGAAGGGGGTAAAATTCCAATTATTACTAATTTTTGACCCAAGCAAACAAATTTAATAAAGATAATACAGGATTTTTGCCGAATTAGTTGATGCTTTTCCTTATAGTATGGCAACATTATACAAAATCTTTATAAATTGTAGCCTATGTGTTATTCTGATGTATAAACTATATTACTGTAAAGTCTCATCCAAATCCGTTCAGTAGTTTTTACGCGAAAGAGTAACAAACGTCCATCCATCCATCCATCTTCACAAACTTTTACATTTATAATATTAGTAGGATTATGTCATGTTAGTGTTACAGTTTTGCACTATAGTAAGAATACTTTTAAACTATAGTAACAAGAGACTTGTTGTATTATGAACTATTCATAACATATGATAAATACCTAATATTAATGTATCCAAAGGTTCAATACAAAGGCTTTAGGCAAGTTTACGTCAAAAAATACAGTTTCTGTTACAGCAATTCGTATATTGTACTTGTGAGTTGTATAGATCTGTTGTTATCAGTGTACTTTTAATCTTAAATACTTTTTATTCTTAATCTGGAGTGGCTACCACGTACCGAACGACGCAGTAGGGGTAGGCCGCCCGCAAGGTGGACCGACGCGACGATCTGGTTAAGATCGCGGTGCGCGGTTGGATGCGGGCGGCTCAAGATCGGTCTGTGTGGAGAACCTTGGGGGAGGCCTATGTCCAGCAGTGGACGTCTCTAGGCTGACATGATGATGATGATTCTTAATCCGTCACAATCATCAAGAATACAAAGTGTCAATACCCCATGTCATGCCGTCGGTGTCGCAAGAAACGATCAAGCGACAACAAATAGTATTCTTCGGAAGAGACGAAAGACTCGACTTATATAACTAGACGTCGCCAGTGGCTTCGCCCGCGTCAATTATACCTATAAAAGTTCCTCTTGAATCATTGCATCTATTGAAAAAACCGCATTAAAATCCGTTGCGTAGTTTTTAAGATTTAAGTATACATAGGGACAGACAGACAGAAGACAGACTTTGTTTTATACTATGTAGTGATAGTGATAAAGGATGCCCGCAACTTTGCTAGCACATGTTTTTAAACCTAATCGTATCTTGCCGATACCATGGTAATTTCGACAAATCCCTTATTAGTGCACCCATACGTAAATTTCAGCTTTTTTCAGCGCCCAATAGGTTCAGCTGTACATTCTCTGTCAGTCAGAAACGCAAGAATCTGATATGTATCGATATCACCCATAACAAATGCCATAATCATCAGCCCTGTATATAAACTGTCCCACTGCTGGGCACGGGCCTTTTCTCACTATGAGAAGGGTAATGCCATAGTCCACCACGCTGGCCAAGTGTGGATTGGCAGACTTGACATGTCTTTCAAGAACGATATATGGAGAACTCTCAGACATGCAAGTTTCCTCACGATGTTTTCCTTCACCGTTTAGCAAGCGATAATTAACAATTTAATACGCACATTACTCCGAAATGTCATTGGTGCGCGCCGTGGAATCGAACCCGGACCCTTTGCGTAGCAGTCTGTCGGTCTCTCCACTAGGCCATTGCTGCTTCCAACAAATGTAACTTTCACATAAATACTATAGGTATATAGGTATGATATGAAACTAGCTCAAACCGCCGAAATTGTGCGTCAAATTTGTACGGATTACAGATACGGTTAACCTCAGATTAGGTTCGATAGGTAAGCGTATGAAACGTAGATATAATATGTGTCGGCACTTAATGACATATTAACTGTCAACCACCTTTGCGGTCTCAAGAATATTGGATGGTTATATGAATGTAACAATGGATAGTAATGTATCTATCTATCTGTCGTCACGCCTGTCTCCCATTAGGGTAGGCTATGGAACGCCAAATGTGCCAGTCCAAACACAACTCTTTCGCTTCCTCGACATTCTTTAACCTCATCATTTATGCTCGTCGGTTATGGGTACTTTTAATTTGGTACCTTTTTTAGTACGTCACCTATTTGGTCGGCGTACGGCCGTCTTGGTTACTTCTTTCGTATTTCTTCTTTCATCCATCCGTTCCAAATGTCCAAACCATCGCAACATTCTATACTAATATAATACACAGAAATAATATTCTTCCACTTTTATTACTTTTAAATTGTGTTTTTTTTTCTAGTACCTTCTCCGTCATCTCAGACTAGAGACGTCCACTGCTTGACATAGACCTCCAAAAGCAAAGCTCTTCACAATACTTGCCGTATAAATAATTAGTTAAATATAACTGCATACCAAAAAACATAAACAGTAAAACAAAAGAAATGTGGATAAAGTTCTTAAATAGTACACTGACATATATTTTTTTACGAAATAAAGTAAGTAAATATTTTGTACCCAGATTACACATAATTTTATTACCGTATTTCAAACAGCCTACCCTTAAAAAAATAAAACAGAACATGTGAAACATGTAAAAACATGTATCCTTATAATTTACTGCTCCCGCAAAACCGAGAGTGACAAAAATATAGAGAGCCGGCTCTACATAAAATAGAAGTTTTCAAGCATGGTTTCACATTAAATAACGGACAGTAGAGACAGAAAAAAGTTAAATTTCACCACTTTACCGGAAGTTTGCTTAATTTACTGAATGGATTGCGTTTCCTGTTGAAAAGAAAACATTACCTTGGTGTATGAGCAAATACAGAATTATGGAGGTATGTAGGTAATTATATCGTCAGCTTTGTAGACCGGGGATAGACGTTAGATGAATGTTAGATTTTTTTAATATCCGACTGTAAATAGCGTATTTTATGTAATGGGTATATGTCATCATCATCAGGTCATCTCGTGACTAGTGCTGGTGTAACCCATGCTGAGATGTTGAAGGAAATATAAGGTACATCATCAGCCTTTAACAGTCCACTGCTGGACTAGGCCTCTCCTTTGAAAGGAGGAATTGGCCTACTATACCACACTGGCCAAACGGGTTGGTATAAACATTTAATATAAGGTATTTTACCTATATTTTCAAATAATTATCTACGCGATATTGATCCGTTACATAAATATTACTATGTGTACAAATCGCGAAAGTTTAAACGTATTCATCCGACTGCAAGTATGATAGTAGTGGTATAAGCGGCCGCCGTGTTGTGGGTTCGGTACCCACCTGAGAAAGTACGTTGTATTGTCATTGACTGCACGGTTGGCGTAGTGGTAGCAGCCGCCTCGCCGCTTGACACTGTGCCGAAGTGTTGTGGGTTCGATCCCCACATGAGACAACACTTTGTGTGATTTATAAATTGTTGTTTCGAGTCTGGGTGTTCATTGTGTCCGTTAGTTGTATGTTTGTAAAGTTCCCCGCGACACAGGATTTAGTCCTAATGCGGGAGGGAGTTGTCTTTTTAAAGAAAAAAAAAAATTTTTGTTTTGAGTCTGCTTGTACTTTGTGTCCGTTGATTAAATGTTTGTTAAATGGCAGCACACATTTTATCCCTATTAATACAATAAAATTTTATAACATTTAGAATTTTATAAAATGTTATGTAATAAATACTGTATGTAAGTTAAAAATACTTCTTCATTCCTGGGGAATATTTCATCCATCAGATAGCAAGACGATACACAAGAAAGTTGACTGTAATTGAGTATATATAAATATCTGTATAAAATCCTTGCTTTACTGACTGACTGACAGACACGCTACAGCCGAAACTATTGGGAACAGGAAGCTGAAATTTGGCATGTATGTACCTTGCGAATCGTAGGGGTGCACTAAGAAGGGATTTCCCGAAATTCTCACGGGATCGGCCAAAACGGGTAAATTAAAAAAAAAATTGCAGGCGTAGCTGCTGGCGTCCTCTAGTTTAAAAGAATGGTTTTGATACCGTCTTGTACAGCTGTTGCGTGCCATTCTGTGGGTACCGTATGTTAAAGCTCCTTTTTTCATACCCAATCTTAATTTTTATAAAAGGTTTTTTTTTTTTATTTCTGCCGAACAAATTGACTCCATGCTGCCTGATGTTAAGCAGTCAGTGAAGTCATTGATGGACATCATCCCAGCAGCCAGCATGGCATTATGGCATGATGGCCCTCACCTTGACGGCCTTGAGTAAAGCTTTTTCACGCCCCGCATAAAGGACCCGGGATCATAGGTGGAGGGAAACACGTGGACTGGTAAAGAGTTCCACATCTTAATGGTACGGCAGAGATAAGAGGCGCCGAACCGTTTGGTGCGTGACGGTACCTGTTCTACCGTGTAAGAGTGGCACCTCAACCCAGCACGTGTCGTTCGGGATAGGAAAGGAGAGGGTGGGATTAGTTGAAAGAGCTCTTCGGAGCACTCACTGTGATAGATGCGGTAGAAGACAGCCATTGAGGCCACGTCTCTGCGTAATTGCAGTGACTCAAGAATCTTGGTGGCCTCTGGATCCCCGATGATATGGACAGCACGCCGCTGCAAGCTATCGAGGGCGTCCAATAAGTACTGAGCGGAGCCATTCCAAAGGTGAGAGCAGTATTCCACGCAGGAGCGAATCTGGGTCTTGTATAACAGACACAACTGCTCCGGCGTGAAAAACCTCTTCACCTTGTTCAGGACTCCGAGTTTCCGAGATGCAGATTTGATGACACCCTCGATGTAGTTCTTCTGGTTGAGATTTCTGCGTATGTCCATACCCAGGATATTGAGGCTGTCTTGAATCGGTAGTGGAGTGTCTAGAATAGAGGGATGGGGAAGGAATGGAGATACCTTGGCAGAGAATGCGCACACCTGTGTTTTCTTGGCGTTGAAATCGACCAGGTTCTCATCACCCCAACGCAAGATTCAATTCAGAACCCGGTCAAGCTCAGCAACAATTAGTGTTCGCCTATATTCCTCAGTATCGGCTTGCTTAGCCGCAGGGTGTCCGAGATATCACCCATGTACAGTACTGTCATCTGCATAGCAATGTAAGCCCCCAAAAGTGCGCGTGGGCGATAACACGGACCCCTGAGGCACACCAGCGTTCACCTGGAGAAACTTCGATGACTCACCGTCACAAAGGACTCGTATACGGCGCTCATGCAGGAAGCTGGCAACCCAGTTGCACAATCGAGGCGGCAAGCCGTAAGTTGGAAGCTTGGAAAGAAGCGCACGATGCCAGACTCTATCGAAGGCTTTTGCGCATTTCCTAATCATAACCGCTGGAATTCCGTCAGGTCCACTGGCTTTCCGGACATCGAGAGATCGCAGTGTCGCGCGAACATCGCATTGCCTGATTTTAATATCAGGCATGGAGTGGCCGCAGTAGGGAATCGAAGGCGGCTGCGCACTACGATCATCGATTCGGGAGTTGGCCGCAAAGAGATTGACAAGCAGGTCAGCTTTCTCTTGCGGCCCATGGGCCAGTGATCCATCAGGGCATCGCAACGGTGGCAGTGAAGGCTGGCAGAAATTAGATTACACGGCTTTGGCCAATCGCCAGTATCCCCGGCTGCCCGTGGGGTGCGACAAGAGTTCTTGACCAAACCGTGCAATGCGCTGTGCATCCGCTCTTATGTATGCCCGCTTGCAGACCTTGGTGGCTCTATTATAGGCTGCCTTGATGAGATGGACATTTGGATCGCGACGAGACCGAGCCCTGATCCAAGCGCGGTAAGCCGACTGTTTTTGTTTAACAGCATCGCCGCACTCGCGATCGAACCAGGGCCGTACTCCGCTGCTGCTGGAGACGTCAGTGGATGGAATATAATATTCCATACCCAAGATGATTTCCCCAGCAACAGCAGACGCACTCTCCGACAGATCCCTCCCACCAAAGCAGCGTTGAGACCACGGGATGGACGCATAATAGTCTCGCGGGCCATCCCAATCCGCTGACGAGTAGTGCCACAAGCGTCGCTTTGTCTTCACTGGTTGTGGAGGTGAAGCGAATGGCACCGTAGTGCGAACCAGACAGTGGTCGGAGGAACCCAAAGGGGCTTGTACCGTCACACTGTACTGGGCCGGGTTACTCGTCAGCACAAGGTCTAACAACGAGGGCGCTTGACCCGATATATCTGGTATCCTGGTGGGCTGGAGTACCAGTTGAGTCAGGTCATGCGTTAGAGCGAATGCGTGAGCAGCTCGTCCCGCGTGGTCCGTTTTGGAAGAGCCCAGCCAGGTCTCATGGTGGGCATTGAAATCTCCCAAAAAGAGCAACTCGACGGTCGGGAACTGCTCCTGCGCATTATCTGCTGCCTGACTTAAGTAGTCAAACAGTCGAGTTGTCTCGGCATCTCCGGTATGGGAACGGTAAAGGCACACGTAAATCCGGGCCAATGAACCCAGACTTACGTGTACCCATAGGACAGAAAAGGACGGGTCCTCTAGGCAGCGTAGACGTCGACAGCAAATATCCGCTCTGACGAACAAGCATACCCCGGCTTTTGCATGGAAGTTATCCTCCAGTGCATAACCGGGATAATGCAAATAAGTCGTGTCGTCAGGACGGCGTATTTGAGTTTCGGTCAAGAAAAGCATGGCCGGTCGGGCCGTCTCGAGATGATGGTGGACGGCGTTGAGGTTCGAATGGAGTCCGCGGATGTTAGCGGAACCACCTCAAAAAGTGAGTTGGTGGGGAACGAACACGCCGCTGTTTGACCGGAACCATTTCTTGAAGCTGCCATATAAGAAGAAAAGGGGGCGTGAAAAGAGGAGGCAGTCAACACAGCAGCGCGTGACAAAGCGCAGAGTATTGTATTGCCATTATACTGTGAGGTATAGCGGTGGCCGACCCGCCGGACGGAAGGGCCCCCGTACCCTCCCGGAAGTGGTCGCCGGGTCCCACCGTCCGGTCACCAACCGGCACGACGAGCCACCTCGAGATTATGCGCGGCCTGGTGGGGCAGCCTCCCGAGATGGTTAGTCCCAGTTGGGCCCCTATACTATGCCGCGGGCGGCCAGCGGCACCACCGTTTCTACGGGTCTCCCTGGCCGGCGAGTCGACCCACACTACCCACACAATGACTCCACGGATACTCTACTGGTCCCACGTATGCTGCGGTAACTGCCCCCTCAGCTAATCCTCCTCATCCTCTCCTCCTTCCCCATATGGGCAATGAAGAGAGGATGGGGAGGGTATGGTTGGGCCTCCGGCTCTCCCACTCACCGAACGAAACTCAACAGCATAGAACATACTGTTACTTTACGTCGATCTTCTGTGGGAGGGTGGTACTGCCCCGGTCGAGCCGGCCCATTCGTGCTGTAAACAGCGTGGCCCTACCACCGAACTGTATACCAAGTATAACTGTGTAACAAGTATATGATTAGAATGCTGAAACTGACCTTGTCTATCTATTTTATAACCGTCTTCAAACAGAATAAGTCAATAAAAATAAAAAGGAGCTTTGACCGTAGGAACTTAATTTACTGAATCATCATTTTCCTAGCGTTATCCCAGTTTCAATCTGGGAGACGCTTATTAGTCTAACCTGATTTGGCTGAATAGCTAGCTTTTCCACAGAGCGACTGCCTGTCTGACCTGCGTAACTCAAAGGGTTAGCGATATTCCATGGATTAAACTAGTGTCAGTTTATTTAAAAGGTACTCACACCCTATTACGACTGTCAAAGATCTTCCACCGGGACCGTCGGCTTAACGTGCCCTCCGAGGTACGGGGCAAGCGATAATGATCAATTCAATACGCACATAACTCAGAAAAGTCATTGGTGCGTGCCGTGGATTCGAACCCTAGGCCTTAACTTAATATACAGAATTTTAAACACAATCCACAAAACTTACAAATATTCAGGTCTCTTTAACAGAATAAAAACTCATTACATTTATGTCAACTGTTTTCTTACTCTGGCCACTCTAAATCAGAACCATTTATCATGCAACCTTTCGCAGTACTGTAGGCCTCTCGTGATCTGGGTCACTAAGCTTTTGTAAGTCAATAAGAGGATATGGCCTACTATACCACGCTGAAGCAGCCATAGCCAAGTGGAGAGACCGACAGACTGCTACGCAGAGGGTCTCGGGTTCGAATTCACGGCGCGCACTGTGACATAGTAGCGGTCGCGCTGCCCCCACTACTCCCGACTGGCCGCCTCGCTTACCAGCGGCACATAAATACCGCGGCAAGACAGCGAGGGTTATTCTGTGTAACGCTTTCTAGCAAATATATTTTGTAACGAACAATATACGTATCTAATTTATCTCTCTATATATATGTATATCTCTCTCTACACACCAATAAAGCCTCGTATTCATTAGGGGACATTTGTCCCGCGACTTTGTCGCGCGACACGAATTCTACGTGTTGAGCGACGTCGCGGGGGACATCGCCCGACATCGCAGGCGACATCTAAGTGTCGGGGAACAAGTCGCTTGTCGACGCTCCGATAGCGTCGACCTTGCGCGACTTCGTGTCCCTCGACAGTTTCCGACGGCATTTGACTTGTGAGGACGTGTGTCGCTATTTGTTCCGCGAGCATCCGCGATTATAGCACACTTCGTTGGTCCACACTACCAACGAAACTATGTTAACACTTAGGCGACATCTTGATCACAATGCCGGTATGTGGATGAGCGAAATGTCGGTCGACAATGTCGCGGGACAGTCGCACGTAAATGTCCTGCGACTGTTCGCGATAAGTCGAGCGACTTTGTCCCCTAGTGAATACATGGCTTAAATGTCCTGCGACTGTTCGCGATAAGTCGAGCGACTTTGTCCCCTAGTGAATACATGGCTTAAACGTTACAGCACCAATGACTTTTCGAAGTAAAGTGCGTATTAAATTGTTAATTATCGCTTGCTCATCTGTGAAGCAAAACATCGTGAGGAAAACTGCATGTCCGAGAGTTCTCCATAATTTATTCGAAAGACATGTGAAGTCTGCCAACCCGCTCTTGGCCAGCGCAGTGGACTATGGTCTTACCCTTCTCATAGAGAGAAGAGGCCCGTACCAGTCAACCCGACAGTATAACGGCTTATGACGATGATACCACGCTGGTCAGACGGGTAGGCCTTGATCTCCGTTCCATAAGATACAATTTACTTCGTGTATGTATACTCCTTAGTCGCCTCACACGATACATATGATAACACTTTGCACTCTTAATCCAACACCACACGGGCAACCCATTAGCCAATGCAAAACACAAGCAACAATCCTCTTTACGACGCTTAAATATGTAAGGTGTTCAGAGCAAATGGTGCAATTATACTCATCTTATAACATAATCATAACGATAATGGATGTATTTCATTGTTTACAATTGTTTTCGGGAACAAAGCGACGGGTGAAATTAGTGAATTTAGCGAATCACTGACTTTTTGGCTTAGGGTAACGCACTAGCTTTAAAACTGCCAGAAAATAAACGCCAAAAGCTTGTCAACTTTTAGGTGCTCGGAGTTTATATCAGGCAGTCAAATCGCAATGCGTGTAACATCGCGCCAAGTGTTGTGAGTTCAATTGGTTTGTCCTGGGAATCGTCCCCACACCCTCTGGCAACGCTGTTAGGGTCACTAACTACTAGATAAACAGGCCAGGCGATAGGCAATTTTTTTTAAAGACAAGTCCGCTGTTATGCGTTTCGAAACATTCAATCGACACCCATAATGGACACCCAGAATTGAAACAACCATTTTATTTATGGTTCATACAAGGCTTAAACTATTAAGTCATAATGTTTACAATTGTTTGCATACCATTTTTGCGTTCACCAAATTCCAACCGCCGCGTTTTATTTCCCAGTACGTGCTCTTCGAAGCTTACAAGGCATTTTCATTATTAACCGGCTGTAGCTGTATAGCATTATCTGATTACTTTCTAGCAGCGGAAGCTACTGTTCTACAATGTCCTAAAATGTATCATCACAGAATGTAGTGTAGCATCAACTATTCAAGATGCTACTTACAAACGCTGTTATACTAGTGGCTTTTAAACATTTGTTATGGAAAACTCGACATTAAACTCTATGTACCGCCTGGCCAGTATGCTATATGAGGTCAAATCTTGACTCACACAGTTAGTTTTTGAATCTTCTTCATCGTTGGTAGCGATTTAAGTTAATCAGTATTTTTGTCCTGAAGCATATAGCTCATCTTAATCATCAAACATTTGCTTTTATACTTCCCTTACAGCGTTTTGCAGTCCACTGCAGCTGAACATAGGACTTTCCTGATTTTTGTCACTATTGTATTGTCAGTATAATTATAAGGCAAGTGTGAATAGGACAGGACGAAGGGAAGACCTAGGCGGACGTTCTCTGACCAGGGGGGCGATTCAGAATCTTTCGATATCTCATTTGACATTCGATTCCGTTAATTTTCAAACGGGCTACCTAATTCTTTGTCAAAAATATCGCATTTCCTATCAATTTTATGCATTCAGTATTAGGTAAACTAATAAATAAACCAAATTCAATGAATATTTGTTCAAAATATCTCTGATAGGCGGCTAAAAGACGAGGACAATAATTTGACATATCGTACGATTACTTGTCGTGTCATTCTGAATCGGCCTGCAGATTGGAGACATCCTAAAAACAGGTCAGGTTAGAAGTACCCTGAACAGAAGAGCATGTATGAATGCAGCAGGAATCTGATGGGAGTAAATGAAGCAAGAGAGGTATGTCAGGATCGTTGCAAACGGCGTTCCGTAGTCTCTGCCTACCCCTCCGGGAAACAGGCGTAAGTCTATGTATGTATGTATGTTAATATAAGGATTTGTTCTACTTTACCACGCAGGTCAATATCACCACTAGTTAGAATAGGATTTGATTTCGAGTCTCCCATCCTTACAAACATAAAACTGCTGCCGTGGTCCAGTGGATAGTGTCTTGCGTCTGTACATCCGGCGGTCACAGGTTAGATTCTTGGGTCGAGCAAATGTGGTAGGTACTGAGTTTGCCGAATTCCCAGTAGCAGCTCAGAGTCGGGCAATGTGCCCGGTAATAGCAAGAGGCCCTCTATTCCGTGGAATCTAAAATTTAGAAAGCGAAATGTGGGTGTAATGAAAAAATTTAGGCTGAGTTGTAGTACCTCTGCTTACCCCTTCAGGCATACTGGCGTGAATATTTAAAAAAGTTCATCCATAAATCGGACAATCTTTCCTTCACAATCACTGCCAATCTTGTCTCAATGACAGTACAATAATGTAAAAGCGATACCCATAGCAACATTAAGACCAACGGTACCTTTTTAATCCCCAGGATTACGAACCTCGTCCACGTATTGTATAACGCCACGTCCAGTCGAAAACCAATTAAAGGATTTAAACCACGGTGGCTGGCCACAGTTAACAGTCATTTTAGAACAGTATGTTACTGCGGTTGTTCTAATATACAAAACTGGATGAATATTGAAGAATTATCTATAGATTCTCGTCTATGCAATGTTGATTTCAAAGATTTTAAACTTTCGCTACTTGCATACATTATACGGATCATCATACTTAGGACTGCCTCAGTGGTCCAGTGGATAGCGTATGCGACTGCTGATCGGAGGTCCTGGGTTCGATTCCCGGGTCGGGCATAAGTGTTACTGGATTTTTCCGACTAATCAGTAGCAGCCGGAGTCTGGTGATGTGCCCGGTACGGCAATAGGCTCGCCCCCTATTACGTGGGACCTAAAAATTCATGGCGAAGTGTGGGCGTAATATTACACCTCTGCCTACCCCTTCGGGGATACAGGCGTGAGACTATAAATTAATAAATAAACTTAGGTTCCTACTTATTTCAAAAGTATGAATTCTAAAATTATCTTTCTAGTCCGAAATTCCGACAAGCTTACATTGGGCAAAAAAAAAGGGCGCAAAAAAACGGATCGGTCTGTGTGGAGAACCTTGTGGGTTGTCTATGTCCAGCAGTGGACATCTATAGGTTGTCATGATTATGACGTAATGTCTTCTTTTTTAATTTCTTTGAAAAGGAGGAAAAGGGTATTGAAATACTAAGATACAAATGGAATGCATTTGTAGGTTTGTATTTCAATACCCTTTTTATGCTGACAGCTGCAGGACAAATAGGTCTAATTTAAGCCTATCATATAAAAAAAACGTAAATAGGCCAACGCACCAATAGATACTTGTTTTTAGTTCCAACTACCAAGACTTGCACAAAGTCAAGTCACACAGCATGTATAAAATTGGGCAAGTGCGAGTCGGACTCGCGTACGAAGGGTTCCAAACGATCATCTATAAAAGAAAATCGCGTTTCTTGTATGTATACAATATTTTTTAAGTTCCTAACTGTTTATTAAGATCGCGCAACAAATTGCTTAAAAAATACGTTTTTTGTATGGGAGCCCCCCTTTATTATTAACTTTATTTTAATTTAATGAAAGGTAATATACAACTACATATTCTGTGAAAATTTTAAGCGTCTACCTTGTATCATTAGTAATTTTGAGCAAAAAATACGAAAAAATACCCGTTTATTGTATGGGACCCCCCTTAATATTTTTTTTATTTTTATGTTTGGTATTTGTTGTTATAGCGGCAACCAAAATACATAATTTGTGAAAATTTCAGCTTTCAAGCTATCACGGTTTATGAGATACAACCTGGTGTCAGACAGACAGGCAGACAGCAGAGGCTTAGTAATAGGGTCCCGTTTTTTACCTTTTAGGTACGGAACCCTAAAAAGATAGAACTTAGATTTATATTGTGTTAAGGTAAAAAAAGATGACGAAATATTTCGACACACTTTTTAATTTTTCTTCTCTGTCAGTTTTTATACGATTTTTCTACGGACATGAGTCAAATGATAAATGATTGATTGTACGCGAAATAACATTGTGATCATTTATAATAAATCTTTGAACATTTATTTTGGACTTGTCTGAGGCCCCGGGCTTAGAAAAACACAATAAAGACTTGATTTTATAAAACGTCATTTAGAATGTTCTGAAAGTAAGACTTAGCTGTTTAGACTTAATTGTGTATTATGAGATTTCATAACTGTCTAGCAGAGTTGGATATGGTTCGTACTAAGCCACAATACGTTTTTTAGATGCAGCGAACGCATTACAAACAAACAAACTGACTCATTTTCTGCATTATTTGTAATATTTCCACGTATTAGATGTCATAAGTCAGACTAAGAAAAAGTACTTATGGAATTGTCAATTTATAGTACAGGTGTTTTCGTATACTCTCGGTTTGACTTTAATAAATCTACTACACAGACACAGTGAATTATGTGACTCTGAGGACGTTATACATATTGAACCAACGGACATAAGGAACAAACTGACCCGAAACAACAATCTTTGATCACGCGGGCGAACCCACAACACTCGGCAAATATGTGACAGGGTGGCTGATTTAGCCACTGTAGTACATCAAACAATATAGTTGATTGAATCAGGCGTTACTTGGCGGAACTCCATTGTAACCTAATGGAAGGAAAGCAGTATCCCGCTGTATGCGCCGACTATTCTTCGACACGTGTTTCGCCTCTTTCGCACGAGGCATCCTCGGGACCGATGGACAACGACTAAGCTGTTGGCTCAGTCGTTGCTCATCGCTCCTGCTCCTGCGGGATACTGCAAGACAGGTATCTTTCTGGAACCTATACCATTCCTATATCCCTTATCCTTTTAGAGGAGTTCGGTATTGTCAACCTTTTTCTATTGCAATAGTTGGGGTGGTCAATCCGAGGGTGCGTGGTGGGTTCCTCTTTCCTTCCATTAGGTTTCATCATACAATATTATTTAGCGGGTCTTAGTCGCGATAATTTACTTATTTTAAGGCATAAATCCTCTGTTATTCTCCTACTTTTCTACTAGCTTGCAACGGTTGTGGTCGCGGAGGTAGTACAGTCTTCATATTAATATGTGCGTATTCTGATATATATTCATTAGGCAGACAAAGTAAGCATGTCTCACCCAACAAGAGCCAAGTAAATACATCCAATTATTTAATAGAAAGAGACAGACATGCAACTGTATAGCTCTATCTCGTTTTCTTACACAATATGATTATAATAATTCAGCAAGAGCTATTGGCCTACTTCATCAAACAAGGTCAGAACCAGGTGGGCCTAAGTCTCTAAACCTAGACACTCGTCAAATAGAAGGGCTTAATTAATCAAGCTTACACTATTTTTATTCCAAGCAATTACTTTTATTAATTACACTTTCGAGCCCGACTTTTAATTAATTAAATAATTATAAAGGGTTGTCATTAAAACTGATGTTTTTTATTATTAATGTTTTTACAGAAAAATTGTATTAATAATCATTAGAATACTTCATATAACCGCAAATAGGGTTAATTGCAAGCGGGTAAAAAATGTGATGTTAGAGAAATATTATATTATAAATAATATACTAGCTGAAACCGCGGTTTTGTGTGTTTTGTAATCGTTCGATTGTAATCGAATTTCGTGGTAAGATAATTCTTCGACGTTTAAGGTCTTTTTCTATTTAACCCTTCTCATATTGTAGCGTGCATATGCTTTTTGAGACAGTTTTAAACAGCTTAGATACTTACTTATAAACGTTACTTAAAATTTTGAACAACTGCTGAGAGGCTGATTAGCAAAAATGTTTGGTAACATACCCAATTGAGGCATTTCAAGAAATTGTGATTGTCCTTAAATGAATCTAAATAACACAGTCGAGATCTAGTTGAAGTGTAGCGGCCACCTACAAACACTCGAATCTTTGTATAGGCAAAACAATGTTTTTGAGGCATTCTAAAGTACATTTGTTGATAACACAGAGTACATTGGTTTATCAGAAGAGGTTATATTGACTGTATCTCTTGCTCAAGGTTACTGCGAATTGCGATGCGGCTGGCACTCGCGAAACCACGACCGACAGCACTCATGCGGTCTCTCAATAATATTTTCAGAGTAAATAAATAATTCCACCCTAAATAATAACAATAACCGAAAAATAACATTTACTTATAAGATCTTTTCATAAAAAAGACATCTGTAAGGAGTATAACACCCTTAAGCAAACAGATTGAATCTCAAAGAAAGTGCTCATAGAAAACACATAAATTTCAAAATTTTTCAATATTTTTCGTAGTGTTTCAAAAAAAAAAATCCAAAGTTGTTCACCAGCTCTCGGACATTTTGATATTAAATTTGTCATAGCTACGATATTCTGTCACAGTCTATGACAGAATATCGTTGCCATGGAGGTATCATACCGTTTCTATGTATCTAGGACTAATAGATACAAAATAGCCAAGCGTGTTCGTTCAATTGCGTTATTTAGTTGACTAATAATCTGGGCCCTCGTAGGTGTATCGTTCTTTATCAGTTACTCAGCTGAGCAACAGCTAATCGACGTTTATAAGTAAAGAAAGTTTGTGCATTGATTAAATGCTTGAGAGTTACTCGGCTGAGAGGGGGCTAAACACCACTCAACAAGATTTTATAAGTCTTCTTTCTTTTAGCGTTATCTTAGTGTTAATCTGGGGTCCGCTTAGTCTTACCGGATTTGGCTTTTCCACAGAGCGACTGCCTGTCTGACCTCCGCAACCCGAAGGGATAGCGATACTCCATGGTTTAGACTAGTGTCAGTTTATTTAGAAGTTACTGACGCCCTGTAACGACTGTCAAAGATCTTCATGACAACCGGGACTGACGCGCGTCGGCTTAACGTGCTCTCCGAGGCACGGGACAAGCGATAATTAACAATTCAATACGCGCATACCTCCGAAAAGTCATTGGTGCGCGCCATGGATTCGAACCCGACCCTCTGCATGGCAGTATGTTGGTATATCCACTCGGCTATCGCTGCCTTTGATTTTATAAGTAAGACGGAATAATTTTAATTACCACATTCATGCCTAATTTCAGCTTCTTGCGCCTTGTAGTTGCGTCTGTCTGTCAGTGTTGAAATAATTTTATAAATCCAGATAAAAAGTCGCATATTAGATCAAAAGAGATAGTTTCCAAACCAATTCTTACTGCAAATAACACATTACTCGCGAAAAATTGCAAAGTCAGCACAAACCATGTCTATTCAATCCAATCTATAGCCTTACGGATAAGCTATGAAGAATCACAAAATTGACAAAGCCCATATTTTATGTGAGGACACTGCTGTTCGCCGGCATTTTATACTGAAGAAATTTTATGGTTTGGGGTTCCGCAAAATACATAATGCATTGGTGTTATCGGCTCTAGGCCCCGGTTTATGTAGTATGACAAACAGAATATAGATTAAGGCTTGAAATTGAAATTGAAATTTGAAATTTATTTATTTATTCAGAGAAATTATTCAAAGAAATTAACCTAATACAAGTAAAATTAACCTAACCCAGAAAAAACAGCAATATCAATGCAAAGGGGCCCGAATCACGAGGAAAAATGAAAGAAAAGGCTAAACACCCCTCCATCCCCCCGACGCCCCGGCACGGACCATACCAGTCATGGTCGCGGGCAATATGTCCGCGACCTCAGCCGGCCCAATCCACGCCGAAACGCCGCGGAATAAACAAAGAGGTGCCGCTTCCCAAAACTCCCATGCGGCCCAGACCCATTTACACTAATTGGCCTTGGGAATGAGGGTAATAGTGATAAACTAGGATTTGAGGTTATGGATGCAGTTTTTATTACCAATGTTACGAGTTTTAGGGTGCTATTTGTGCGGTAATTGAAGACAGCTGTATTTTTTGAGTTATGTCCATAGTCATATTTGTTCAAACTTTAAGGGAATTTGGAGGGTTATGGAATTGAATTGTTAAAGTATATAGTCATGAAAATAAAAATGTCCTATATCTTAATTTCTATGGTCATTAATCATATTTAACGAACGGTGAGGTCCGTATAGGGATATAAGGAAAAATGATAAATAGTTAATTTAATAATAATGTAACTTTTTTTTGCTATCGTATAATATTTATTATTGTATGACCAGACGGTATGTCCTTACTACCTTGGACGATGGGCAGGCCTCTGGTATGGGACGCGACATGCGTCGATACCCTTGCACCATCACATCTTCCAAGCACAGCTGGATCGACTGGCGCTGCTGCTGCATCAGCGGAGACCCTCAAACGGCGCAAATACGTAAACCTAACTGGTAATTACGTTTTTGAACCGTTTGGAGTCGAAACGCTGGGGCCATGGGGGCCTAGTGCACGCGCTCTCTACAAAGAAATCGCCAAAAGGCTGATCGACGCTTCCCGCTACCAGAGGGCTGGTTTATATTTTACAGAGAGAATAAGCATTGCCATACAACGTGGCAATGCTGCCAGCCTTCTGGGCACGCTACTAGCCGACAGCGTTGCGGAGGAATTTTTTGACGCCGCGTAGTTTGCGTTTTTTTGTTTTTGCTCGTCTATTTTGTTATTATTATTTATTTAGTTTTATTCGTTTAGTTTAGGATAGTTTAGATGCATAAGCAGTTTTATTCCGTTATATATATGTTATTTGTTACATATTATGTAACTTTTATATTTAAATAATCTTTTACTGCTTGTCAGACAACGCACAACCGCAAGACGTCGAAGTTTGGGTGTGGTAGGGGTGCATTGAGAAAAGGTTTACCGAAATTCTAACGAGATCGATATAAAAGCGTTTAGCTTAAAATAACAATTATGCAGACGTACCTTCGGATATCATCTAGTACATACATAGATTAAATTAATATTATTCGGTACGCGGATTAGTGTTGCCAACATTTTCAGATTTAAAGCTTTATTTTTACACAAATACTCTCCAATTGCACATCGCAATCATTTAATTTCATCTCTCTGACACCGAATGAAACATAAATCAACAACTATTCATGTCTGACTCAATTATACTGTTTTTATTCGTCCATAGAGCACATTCAAACTTAAAATATTAACTTACTAAATATTAAAGTATCGTGTCACACTATACGTTGCTATTAAATATTCAATGCGCTCCTAGTGATGTGCCTAAACAGGCGGGGTCGAGTACATAATAGGTATTTTTAACTGGTATTATAGAATTGACTTAGAGTAGGGTAGTGGACTTCGCTGCACAGGTGGAAGGACGATCTTATTGGGATCGTGGGCATTGGATGGATGAGAGCTGCTTAAGATCAGTCTATGTAGAGAGCATTGCAGGAGGCCTAAGTCCAGCAGTCTACTGATATGGTTGTAGTATTTGCTATCACAGCAAATATAACCACTACACGAATCGATGTAACACTGGCTCACCACTACACACAGATCTGAGCACAAAGCGCACGTCCATCCCGCACCGTGTCTAACTACCGACTGACTGTCCGCCGTAGTGACAGCTATCAGGTGACGGTTGCTCCCTCTACTGGTGTACATGAGACAGTGTATTATATTTATTGCATAGATACAAACACTACAATGATGATGAGAGTATTCAAATGCCGAGCGTTGTATGGTGATTTGCGTTCCTATTCATAGGTGATATTGAAAGCGACATGCTTGCTATGAAAGTCTTTCCTAAATACAAGTTACACAGAAAATTCTGGTGCCAAAATTTAAGATATTTTGCCTAATAGTACGCGCAACGATGTATTCCAATCCGTATGATAGCTGTTAATATCCGTCTCCTCGACAAAACGTAACGACTTGCAAAGATCTTTTGACAGTAAGACTGCCGGTTTTACGTACTTTGATGAGATCTACTTAAAAGTAGTAATTCACTTAAAATCTAGTCCGTCGTTAAGCCACTTTAAACCCGCAAAACGATAAATTCATGCGGTCACCACTATGCCAATCTAGTATAGATTATATTTGCTGACCAAGTATTCCAAATACTCAAATACCGAGAATACCCAATGCAGCACATCACATTCGCGACTAGATTCATTTTGAAAGCTGTGGACATAAAGTATGGCCGTTGAAATTCGTCGCTCCATTTTAAAATTTCCATCCATTTCCCTTAAGGATAGTAAGTTAGTTTTATAGTGCAGCTCAGTTAGATTAAAGGTATTTCCACACTGGGATCTATGCGGCGACAGCACTATAAAATAATTCTGCAAAGGTTTAGAAGATTGGCGGCCGGTTGGCGTAGCGGGAGTGTAAGCGACTGCTACGTCGAAGGTCGCGGGTTCGATTCCCGCTCAAGTCAAACATTTGTGTGCCAGAACATAGATGTTTGTCTTGGTCTGGGTGTTTCTATGTTTAATATGTATGTATTTACAAAAGAAAAGTATATATGTATGTTTATCCATTATCTAGTACCCATAGTACAAGCTCTGCTTAGTTTGGGACTAGATGGTGTTGTGTGAATGTGGTAGAATATTAGTATTATTAAATTGAGTCGTCGATTTTTCAAGCAAAGTGGAGTAACATACGTATTACCGCGCTTATCTCGGAAACTACAGGTTTGATGATAATGATTATTTTTGTGTTGAATAGCCCATTTATCGAGAAAGTCTATAAGCTATTATAGCATCATATTTCTCTCAATAAGGCATGTAAGTATATCATATGTTACTGTACGTAAGCGTTCACAAAACCTTAATGAGAGCTGTAGTTTGTAATAGGTTCTAGTAGTCTAGGTATTAGTCAGTCAGTTACGGCAAAAATTTATTATACAGATAAAAGTCACATATTAGAACCAAAGAGATAGTTTCTCGCTAAATATTACAAAAACAGTTTAAATCATTTCAATTCAATCCAATCGATGGCCTTACGGATAAACTATAGTAAGTATAAAGAATCGCAAAATTGACAAAGCCCATATTTTATGTGAGGTCACTGGTGTTCGCCGGCATTTTATACTGAAGAAATTTTATGGTTTGGGGTTCCGCAAAATACATAATGCATTGGTGTTATCGGCTTTAGGCCCCGGCTTATGTAGTATGACAAACAGAATATAGATTAAGGCCTGGCCTTGGGAATGAGGGTAATAGTGATAAACTAGGATTTGAGGTTATGGATGCAGTTTTTATTAGCAGTGTTATGAGTTTTAGGGTGCTATTTGTGCGGTAATTGAAGACAGCTGTACTTTTCGAGTTATGTCCACAGTCATATTTGTTCAAACTTTAAGGGGATTTGGAGGGTTATGGTATTGAATTGTTAAAGTATATAGTCATGAAAATAAAAATATCCTATATCTTAATTTGTATGGTCATTAATCATATTTAACGAACGGTGAGGTCCGTATAGGGGTATAAGGAAAAATTATAAAGTTGTTAATTTAATAATAATGTAACTTTTTTTTATGTAATAATAGGAGGCAAGCAAGCAGACGGATCGCCTGATGGTAAGTAATTACCGCCGCCCATGAACACAAGCAACACCACAGGAGTCACAAGTGCGTTGCCGCTCCTTGGGGTTAAGAAAAAGGATAGGATAAGGAGTGGGATGAGGGAGAAGGAATAGGGGATAGGGCCGCCGGCACTCTCACTCACCGAACGAAACGCAACAGTTTAGGTACTGTTACTTTACGTCGATTTTCTATGAGAGGTTAGTACTTCCCCGGTCGAGCCGGCCCATTCATGCTGAAATCAGCAAGGCTCTACTACCGAATTATATTTAAATAATCTTTTAATGCTTGTCAGACAACGCACAACCGCAAGACGTCGAAGTTTGGGTGTGGTAGGGGTGCATTGAGAAAAGGTTTACCGAAATTCTAACGAGATCGATATAAAAGCAAGCGTATAGCTTAAAATAACAATTATGCAGACGTAGCTGCGGGCATCAGCTAGTACATACATAGATAAAATTAATATTATTCGGTGCGCGGATTAGCGTTGCCCCCATTTTCAGATTTAAAGCTTTATTTTTACACAAAACCTCTCCAATTGCACATCGCAATCATTTAATTTGATCTCTCTGACACCGAATAAAACATAAATCAACAACTATTCATGTTTGACTCAAATATACTGTTTTTATTCGTCCATAGAGCATATTCAAACTTAAAATATTAACTTACTAAATATTAAAGTATCGTGTCACACTATACGTTGCTATTAAATAATCAATGCGCTGCTAGTGATGTACCTAAACAGGCGGGTTCGAGTACATAATAGGTATTTTTGAACTGGTATTATAGAATTGACTTAGAGTAGAGTAGTAGCCGAGTTAGAGTGGAAGGGCGATCTTATTGGGATCGTGGGCATTGAATGAATGAGGGATGCTTCTTCTTCTTCTTCTTTCTTCTTTAAAAAGACAACTCCCGCACTAGGAATAACTCCTGTGTCGCGGAGGACTTTCCAAACATACAACCAACGGACACTATGAACACCCAGACTCGAAACAACAATTTATGAATCACACAAAGTGTTGTCTCGTGTGGGAATCGAACCCACGACATTCGGCGCAGTGTCAAGCGGCGAGGCGGCCGCTTAATTAAACCACTACGCCAACCGTGCAGTCAAGCAAATGCTTAAGATCAGCCTATATAGAGAGCATTGCAGGAGGCCTAAATCCAGCAATCTACTGATATATTATGATGATGAGAGTATTCAAATGCCGAGCGATGTATGGTGATTTGCGTTCCTATTTATAGGTGACTAGAGGATGCCCGCGGTTACACCCGCGTTATTTAAGGCTACTGCTGCGCTCCCGTCGCTTATAGCGTAATGTTATATAGTCTATAGCCTTCCTCGACAAATGGGCTATCTAACATTGAAATATTTTTTCAAATCGGACCAGTCGTTCCTGAGATTAGCGCGTTCAACCAAACAAACAAACAAACAAACTCTGCAGCATTATATTGTGACGGCCGGTGTCATGTCAAACCGTCGTCACGAAACAATAATTAGCAAAGAGGTTTGAAGACTATTTTATTATTTTGAAATGAGTTTTTAGTTCGATGACGTATACACTCTGTATCAAGTGTTCGCCAAATTCACCAGTCATTGACAACAAGGCGATGGCCGTGCGGATAACGCATCCCGTTCACGTTCTGGTGGCGTGGGTTCAAATCCCAGTCATAACAGTTATGTGGATTTTGGTTTTTATGAAATTTGGAAAATGTTTATAAATATTTGGCAAATATTTAAAAAAAGATTATTTAAATATTTCGAATAAAAATTAGAAAATTCTAGAAAGTTCAGGAAGGAATGGAAAGGTTAAGAAGAGACAGGAGATGGAAAAACAATTGAATAACGAAAAGACAATCGAACTTAGTAGATCTAGAACATTCCTAGGGGTATATAAGGCGGTGTAGACGTGCTAAGCGCCAGTTTAAGTTGAAAAGTGGTAAAGTGAAGAAGAAAAGGAAGAAGTAAAGGAAGAAAGAAGAAGTAGTAAAAAAGTGAAGTGAAAGTATAGTGCAGTAAAGTGCAGTGAAAAGTGCAGTGCAAAAGACGCTAGTGTTGGTGCTGTCTGCGTCGAAATTAAACGGCGTGTCGTGTGTCAAGTCGAATAAAGTGTTATCAGTGCTACTCGGTGTTTCCTTCCAATCCCGTTACCCCGTCCGTTACAATATATTAGTATAAGATTTTAAAAGTGACATGCTTACTATGAAAGTCTTTCCTAAATACAAGTTACACAGCAAATTCTAGTGCCAAAATTTAAGATATTATGCCTCATAGTAGGGTAAGGTTGCTACTATTGGACCACTTAACTTTGGACGGTCATAAAATCAAAACTATAGGAGTAGGCAATATAGAAATCGGTTAAATGAATTGTACTTTTATTGAAGTATCAGCAGTATCCGTATTTTATTTTTAAAATTAAGCGTTTAGTGCCAAAAGAGCAATAAATAAATAAAATATGGTCGCCTTGTTTGGACCACTGTATCTTTTATTGGACCACTCAGTTGCTATCATTGGACTTAGACAATATTGGCCTACTGGTCCATTCAAAGGGCCTCAGAAAAATGTGTTATTTTTAGAAAACAAAAAAGACAACGTTTTTTTAATCACATTTTTATTCAACACTTGAAAGGCAAGTACAGTTAAATCTTAAATTTATACTTCTCCTTTTCCTGCACTGTTCCCATATTACTTACTTGGGGTCGGCGCAGAATATTATATTCTCTTCCATTCTCTGCTATCAGCCGTCATCCGATTATTCACTCCCTTTTCATTCATGTCAGCCTTCACACAATCCATCCATCTTTTCTTTGGTCTTCCCTTTGCCTTATATCCATCAAATCTCATATTCACAACTCATATTCACCACTTATTTCTACAGATTTCTTTGTACCCTTTTTTACACAAGCACACTCCTCGTGCACTGAACATTTACATGACAATTGGTGTTACACTATATAAACATCGTTCCAATTCTAAAATGTGTTCAACTAGTTTTTCTCCAACTCTGGAGTCAGATCTCCCGTTAAACCAACAATTTGCTTGCAACCTTTGGCCTTCGTATTTTTCAGTGGCGCTTTAGGCACGCCGTAAATCCTGCTTGCCTCATATAAGCCCACCTTACCTTTACGTAACGCTTAATCCATACTTGTCTTATTCCATGAATAATACTCTTTTCGCCATTCAAAAGGAAAAAAATAAATAATGAAATCGACAATTCGAGAAGTTGCCATGATTGGACCGGTTCAATCAAAGAGCCAGGCACTGGTTCATTGATGGCAACACATTACAAATTCATTAAAAAAATTATAAAAAAAGTACATTAAATAGTTGTCAATAACTTATTTTGGTAATTAGCCACACCAATAAATGCCCAACATTATCAAATATATTATACGTTATGGTACTTAATAGAACTGTATTTACATGGAGACATATATTGCTACAATTTTGTATCAAAAGCGCGTGCAATGAAACGACGCGCCTCTCTCCTCAACCAAGCCTCCGACGACACAGGCGGTACACGAGCTGTGCCTATGGTCATTAAGCTAGCGTTTCGATGTTACAAACGATTTTTAAACCAAATCGTTCGTGATTTATTGAAGTGGTCCAATCAAAGCGCTGGACCAATGATCGCAACCTTACCCTACGCGCAAATATGTATTCCATTACGTATGATAGCAGTTAATATCTGTCTCCTCGACAAAACGCAACGACTTGCAAAGACCTTTTGGCAGTAATACTGCCGGTTTTATGTACTTTGATGAGGGTATCTACTTAAAAGTAGTAATTTACTGAGAAACTAGTCGGTGGTTAAGCCCCTTAAACCCGCAAAACGATAAATTCATGCGGTCGCAACTATGCCAATCTAGTATAGATAATATTTGCTGACCAAGTATTCCAAATACTCAAATACCGAGAATACCCAATGCAGCACATCACATTCGCGACTAGATTCATTTTGAAAGCTGTGGACATAAAGTATGGCTGTTGAAATTCGTCGCTCCAGTTTAAAATATTCATCCATTTCCCTTAAGGATAGTAAGTTAGTTTTATAGTGCAGTTCAGTTAGATTAAAGGTATTCCCACAATGGGATCTATGCGGCGATAGTACTATAAAATATTGCTGCAAAGGTTTAAAAGATTAAACTAAGTCGTCGATCTTTTAAAAAAAAAGCGGCGATAGCCTAGTGGTGTATGTAACGGACTGCCGAGACGATGGTCTCGGGTTCGATCCCCAGATACCCCGGGCACACACCTCTGACTTTTCGAAGTGATGTGTGTATTGAAATCTTAATTATCGCTCGCTTAATAATGTGCCCGGTAGTTGGCAATAGGTTCGCCCCCTATCACATTGGGACCGAAACATAACTGGCGAAAAGTGGGTGTGTAATACACCTCTGCCTACCCCTTCGGGGATAAAAGGCGTGAAGTTATGTTATGTTATGTGTCGATTTTTTCAAGCAAAGTGGAGTAACATACATAGTAACGCGCTTATCTCAGGAACTACAGGTTTGATTATAATGATTATTTTTGTGTTGAATAGCCCATTTATCGAGAAAGTCTATAAGCTATTATAGCATCACTAGAGGACGCCAGCAGCTACGCCTGCATTTTTTTTTAAATTTACCCGTTTTGGTCGATCCCGTGGGAATTTCGGGAAATCCCTTCTTAGTGCACCCCTAGGGTCCCCAAGAAACATACGTGCCAAATTTCAGCTTCCTGCGCCCAATAGTTTCGGCTGTAGCGTGTCTGTCAGTCAGTCAGTAACGCAAGGATTTTATATATTAAGATGTTTTGAGCCACGGGTGCGGCGCAGTAGTCCTAAATAATACAGGTGTAACCGCGTACTAAGCTAGTTTTTTAAATATTTTTTATAGACTCACGCCTGCATCCCCCAAGGGGTAGGCAGAGGTGTAATATTACACCCAAATTTCGCCATGATTTTTTAGGCCCCACGTAATAGCCTATTGCCGTTACCGGGCACATCACCAGACTCCGTGCTGCTACTAAGAATTCGTAAAAACCCAGTAAGTCACATTTGCCCGACCCGGGAAAATCGAACCCGTGACCTCCGATCAGCAGACGCATACGCTATTGACTGGACCACGGAGGCAGACAGCTAAGCTAGTAGTCTTATAAAATGCATGTAAAACGCTACACACAAAAAGACGGAGGATACAATTGTATAATTGTTATAATAATAGTAACGATTATTTATATAAGAAGAATAATACATCAATATGCACTGACTACACGGTTGGCGTAGTGGTTTAAGCGGCCTCACCGCTTGACACTGCGCCGAGTGTTGTGGGTTCGATCCCCACACGAGACAACACTTTGTGTGATTCATAAGTTGTTGTTTCGGGTCTGGGTGTTCAATTTAGTTAGTTGTATGTTTGTAAAGTCCCCCGCTACACAGGACTTAGTCCTAATGCGGGAGTTGCCTTTAAAAAATGTATATATATAAAAAGATAGGTATATATCATACAAGTTTATATACAAGGTCTCGATTGCGTATAACTAACAAAAATACCGCCGAAATTCAGATCGGCTTATAACGGTCGCGCTCGCGACCGAGGACTGATAACAACGATTAAAAACTTATAATAAATTTTTAATAAATAATTTCTTAAAAACTAAACTTTTGTTCCTCCTGCCCCATCACATCATCATCATCAGGCCAGTATATATACTGTCCCACTGCCTGGCACGGGCTTCTTCTTTCTATGAGAAGGGTAAGGCTATAGTCCACCACGCTGGCTAAGTTCGGGTTGGCAGACTTCACATGTCTTTCGAGAACATTATGGAGAACTCTCAGACATGAAAATTTCCTCACGATGTTTTCCTTCACCGATAAGCAATAGCAGTCCTCTGCGTAGCAGTCTGTCGGTCTCTCCACTCGGCTATCGCTGCTTATATAGTCCTATTCACATTTGTCTTATATATCTTCTAGATCAATCTTTTGTCACGAGACAAACAGTCGTAATCCCAACCCTTTATAAGCCCCGTAGCTACACTTTCCTCCAACAATACGATAAACAAGGCTTAATCAGTAAAACCACGTTTATCTATCACTTGGCACGATTGGTATGGGCACTGGCAACCCCAAATATTGCCAGTACCGTTGATAGAAGCAGGCCTGTTTGTTCGGGACCTTCCTTGAGAACTCATGTCAACATGTACGCCCGTAAACGACGGCTTATTTAATGCTGAAAAATTGTGATTCGTATTTGGGAAATATAGTTTGGATGGCGGTTAATAGGCGTAAAGATTTTGGTTAAATATTGGTCAGTAGTATTAAAATAATGTTTTTTCTGCTCTATATAACACTAGAAGACGCCTGCAGCTACGCCTGCAGCTACGCCTGCAGCTACGCCTGCAATTTTTTTTAAATTTACCCGTTTTGGCCGATCCCGTGGAAAGAACAATGCCCATTTCTGGCCCAGTGTGGAACTCATGAACAGCACAATAAAGTTTCAATTAGTTGTTGAATAATCCTTTTTATTTATAACTTAATTTATAGGCATTACTAAAGGTGTGCCGATAAACTTATTCAATAAATAGATTTATAAAGAGTGTTAACATCTAAATAGCCAAGACGTAATAAATCAGAAATTGCCAGTAAAGAAATCATAATATTAAATCGATCATCACTTCTTCTTTATCGATTTTACGTTTTCTCTACTCAAAATGATTTGAGTTAATAGCAAATCTCTACTTGGTACTTAAATATTTTAAATGTGTGTATTTTTAAGGTATATATGCGATTAACTACAAATAAGTTCGATTTTGAACCAAATATATAGGTAACCTATATCCGAAATCCATATCGATTAATGAATATCATTTAAAACTGTAAAATGGCAACACTTTTTTGACTCTTAAGTAAATGTCAATAATGTCATATTCAGTTTATTTTGTTTGTTACCTATTTGTTTTGCTCGTGCACATTGTGAATGCTTTTTATGTTTTTGGATCTTTTGACTTCTGGCTTTTTCTTTCAGATTTCTACCCTTACCAAATGATTAACTCATTCCTTTCTACGCAAAACTACGAAATCCTTTAACTATTCTAATAAAAGTGGGTACAAACCTAATGTTTTGTGAGCATATAAAAGTACTTCTTGTAATAAAACTATGAAAGTGATGGACCTCTAATCAATCTCGAAATTCTAGTTTAACACTCTTTTATCGAATGCAATAACAACTACTACGATTTTTGACTGTCCACATCTGGGCCGGCGTCTCTAAGAAAAATGGGCATTGTTCTTTCGGGCAATTCCTTCTTAGTGCACCTTTACGGTCCTCAAGGAACATACATGCCAAATTTCAGCTTCCTGCGTACAACAGTTTCGGCTGTAGCGTGTCTGTCAGTCAGTCAGTAACGCAAGGATTTAATATATTAAGATTATTTATGCTACAAAGATTCTTATTTACTGTCTACTTGATAAACAATTATCGAGTACTTTCATTCACCAGACAGAAAAGTAGAAACGTTTCTTATGATACAATTAAGTATTCTAGCAAAATGTTGGCACTCTTCAAGTCATTCCGTGTTTTTATAAACTAATTCAGTAAGATAATCGTTAAGTTTAAATTTTAGTTCTAATCATCACCTTTCCAGCAAATGCAAGGCAGTGTCGTAAAATTGAGATAAAAAAATGCCATGTAGTTTTTTCTGAACTGGGTTGCATTTACTTTGAAAAATTCAAGCAACATTCAACCTGAGACATTATTTATTTTTCAAAGATGTACACTCCGTTTCTACATTTTTGGAAAATCTTATAATGTCACTTTCTTATCCAATTCGTTGTCATTGGTTTTGTTGTCAAATGCACTGAACCGTGCTGCACGTTCAAAACCCAGCAAACATCTATCGCACTAAATCATATTTGCATGTTCGAGGAAACTTCAAAGATTTCACTACACTCAAAACTCACGATTCAAAAACGTGCACCTTCGGAAAAGACTATGCACTTTATATTCCGAACGTCATTCGCACCTAGATCCGTGTGTGTATTTCCCAATTGGGTCGAATGCGTTGTCGGTACCGAGAGTGCGAAGGCAGCCAAAGAGCGTCCCTTTTCGGTGCAGGCAGATTTTATTTGGCATTTTGCCCGGTTCTGTTTACTGTACAAATATACTCATTCTTAACGTTATTCATATATTGGGCAACACTCAGTTTTTATTGGCGAGCGCTATGAATAGCAATGTGAATTGTTGCTTATTAGAGGCTGTTTAAGTTGTGTTGTAGTGTTGGGGATTTGCTTTTGGTTTTAGTAGCTTACAGCTACTTACAGGCCAAGAGGGTTCAATGTTAAGATTGTTACTGAATATATAACTTTATAACTTGACGCTTTTATCCCAGAAGGGGTAGGCAGAGGTGTATTATACACCACATTTCGCCAGTTATGTTTCAGTCCCAATGTAAATTAGGGGGCAAGCCTATTGCCATCTACCGGGCACATTATTAAGCGAACGATAATTAACTGCCTCGTTGGTCTCGCGGCATAAATGTGCGTGTGGGATTCGGAGGTCTCGTTATTGGGTTCTCCGTTAGGAAATTTTCAGTAGCAGCACGGAGTCTGGTAATGTGCCCGGTACAGCAATAGGCTCGCCCCCTATTACGTGGGACCTAAAAATTCATGGCGAAATGTGGGTGTAATATTACACCTCTGCCTACCCCTTCGGGGATACCGGCGTGAGTCTATAAATAAAAATAAAATAAATAAATAATTAACAGATTTAATACACACATCACTTTGAAAAGTGTGTGACGTGAGCTTAGCAGTAGCCTTAAATAACGCGGGGGTAACCGCGGGCATCTTCTAATCTCTAATAAAGACTAAATCATGCCATCATTACAATCCAAGGTGCATTGTAAGAATGGTTTTAGTTATACAGCTTCTAGAAACAGTTCTGCATACGATCGACACGACGCTCCGCTACCTAATGTATCGTCAATGGTAGATTTCATTAGCGAAGTCGAAAAACTAATCAATTTCCGTGTCATACCGCACTGGTGTAGCAAACACACGAATTGGGTCAACAAACAAACAAACAAACAGGATCTATATTAAACAATCTTACGAACTGTATATGCGCATGGAAATTTTAGCACTGAAAACTCCGAGGAATGTTCTAGAATGAGACTTGCAATGATTCTAGTTTGTTGTTGTTTTAGCTGAACAAGTTACGAATAAGTATTTGTACGGGGATCAGTGGAGGTACAGATTTGCATGTTGATACGCTTTTCATATTAAGGAGATCCTAAATAGCGGGATAAATATAAAAAACAATACTGAGAAGACTATGTCTAATGAAAAAACATTAGACATAGTTTTCTCAGTATTGTTATTTATATTTATATATTTCTATGTGAGATAAGACGCTATGGAGAGTCGGTACCTATGTACGGGTATATATGTACCTACTGCCACTGGTCCGAGCCATGATAATTCGCTATTTTTTAGTGGTGCGGCGTTAAGAAGGCACTCGCTCTGTGGAAAAGCGATACTTACACATATTTTCAATATTTTATTTAGAGTTTACGCGAATGCAGAAACTACATTGCAAAGGTGTCATCACAGTCTTCCTTTAAAGTAGCCGAAACATTAGATTATATTCTGCACAACAGCATTTTTGTTTCATGAAATGTTTATTATGGATCTAGCTGCATTTTCTACCCTGATTCCATATCTGTACTCAGATTTTTGCTAGCAGCTCTACTTTTTTAGATACGAAAGGTAAGCTATTTTTGAAAGAAAATCATGGATTCCCGTTATATTAAAATTTATTTAACCATCTAATTAGAACAAAACTTTCTTTTATGTGACTTTCTAGAATGAGTTAGTGTTTTACTACTATTCTGGATAATCCAAGAGTAGTAAGCCATCATACTTTCACTCTAATAGCCCTGGTAGCGCTCCTTTTCTACTATTTATTTGCGAATATCCTGATGGATGTGTTCTCTCTGCTCCTCGCTTAAATGTTCTAGATTTTCAGGAAATCAATCAAGGTAGCTGTGAAAGAAATGCATCTTAATGCTCATGTTGCGTCTAAGTATCTGAAAGTGTAATAGTAACTGCTTGACGTGGCCAGGAAAGTCGACAGACTTCTTTTTGCCCAAAAAGTTTTTTTACCGTCATTTTTTTCAGGGGTTGTCATACTTTCAGTAAAATCTACATCGTTTATTAATTTTCTGATTTGTGGTCCGTCGTAAATTCCAGTTTTTAACTTATTAGCACTTAATTTTGGGAACGATCTTTGCAGCTTGTGTCACTCTCCTCCATTCGTTGAACAATTTCGTGCGGACGTACCCAAGATGTACTTGGTTGGAGTTCTAATGTATCAGTTGAACTCAAGACAGGTCTAAGTAACTGACGGCACAGTAAGATAAACCCATTTGGACCGATTTTAGTGGTTAATTCCGGTTATGTTTACAACGCAGAAATAACAGTCGTCGTGGTGGTTCGCCGGTTCACGCAGAATCATAGGACTAATGAGGTTCGAGGGATCTCTTGTTATTTTTCCATATTTGTAAAGACTCCACACACTTTTTACACACTATATTCGGTGTCCAGGGTTTGTTGTTTGTTTCCAATGGACGTGGAAATTATTCCATGCAGGCATTTTTACGAAGTCTGACACATTTAAACCGATTTTTTTGAATGAATATTTGACACAAATGTAACAAAATCTATTTGGATTGTTTACACAGATCTTTCTAGACGAAACCATTGCAAAAAGGAAACAAAAACTAAGTAAGACGTTGATGATAGCGATATCAACACTCAAATGGAGAGTTCATTTTAAGGGGGTACCTGTATCTCCTAAACTAAAACGGCTAGAAAAATCTGAGTGCAGATTTAAAATAAGCGAGCCTAAATTAGTAAACAACAGGTAAAAATCTCAGGCAACAAAATAAAGTTCAATTTTGTTGTGCAGTGTTATAATCAATTATGTAGTTTCTAGTAATAGACTTCACCCACGATAAACTATACTATTTAGGAACAAATTTTGTAGGATAAGTGAAAACCGTACTATCCGTTCGGTAGTTTTGAGCTTACCGCGTTCATAAAGACAGACAGAGCGGCCAACAGGGACTTCATTATAATGTGTACTCATATACAATTCCATGTACCTATCCATTAATAAATATCCCATACGAACCAAAATATGATCTCCTGATTCATATTACTATCTAACCCTTCCCTCTATAACCGCACACAAAATTTCCGCAACGTGACCCAGCCATATTTTAAAGGGCCGTCAACGATAGTTTGTAGTTGAATTTAAAACGGGTATTATACACCTCTCTCCTCAGAGGGTGGCCGTAAATAAGCAATATGACACCCAACTATACTTGAGGGATATGCAAGTTAACACATCGTGTTTGTTTGTAACTTTGTTTAGAATTATCTATGGGCAGCGAAAGCCTAGTAGAGATACCAACAGACTGCCATGCAGAGGGTATCGGGTTCGAATCTACAGCGCACACCAATGGCTTTTCGAAGTTCGAATTGAATTTATGAATAATGACTTTCTAAATAACGAAGGAATAGTGCATGACTGAGAGTTCTTCATTATATTCTCGAAGGACATGTGATCTGCCCATCTGCACTTGGCCACCGTAGTGGATATCACATGACTAAATAAACCGGTGGATATGTAATGGCCTTACTCTTGTCACCGTGAGAGGAGGTCTGTGCTCGGTATTGGGACATGTATCAACAAGGCCAATCACGATAAACCAAATTATTAAACCATTTTTCTTTCACCTGATCTTCTCACAGCCTGTCCTTGCAAATGAAATCTTTAAGGCAACATAAAAAATCTAATTCGTTGTACGTGTATACGTGGTAAACTTAACGCGTGGCTCTAATTACTAGAGCCCTCTGGGGGCCCGATTGACACGGGGTGGCGTCACTCTTTAATTGGTTAGTTAATATAATATATGTAGCACGCTTAGGATGTTGCTGTACGATTTAAAATATAGATTATGCTTTAGGGGTAGTAATGGTTGTCTGATGTGTCATTATGGGTGTTTCTATGTATAACATGTATGTATTTACAAAAAAAAGTATATATGTATGTTTATCCATTGTCGAGTACCCATAGTACAAGCTCTACTTAGTTTGGGACTAGGTGGTGTTGTGTGAATGTAGTAGAATATTATATTATTATTATTGCATTTTAGGAAGGGATTGAAGTCTTCCGACGTGTTGTGTGTTTGATTCCTATGATAAGATGATTTTGTTCTTTGCCTTAGTTTCACGTATGCAGAGTTCTCCACCATTCGGCCACCGAAGCCTTAAAATGGATTTTGTCATCCAATTTGGTGATCATTTACTTATTAATGTTGTGTGATAATTTCTAAGGGCTGGACAGGGCATCATAGTTGGTCAGCTGCAGCGCTTATTTAACTTGTGCTGGAGCACCGGCCGAGTACCTGATGACTGGGCCACAGCGGTGGTTGTGCCTCTTTATAAGGGAAAAGGCTCGCAACAAGACTGCAAGAACTATAGAGGCATTAGCCTTCTCAGCATTGTTGGCAAATTGTATGCGAAGGTACTGATTGAAAGAGTTATGGAAGTAACCGACAAGAAAATATGGGATGTACAAGCAGGATTCCGAAAGGGTATGGGGTGCACGGATCAAGTCTTTTCCTTGCGGTGCGTAGCCGAAAAATTCTTGGCCAAAGGTCTTTTGACCTTTGGCCAAGAATTTTTCGGCTACGGTCTACTGCGCATTCGTGGATTTGGAAAAGGCTTACGATAAAGTGGTGAGGAATGAAATGTGGTCGGTACTGTCGATGTATGGGGTGAAAAGCAGCCTCATACGAGCTCTGAAATCCCTTTATGAAGATTCTAGAGCTTGTGTGAGGATAAATGGGTCGTACACGGATTGGTTTACCATCGAGACAGGTGTTAGACAGGGATGTGTAGCGTCGCCGTGGCTGTTCAACCTCTTCATGGACAGTTGTTCGCAAGATTTGAAAAATAGTGACTGTGGATTAAGGATGAATGAGTTACTTGTCAAATGCCTCCTTTATGCTGATGATCAGGTTATACTTGCGTCTTCAGTGGAGGAGTTGCAGGAGATGGTAACAAGCATGCATGGTGCGTTAGAGAGGAAAGGAATGAAAGTGAATGTAAGTAAAACGAAAGTTATGGTTTTTGAAAAGGAGGAATGCGTTACGGCTTGTAATGTTATGATCGATGGACAGCGAGTGGATCAAGTGAATGAGTTTGTATATTTAGGTACGCTGTTTACAAGAGATGGTAAGAATGTAGAAGATATTGAAAGAAGAGTTAATGCAGGTAATAGAGTGAATGGAGCTCTGAAGGCGTTTATGAATAGCCAAAACGTGTCCAAAAAGGCACGTTTGGCTGTCCATAGAGGGGTGTTAGTACCTACTCGTATGTATGGTAGTGATAGTTGGGTATGGCAGAAGAGTCATGAAAGTAGAATAAATGCCGTAGAAATGAGAGCACTGCGAAGTATGTGTGGTGTTTCTTTGACTGACAGAGTAAAGAATTGTGTGATAAGAGAGTGTTGTGGGGTAAAAGAAGATGTAGTGACAAGCATCGAGAAAGGCATGCTAAGATGGTTTGGGCACGTGGAGAGGATGGATGACGAAAGACTGACCAAGCAGATATATAAGGCAAGTGTGAATGGGACAGCACGAAGGAGAAGACCTAGGCGGACGTACTCTGACCAGATCGGAGACATCCTTAAAACAGGACAGGATAGAAGCACCCTGAACAGAAGAGCATGCATGAGGAATCTGATGGGAGTGAATGAAGCAAGAGAGATATGTCAGGATCGTTGCAAATGGCGCTCCGTAGTCTCTGCCTACCCCTCCGGGAAACAGGCGTGAGTCTATGTATGTATGTATGATAATTTCTAAAGACTATGTATAATATTTTTTGTTTATTAAACAAACACTCAAGTAATGTGTATGACAGATACACATTTCTTAGGCTCTTGCTATATATTTATTTTGAAATGACCACATATTTCTGTTACTCCATGCTACAATACAATAACAAAGGATTATTGATCAATACAATTAAAATAAAAGAAAGAAGAAAGTCTGTACCAAATTATCTTCCATAACCATTACTGCGGAGTGGCTGGATATCATATTTGCTATGTTAATACTTGCCATAGTGGGGTTACGCAACGATGAGTGTATGTTAGGGTATCTAGCGTCCCTATATTGTACAGCTGGGGGTAAGAATACGAAATATGACAAAGTGATGTATCGTTTAGCTGTTTAGACAGAATATTTATTTAGTTCAGTGGTTTTTTGTCGTGTGGTGACGGGTTAAGAATACGGAATGTCACCACCCCATATCATCCCATGGATGTCGTAAGAGCCGACAGAGGGAGCATATTATGCAGATAACAGCACTGTAAGAGAAGGAAAACTTGATACAAACCCTATATCAACCGGTTTGGCCAGCGTGGTATAGTAGGCCAATTCCTCCTTTCGAAGGCGGGGCCTAGTCCAGCAGTGGACTGCCAAAGGCCTGATGATGAGGTTATTTTTCATCTGCAGGTACCTACTCGTATCTACAAAATTCTTGCCATACTGACTGACTGTCAGACAGCTTGGAGGCTGCAAGCGCGCACTAAGAAGAGATTTCCTGAAGTTCCCACGGGATGGGACAGAAACGGTTAAAAATAATTAGTATAAAATATAAGAATGTCTATAGAAACCTTAGTCAAAACAAAACATTTAATATACTATCTCTACACAAACCTTTAATCACTTATTCGCAGTAATTTTCGGCAAATAGCTGTACATGTAGATTGAAGTACTTACCTGTGAAAAAAGAACAAATAAATTAATTCATTCACAAGGTAAAAAGTTGTTAGGTAAAAGGGTGCATAGGGTTCCCACCAAGAACTTAGGGTCCCAAGCCAACCTCACCTGCAAGTGGTGCACCTGCCGATCAACGGACGAGGCTCTGGCAAACAAAATATCCCGATAAGCGGCAATAGGCTCGCCACCTATTACGTGGCAACAAAACACTGGCGAAAAGTGGGCGTTTAATATGCTTCTGCCTACCCCTTCGGGAAAACAGGCGTGAGTCTATGTATGTTTGATATGTGTCTATGTAAAAAGTTGTATCTCATACCTAAGTTTAACATATTACAGCACAAACTCACATGATATTCAACCATGATTTGATGTAACGCAAATTAACAGCTGAATTCAACATAGGTACATACATACATATACTCACGCCTATATCCATGAAGAGGTAGGCAGAGGTATATTACCACACCCACTTTTCGCCAGATCTATTTTAGTCCCACGTAATAGGGGGCGAGCCTATTGCCGTACCGGACACATTACCAGACTCCGTGCTGCAACTGATAATTTCCTAACGGAAAACCCAATAACACTTTGCCCGACCCGGGGATCGAACCCGAGACCTCCCAGTCCCACGCGCACATTTACGCCGCGACACCAACGAGGCAGTCTGAATTCAATGTTCGTTCTATCCATAGATTTAAAGATTTGAGATACTTATTTGACATAATCTCCATACAAAATATGGCTAACATGTATCTGAATTCTTCCATGGATAGATCGAATATATATTTTTTTATGGTAATAGGCGCCAAACGAGCAGACGGATCGCCTGATGGTAAGCAATTAACGCCGCCCATGGGCAACGCACTTGTGACTCCTGTGGTGACGCTTGTACACCACAGGAGTAACAAGTGCGTTGCCGCCCTTTGGGGTTGGGAAATGGGATAGGATAAGGAGTGGGATGAGAGGGAAGGAATAGGGAATAGGGCCTCCGGCACTGTCACTCACCGAACGAAACGCAACAGTTTAGGTACTGTTACTTTACGTCGATTTTCTGTGAGAGGGTAGTACTTCTCCGGTCGAGCCGGCCCATTCATGCTGAAATCAGCAAGGCTCTACTACCGTCGACACGGTCTTCTAATCACATAATAGGTAGAATCTGTACTACGGACCACCAGATAGCTGACAAAATGTAAAGATAAGGATAAATATTTTATTACAGATTTAATGTACATATGATACAATTTTACACTCGACACCTCTGACAACTCGTGAAAGGCGCATGAAATTCCGTTAGTAGTTTCTGAGTTTATCGTGAACAGACAGACTGACGCTTTGTTATATAAAGCGTAATGATAACGATAACTGCAGAAAAGTAATTAAAAAGTTTAATTTATAATCCCCTATCCAATTTTTAAGCGACTTTTGTCGTTTCCTGAAATTTAAAATTTATTATTTAGGTATGACAGTTTTCATTTTATGCCAAACTACAGGACTAGGTATCAGATGCCAAGTATCGAAGCTACTTCAATTTCCGATTATCAATCCATTAAAAGGTCAAATAAGCGAAGCTAATGGTCAATAAGCATTTTAATTTATAGATGGAAAATTGTAGTGGAGCCATACCCATATTAGATTATGTTACCTATGTAAATATAATACCTAGTACAAACAATATGATGACTTTTTATTGACACGTATAACTTATAATTTAAATGCGATGGTCCTGTCCTACTACGGAATTCAATATTCGAACTATAGAATAGAATATAGATAGATCTGTAGATTTTAGATTCGTTTTTGACATAAGCTCCGTAGAAAATATGTCAAACACGAATGCCGAATCTCAAAATCCATGTGTGGATCGAATATTGAAAATGGCCGTTAACAGACTGCTATGCTGATTGCAGATATTAAGTTAAAATCCACAGTGCACACCTCTGAGATAAAATTTTTTCCTTGTTATTTTTTTTAAAATAAAATAGATAGATTTAGCATTATACAGTACTTTCTTTTTTGTAAAGAGACTTAAAACTACGATAATGTACAATCGGCGGCCTTATCGCCTAGGGCGATCTCTTCCAGGCAACCTTGAGGTGGACAGGAATGATAATATAGCAAATATGTGGAGCGGTGGTGTAGTTGCTATAAATACTCCAAATATCTTAGATACTATATACATATATAAATTATAATTCGATAAATATACGTACATAAATAAAATACAAAATCTTAATATATAAAATCCTTGCGTTACTGACTGACTGACAGACACGCTACAGCCGAAAATATTGGGCGCAGGAAGCCTTAATTTGGCATGTATGTTCCTTGGGGACCGTAGGGATGCAATAAGAAGGGATTTCCCGAAATTCCCACGGGATCGGCCAAAACGGGTAAATTAAAAAAAAATGCAGGCGTAGCTGCTGGTGTCCTCTAGTTAAATATAAAATATACTTACATCTAATCTTACTAATATATAAAGCTGAAGAGTTTGTTTGTTTGTATGTTTGTTTGGTTGAACGCGCTAATCTCAGGAACTACTGGACCGACCAGATACTCGACCAGGCTCCGTGCTGCTACTGAGAATTCGGAAAAACCCAGTAACACTTTTCCCGACCCAGCAATCGAACCCGGACATCTCGATCAACACACGCGTACTGGAGGCAGACACTAGTCACACAGTACTGAATTTAGATACGTAAAATTAGGACAATAACTTTTTAAAGAAAAGAAAAAGAAAAAAGAAAAGAAAAATTTATTTTGTAACAGCACACAGGACACACAATAGAAAACAAGTAGGTAGGTACATATACAACAAATAATAGTAGGTATTAGAACATTTATATAAAAGAAGAAAAAAAAAACAAAAAAAAAACAAATGCAATAGAATAAGGTGAGGATGTATCCCATCGCTGGCCAAAAAAGGTGGCTGGATCAGCACTATGTCCAGTGATGCTAGTGCATACCGGACGCTGGTATTCTTCCAGTTCCAGCCCCTTCTAGACAACCCGCATGTGCAACCATCGCCGTGCCGAACACAACATGCAATCCGTGTGAGGTGTATCAGGGAATGTGTATTGTGTAGTGCTTAAATGTATATAATTTATATACATTATCTAATTAGTAAAAAAGAATGTATACACCTGTGGTATACACATATACTTAGTTGCATAAAGTTAATAAAATAAATAAATATATAAATGAAATAAATTACATAATAATAAGGTTGAGAAGCGCGCCAAACTGTGGTGCCGGTAACGAGTCGAGGGCAGACTCACCGTCAGCTGATGTGCACCTATGCACGTGCCTATACACATTGTTGCGTAACCTAAACTATCGCCGCGTCCGCCTTGTCGGGAGACGAGGGGCGAGCGGGTGTGAGGTCCAACACTCGGCGCTCGCTCACGACGATGCGGAGCAAGTGCACACACCATCCGAGGCGGTCACCGCCTATTGACGCAACACTAACATTTCTTCGGACGATCGAACTTGAAATTATGCACGCTATGCGCGCAATGAATCACCCGCACGCAACAAACAATAAATACCTGCTGTAATTCAAAGATTTTAAATAGTTATAAGCTGTCATCAAGAATCAAATTAATTACAAAGTATATCATTATAATATTGGCACAGACTCAAACATGGGTAAGTCGTAACCATTATAATTCTACAGTCCTATCTCTAAAAATATGTATTGAATTTGTTTATAACGCAGTTGAAAGAACTTAAACACACTTGACATTTTGTCACGGAAGGTGCGTATTAAGAAATAAGATTTTTAAAATTCCACCCCTCAGAGGAGTAAAATAGGAATCGAAAGTTTTAAAATTTTGAAGTTAGACTTATGTCTAAAACTAGTAGACAACAGCTTTGAATTATATTGACGACCGGTTGGTGTAGCGGGAGTGTAAGCGACTGCTACGCAGAAGGTCGCGGGTTCGATTCCCGCTCAAGTCAAACATTTTTGTGCATGAACATGGATGTTTGTCTTGGTCTGGGTGTTTCTATGTATAATATGTATGTATTTACAAAAAAAAAAGTATATATATTATGTATGTTTATCCATTGTCTAGTACCCATAGTACAAGCTCTGCTTAGTTTGGAACTGGATGGTGTTGTGTGAATGTGGTAGAATATTATTATTATTATTAAAATTCAGATGAGCATAAAATTTACTACAGCATAATTAAATTTATAATATGTATTTCGAAGGGCAAATAAAGGTGGTAGATGTCAGACCCCTGTCACTTGGGCCTCTGAGGACCGCATAATTAGTCGAGGTGCGAGTTACAGATATGTCGTGAACGCTGATATATGTACCCACAATTTGTTTAAGATGCTCTCGTATTTTAAGATATATAGGATTGTTCGAATTTTTGGGTTAGGCCCTTTTGTTGCTCGGTGACAGTTGAGTTCGAAAAGTGTTTGATGCTGCTGCGTTCGAATTTTAATCTTTTTGACATTATTGAATATGTTTTCGTGTTTAATAATTTGTATTTAGAATCATGAAAAAAAATATTTAAAAGAGCTTGACAATAATAAACGCGAGTTTTAATTATTTTTATGACTTTACGTGGAATACGTATGCTGTTTATTGGGCCATTATATTTGAATGACAGACGGCTCTAAAATATTTAGATAAATGAAAGAATAACCATAATAACCAGAACTAACTCCCACCAAACAAACACACTTGCAACATATTGCCCATCCATCCACAAACACACCTTAGAATCAGGTCACTCCACGGTCAGCTTATCTAAATATTATAAACCCCGTAACATATAAACAAACATGGTATTGGTTGACATCGAGACGCCGTCATCGGTGCCCACTGACTCAGAAAGGTCCCAGCACCTTTTTATATATACTCCGGCCTAAAATTAGCATGAAGGGTTACGGACCATGGACAAAGACAGATCGATGGCAGCTGGGTGACTCTTATACTAACGGAGATACTGGCTGGTAATACAGAAACGTTTGAATGGTTATTAATATTGAAATTTCAAAAAAAATATGGTGTGAAAAAAATAGTAATGGACTAAAAGCTAGTTAGTAAAGTATTTTCTTAGGTTTATGCAAATGTGACACATCGAGATTAAACTAAAGTTTAATCTGAATGTTTGACGTTAAGAAGAAACGTAGTGACGAGGACGGATGGTTCAATCAAAACGTTGGAAACTGTGGGCCTGTAAAGTAATCGAAACATCTGATTATAATAAATAATGTAATTTTATAGATCACTAGCTGGTACCCGCGGCTTCGCACGCGGCTTACACACTCGTCAATCAAGACCTTTCGTAAAATTCGTTCTTAGTGAACGCCTAAAATAAATAAACTACGTCTCAGCCAAATAAATTTATATACGCCTGGCGATTTTCAAAAAATAATAATAACTGAAAATATACACATATAGGTATAGAGTCGGTATCGTGACAACAGCGCTACCTACCTAGTTAATAGGTAGATTATCTAATAGTTGTACCTATTTTTATTTGTTTTAATATGCTATGTGTATGACATTGTGCCTAATATGTAAACTAATACATGCGTCTGCCAACAAACTGCTTTGCAGTTTGGCAGAAGTAATTTATTTTTGTAAAATGTCTTACTTTAATGTGAATAAATACTTTTTTACTTTTACTTTTACTTTACTGGGTCCAATTGGAGCCTATATGTAGCGCTATAAAGTCCTCTACCTTGCAGTGAAAGTCTCATTTGAAAAAGTTCAGCCGTTCCAGAGATTACCCCGGACAAACAGAAAGACAGACAGACAGATGGACAGACGGACAGACAAAAATGTTAAAAAGGGTAGATTTGGACTTAGAAACTTGTAACTAAGTATATGCACTTGAAAAAACATAGTTATTTTGAAATCACAGACAGACACTGCAATTTTATTAATATGTATAGATGTATAGATTCGGTTTAAAGGTAATCTCAGTAAAACCAAAATATCGCGATAAAACCGGTAAATTAATTATTCGCGGAATAGATAATCGTAATATCCTAGTTCTACATCGTCCTCAGTTTTTCTCGCTTCAAGAAACTAGATAGAAAGAACTAGTTTAATTTTAAATTGTAATAGTTTATAAGTGTTTTAAAGAGTATACTCATAACTGCCTGATTCTCCTCCAGGAACCTTCCACTTTTATAACATTAAAAATGTTTTTATGTGTAAGTATATCATTTTCAAATATGAATATATGAATTTGAGCTTGCAAGATGATCATATTAATGTCAAAGATTTAATTTTTTCCTTAATAAAGATTATGATAATGTTGTCATCAAATTGAAAACGTCTTTATTGTTGTATATATGATCAAAATCAGGTCAAACTGAATCAATTTTACCTACAATTGTATTACATAGGAACACGTAAGTGGCCAGTATCAAACCCAAAACAAGGTTGTTTGACAATCTACCCGAAAATCCATCTCGCATTAACCTCCTAAAATGAAAATTGACATGTACACACACATTTGTATTTAACTAATTTAAATTCACTACACTCCGTATGTTAAACTAACCGATCAGTGAGCAAATTAAATTGTTAATCAATATGTTTCGCACGAACTCGGATTGTGTTATTTCCGTCAAATCATTTGGCGAGTGCTTTGGCACGCGGTTTCGTATATTACAACTGTAATAAAATATAATTTACTACATGTCACCAATATTAATAATAGAGTATAGTTTAGAAATGTAACTTGTGTGCAATTAAAGTCAATCTGTATATAAAATTCTTGTTTTACTGACCGACTGACAGCTAACACTACTACGCGTAAGGAGCTCAAATTCGGTATGTATGTACCTTGGGACCGTAGGGGTGCTCTAAAAAGAGATTACCCGAAATTACCAAGGACATCAACGTTATAATAATAATAAAATAAATAATAAATATTCTATCACATTCATACAACACCATCTAGTCCCAAACTAAGCATAGCTTTTACTATGGGTACTAGATAATGAATAACAAACATACATTATTTTATACTTTTTTTTGTAAATACATAATATCATACATAGAAACACCCAGACCAAGACAAACATCCATGTTTCCGCACACAAATGTTTGACTAGAGCGGGAATCGAACCCGCGACCTTCGGCGTAGCAGTCGCTTACACTCCCACGGCGCCAGCCGGTCGTCAAGTATAATTTTAAATGTGCGAGCGTAACTACGTGCATCCTGTAGTCTTTATTATTTAAAAGGTTTTTAATACTAGCTGCTGTAAACATTCTCATAGTCCTTTTGGCTCTTGTAAATCAGCGAATTTAAAACCCGCTAAGAAAGGATTTTTTGTAAAAAGACATACATAACATTACATAACTTCAAGCCTTTAATCCCGAAGGGGTACGCAGAGGTGTATTAGGTACACACCCACACTTCGCCAGCTATGTTTCAGTCCCAATGTAATAGGGGGCGAGCCCATTGCCATCTAACGGGCACATTATTAAGCGAGCGATAATTAATATTTTTCATACACACATAACTTCGAAAAGTCAGATGTGTGTGCCCGTGGTACCTGGGGATCGAACCCGAGAGCATCGTCTCAGCAGTCCGTTGCGTACACCACTGGGCTATCGCCGGTTTTAAAAAGTAAGGTAAAGTTTTTTGCAAAAAGAGTTATCTAAATATTACTTTCCTGCAGTCACTTTGTGGAAAAGCTCTTATTATGTCAAATCTGGTTAGACTAAAATGCGAACTCCGGACTCCGAGACGTAAGTCTAAAATGCAAGCAGGATTACTCTATGACGATAATAATGTTTTACAATGTAAAAACATGACCTCAAATTTTTACCACTGCAAATTGTTCGTTTTTCGTGTGAGTGTGTGGCCAACTCTAGTGTCGGAGTTTACAGGCCGCCCGAAGGCTTCCGACATGACCTAACGATTCTTATCCAGAGACAAGAACCGGGTCCGACAGCTTTACGTGCCTTCTGAAGCACGGTAGCGCTCTGACGTAAATGCCACACACGGTCACCCATCCAAGTGGTGACCTGTGCAGGCGTTGCTTAACTTTGCCGATCTGTTACGAACGACAAGCCAAGTCTCGCTATGAGCGCTACAATAAATAGCTATTTTTGTCTCAAGTCCTCAATTTTGACAAAGCCAAATACTCCGTTTTTTAGGAAACTTTTACGTAAGTCCTTTTTCATAAGCAATTGTTCAGTTGAGAGTACACACATCAACTGGGACATAAAACAGAGCACGCTGTGGGCTGTAGCCACGCACTCGTATATTTATTTACCCACAAAACACGCACAGCACTTAATTCTTATCTTGGCATTCATTTCCGAGCCATAACGGATCTCTATGTCTCTTTGTTGGTGATACTTTCGGTGAAAGGGTGAGGCGGTGTTACAGGTTGTGTGTAGGTTCGAGTTTCAAGGCAATTTTTATAATAATTTTAAACAATAGCGTTTATTAAATTGATTCCATATTCAAATGTAAAAGGCTCTATATTACCATCTCAGCCAATAAACGTTCACTACTACTCTCGCCTGTTTCCCGGAGGGGTAGGCAGAGACTACGGAACGCCATTTGCAACGATGATGTAGGTCTATGATCTGCTAGATATAGGTTTCTTTTTTTTTTTTTTTTGCCCCTCATGTGTCGGAGGGTAGGGTTTCACCTAAGCATTCCTCGCTACCTCTCGACGGGTATTGGCCCGCCAGATGGTCAGGCGGGCCCCGAACGAAACCCCCTTGGCGGCGGATGAAGGTGCGCCCTCATTTGGTCGCGGGAGGTAGGGCGCGTGGCAACGCAACACCGACACGCCCCTCCTCCCGCGACTGCACCCGACTGCGAGGGACAGACAGAACTGTCCCCCGCACCCGCACCTATGGACGCATCCTACGCAGACCTCACGCAAGCCCACGTGGAGCGTCCCCTCCCGGGACCCCGCTTAGCTTCACCGTGGGAGAAAATCAAATCCACGGTTACCAAGCCCCCCCACCACGACAAGGTGGAGATCCCACTGGGGGGCTAGATATAGGCCTCGCTTGAGGCATCTATCGGCTTGCCGCGATCCTAATAAGGGCCCCAATTCTGCTAATTATATTTGTTCAAAATGCAGTTTCGATATGATGTCAGTGTCATATTTACGTCATAATGGTATTCTCCTAAATTAAGAGACATTGAAATGATATTGCGAATATATTGAGAGTTGAACAATACATAAACGGTATTCTGCTAAATATATTTTTGTACAAAGACAAACGTCAAACTGTAAATACACATATTCAAAACACCCATATTTTAAATGTTCGATTTCAAATCGTACGTAACATTATTGATTATGTATCAAAAAATCTCTCACAATCCAACGAATAAATAGTATTATAGACTGCCATATTGCACTGCTAGGTAGTATCATCTATATATATAAAATTCATTCACAATTCCCTGACTAACAGCAATGCACAGCCGAATCTACTGGGCACAAGATGCTAAAAATTGGCATGTACGTTCCTCGAGGACCGTATGCTGCACCCTTACGGTCCCTGCCTGACCACATGAGTAGATAAACGGAACAGAGACACAGCTTCATACAACAGCGCGAATCGGTTGCACTACTACGAGCACGCGGCTTATGTGTGCGTGACCACTATGTTTACAAAACCAATGACTATCAGAAAGTGATCAGCCATCGATAGGGATTACAAAAAACAGGTGCATGCGATTTTCGACCTTATTGACGTAACTCAGAATTTACAATTTTAATAACGTATCAATGTCAGAAAGCAAGAAAATACTAAATAAAAGTCTGTCATGAATTGTCAATAAGGTCGAAAATCGCATGCACCTGTTTTTTGTAAGCCCTATCGATGGTTGATCATTTTATAGTCATTTGTTTTGTAGACGTTCATTTGTCTTACACTATTTCTTTTTAAACTTATTTTAGATACCTATCCCCGTGGTAAAACTAGTAGCCATAATAGCTAAAGGAGATTCCTATGTTCATTAGCAAAATATATCATATTACCAGAAAATATTCAACACGATTAGTGGTATCGTTGGGAATGTCAAATAAATCACGTCGTCACGTCTTGTCCTTGGTAACAATAGTTATTTGTGCAACAAGAGAGCAAAGTTGTTTTTTGTTTCGAGTGCTGATTTTGAGTCCCGAGCAAGCGAAGGATTCTATGATTGATTCACGAGCGTAGCGAGTGAATCAAAGTTAGAATCCTGAGCGTTGTGAGGGACTCAACAGCACGAGATACAAAAAACTTTGCTCTCGTGTAGCACACATAATTTTTCACCACAGCAGTGAGAACACATATTACTTAGGAGACAGAAATGAAGAGGAATAGATTGAATTCTGCATTAATCACTTGTTGATTTAACTCAACTGGTGTTAAAGTACAGTCATCATCGCTAGTTTCACTTATCTTTTCAGATTCTTTTATATATTTATATAATTTAACACGTTACTCTGTACTGTATCAGCATCAGCGAAATTTTTATTCCCGCTATTTATTTGTTTATTTTTCAAATGTATCAATGTTGTAATTCGAAATAAAAATGAATTGGTTAAATACCAATTTTATACTATTAATTAGACTTATTTTTATTAAAATCCAATAATAAATTAAACATGTAAACAATAACATATAAAAAAAAAGTAATTTCTTTATTACAAATATCTTTTTTTATTTGCGTTTCCGAAGGTGTTTTCTTTGAGGTCGAATTCCAAAATCAATTCGAAGGGGTTTGTTTTTTCACTCACTTTTTATATGCATGTGAAAGAGACAGAGCGCAGTAAAATTCGAATGTTTCAAATTTATGGCTGAATAATGTAAATTTGTGACACTGAAGATTGAAAAATGAAAAAGCTACTTTTACTCACGCTCGAATCAAAATCGCGTTTTGTTCACTGTTGTCTCGCAGCAAAAGTGGCATGTTTGAGCTGCTGTGGTGAAAATGTATATTTTTATTCCGTGCTTTTAAAAGTTTCAGGTGCATGCCTTTTTTGGTTCCACTCGCTATTTTATTTACAACAGCTGTACTTCTGCCGTATAGCGAATCCGTCGAATCCAAGAATCTGCCCAATCCACGAATCTGTCGAGTTGGGAATCTGCCAAATCACGAATCTGTCCAATCCAGAATCTGTCGTATACCGAACAAGCGATTTGTCTTAACCTATTGTGACAACCCTACCAAAATAGGTAACAAATTTACAAGCTCTTAAGAAGCTGTCTCTCTGTTCGGTTTATTTACTCATGTGCCCTAACTAAGAAGAGATTTCCCGAAACATCTACCAGATCGTAAGGAACTCTTAAAGTGAAATAAAATGTGAGAGCGTACTTGCGTGCATATTACATAAAAAACAAATCATAGGCAACGCTGTAACATCAAATTACCAGCAATAAAGTTAATTATTTCATTAATGGCAATACCTACTCATGTCAGGATATTTGACATTAAAATGAATATATCGAAATTAGAATAGAATGACATTGTGTAGCAGAATACCAATTTTGAGTCAATTCAAAATATAATCTCATTCCATTCAAAATATGATGTCGATGTCATCTAAAATAGCAGAATTGGGCCCAAGATCGTCAATTTGCGAATAAATTTCGTTACGACTTTATATTTTTAAAATGTGTGTGTAGCTCTATATAGCCACAAGATAGCCACCGACAAATCTCCGTTGCCTTTATATATTTGAAAATTTGCCTTTTTCTATTTTCATTTTTTTATAGACTCACGCCTGTATCCCCGAAGGGGTAGGCAGAGGCGAAATATTACACGCATATTTCGCCATAAATTTTTAGGTCCCACGTAACAGGGGGCGAGCCCATTGGCGTACCGGGCACCTTACCAGACTCCGTGCTGCTACTGAGAATTTCCTAACGGAAAAACCCAATAACACTTTGCCCGACCCGGGAATCGAACCCCAGACCAACGAGGCAGTCTATCTATTTTAGTCTTCTATTTTCATGCCACTGCTAAATAAAGCTCACTGCTAAATAAAGACCTCTCCAATGACATGCTACATTTTCTATGTGCAATGAAAGGGTTTACTAATATTTTGAAATCGACTTGACCATAAAAATCTACGGTTTTAGCGAGAGGCACGTTTTGAGAACTGTAGATATTCAGCAATTAATTAATAAAACAATTATTTAAAACAAAAAATATATCTTAAAATTCATTTAGTAACTTAACATAGAGACCTATATAAACAAAACATCTGGTAAAAACAGACCTCAAACAGGAGAAAAGCCAGAAAACAGTTTGCAATACCACCGCATTTTTATATCACCTCTTTTAGCAATATACCTAGTTTATGTGGGCTGTAGCCGGGTATAAATTAGAAGCGAATGGTTTAATATAGCAGGTGGACGGCACCATTCGTCAAGCTAATACGATTCGTTCGTCTCTCTTATGACACCCGGGAGAAATAACGGTGCGAGTACGTCTCAACCTTTTTGAGGGTGGGTGTCAAAGTTTTGGGCTTGTGACCCCCTTTGGTGGCTCGGGGGCTCATGTTTGATGGTTTCTTGAAGAGTGCATTATTGAAGATATTATTGTGTAGTTTCAAAGTATGTGATTAAAAACAGGCATAATGAACATGGTAAAACATTTCCATGAAAGAAAATATGTATTTTTATTTATAATGAAGCTAAAAACCGAGGTTTATGGGATTATTACTTGTTCAAATACAATGGGTAACTAAACTTTTAATGTTTTTAGGAATTTAAAGTGATAATAATCGTATTATGATAAAGCTGTACAACTACGCTTAAAAAAACAATTTTCTCACTCTTTCAGTTCCGGATAGTCTTGAAAAAAAAAACCAGATAGAAACCCTAAAAACCCCAAGTTTGAGATAAACTGGCCTAGTAACAACATAATATACTAGAGTAATAACAATAAACCAGATACAAATAAAAACTAAGACAGAAACAGCGTAATGAAGGCCTGAAATAAGAATTAAGTACGGAGGACGGAATGGCTTCTACGCTGCCAAATCAACCCTTGCTTTACGGCTGCCGAAAAACTTACTGTATTACTGTCGTAAAGACAGTTGACAGGAAAATGAAAGAAATACAGGAAAAATAAAAGACAGTGACGCAAGGTTACGCAACACACTTTATTCCACCATTACTTTTTGGTAGTATTTTATTTCGTACTAGTCTAGTCCTCATATCCGTTACTATATCACCTGAACAGTAACTATAAAAAAAAATATGTATTTTTATTTAGAAACTAGAAGACGCCACGCCAGCAGCTACGCCTGCAATTTTTTTTATTTACCCGTTTTGGCCGATCCCGTGGGAATTTCGGGAAATCGATTCTTAGTGCACCCCTACGGTCCCCAAGGAACATACATGCCAAATTTCAGCTTCCTGCACCCAATAGTTTCGGCTGTAGCGTGTCTGTCAGTCAGTAAGTAACGCAAGGATTTTATATATTAAGATATATACTGCAAGAAGAGGAAAATATTTTATCCGCGTTAAGAAGTAAGATTTTTTGGAGAAAACCTGCATCAACCGTCTGGCCAGATTGAAGAAGTAGGCCAAATACTCTTACTGACTGACGAAATTATTGTGACGCTAATTAGGAGAATTTATATCATCCCATGGGTGTCGTAAGAGCCGACAGAGGGAGCATATAATGCAGAGAACAGCACTGTAAGAGAAGGAAAACTTCATACAAACCCTATACCAACCCGTTTGGCCAGCGTGGTATAGTAGGCCAATTCCTCCTTTCAAAGGAGAGGCCTAGTCCAGCAGTGGACTGTTAAAGGCTGATGATGATGATGATGAATTAGGAGAATTCTATCAGTGGTCTGCAAAAGACTGTATGATGATGATAATTTAACATACTTAAGCAATTATTTATCTCAATTTTAAGATGGTCATATTTACACCCTGCCTCATCTTCATCCTCCTAGCGTTATACCAGTTTCGGGATCGACGGCTTAACGTGCCCTCCGAGCCATGGCGCAAGCGATAATTTAGAATTCAAACACAACTCCGAAAACTCATAGGTGCGCGCCGTAGATTCGAACCCTCTTTATGGCAGTCTGTTGGTATCTCCACTAGGCTATCGCTGCCTCATCTTGATAATATAATACATAATTCTAGTGATGTACCAGTTTTGATTTCATTGCTCCGACTTTCATCTTTAAATAGAAGCACGGGCTTCGTCAAATTAGTTTATAAATAACGGTATGAATGAAGATCATTTTACAACTAAGACAGACACGAAGACGCTTTTAATAGACAACAAACGCGAATATTCGTATACTTATAAATAAAAAGTTATTTGTGGATATACGATTATTTGCTCGAGTCTTGCTTTGTGTAGGTATATTGATTTACTGTTTCAAAAAACATCGTGATCAAATCAAATCATTTATTTGTTAAACATAGGTAAAACTACAGGTGTTACATTTGTTACAGTGCACTATGTTTTGTCTTTAGGACATACAAACATTTGAAATAGATAGAACAAAATTTTGAGTAACAATTATTTATCATTATAATAAAAATCAACAAGAAAAATAATAGTAAATTACATTAAATTAATTATTACAATTCCAATTTATCATTTAAAAAATCGTCCAATGTGTAATAACATTTGCCAATCAAAAATTTGTTTTTGAAACTGTTAGTCGGCATGCTTTTAGTGTCATTGGGTATTTAACAGCATAATTATGTGATGTTATATCTTTTTAAATAAACTTTCAAACAACATTCATTTTAAAAATTCTTCTCTTCCTACTGCTCTATAAACATCGATAACCTAGAGGCAACCACAAACTGCTTTAAGAGGGTCTCGGGTTTGAACCCGCGGACACCACTGTAACATAACATAACTTCACGCCTTTTATCCCCGAAGGGTTAGGCAGAAGTATTTATATTACACACCCAAACTTCGCCAGTTATGTTTCGGTCCCAATGTAATAGGGGGCGAGCCTATTGCCATCTACCGGGCACATCATTAAGCGAGCGATAATCTTCTTAATATATAAAATCCTTGCGTTACTGACTGACTGACAGACACGCTACAGCCGAAACTATTGGGCGCAGGAAGGTGAAATTTGGCATGTATGTTCCTTGGGGACCGTAAGGGTGCACTAATAAGGGATTTCCCGAAATTCCCACGGGATCGGCCAAAAGGGTAAATTAAAAAAAAATGCAGGCGTAGCTGCTGGCGTCCTCTAGTTAATTTATAATGCACATATAACTTCCAAAAGTCAGAAGTGTCTGCCCGGAGTACCTGGGAATCGAACCCGAGACCATTGTCTCGGCAGTCCGTTACGTACACCACCGGGCTATCGCCGCTTGTATTTTCGACGTTATGTGTATATTAAATTGATTACTATCCCAAGCTAATAAAGAAAAATATCATAAGGCAACCTGTATGTGAATAAAGAAATTAAAAATACCTAACTAACTCGCGTTGATTAAATATACCTTGCGAAATGCTAAACACATAACTAGCCACACATAATTCTATTGTATTTGTAATACCTGATTATCCCATAATCCTTACTCTATACCTGATACCTACCCTATTATAAGCCACCCACTTAGACAATCGCTGTGACTGGAGATCGTGATACCTATTAATATAATCTATAGACCTGTTGCACGTTCTACGTGCTCACGAAATAGCCATTTAAAATATTTGGACAAAAAATAGTAGTTTAAAACGGGTAGAAGTTTGTAGGAAGACATAGGATATTGAACATATATGTTATCTACGATAGGCGTAACTAAATCCACTATGGTCCTGCGGTATTGTAAGCGACTGCGGATCTTGAGGTCTCGGGTTCAATTCACGGATCGATCAAAAAGTGATATTGGGTTTTCTTTTAAGAATGATCCAATAGAAGTTCAAATTCAAATGTTTTATTGCTGTCCATATGCGTTCATGCTGTTACATACATAAATAGACCAAATATGGACCCTGACGGGAACGTCAATGATCACATCCGTGATAAATGCACATCTGTGACCATGGCGCTGACAAAGGTACATGATATCCCGAAAGACTAAAAGTTAACCACGAGAGTTTAAATTCGTTTAAAGATTTCTAGGTATACCACCGTATCCGTGTGGTGACGGATTCAGAATACGCAATGTCACCACCCCATATCATCCCATGGGTGTCGTAAGAGCCGACAGAGGGAGCATATTATGCATAGAACAGCACTGTAAGAGAAGGAAACTTGATACAAACCCTATACCAACCCTTTTGGCCAGCGTGGTATAGTAGGCCAATAGGGTATTTGACTAAAAAAGTCGAATTAGTCCGTCAGTTAGATTATCGAAAAATATTGGACACGTATATTTTCTTAAGTCACGTAAACAAAAAATGAAGACGACAAACTTCGCTGAAAACTCGTGTGACGTCACTTGCCAGTACACTTTTTACTGACAAGTGACGTTACAAGCCCCCACTCTTAGGCGTTTCTCCATCTTTGATGCGTTTTATCTTCGTAATTTTTTACTGATTTGATAAAACAAAAATACGTGTCCAATATTTTTCGATAATCTAATTGACGGACTAATTCGCTTTTTTTAGTCAAATACCCTATTCCTCCTTTCAAAGGAGAGGCTTAGTCCAGCCGTGGACTGTTAAAGGCTGATGATGATGACTACCGTATCATGCACAAGCAAACAGGTAAGGCTAAAAAGATTCACGATGATCCTAATATTCCAAGCACGGAAACCCGCATGCCTATATTCTAGAATTCCGACCCGTTATTCATTAAAAGCCCTCAGCTCCACTTATCCAAATAGAATCTAACTACATGCGGGCTCTATAAAACTGTTTACATCAACGGTATGTGAAAAGCAGCTAGTTAAGATGACATACAGTGATAGGTCATGGACGCTTGTAACACGTTACCTTTTTACAATATTGTAATTTATTGTGGTCCTCCGTGTTCCAGTGGATAGCGCATGCGTCTGCTCAGCGGGAGATCCTGAGTTCGATTCTCGGGTCGGGCAAAAGTATTACTGAGTTTTCCGAATTTTTGTAACGGCAATAAGCTCACCCCCTATTACCTGGGACCTAATATTCATAACACGTCGACATGTGGGTGTAAGATAACACCTCTGCCTACTCATTCGGAAATACAGGCGTGAGCCTATAAAATATATAAATGTACTTACTTGCTGAACCGGCGAACTTCGTACTGCCATAAATTTTTTTTATATTTACAATTTTTGTGAATCTAAACCATTTTCAAGTCCCCTTGAACACACACACACAAAAAATCATCAAAATCGGTCCAGCCGTTTAGGAGGATTTCAGTGACATACAAACGCACACAAGAAATATATATATAAAGATGCGGACTATGGCCTTACCCTTCTCATAGTGAGAAGAGTGCCCAGCAGTAGGACAGTATAAAGGGCTGATGATGATGATGCAGCAGGTTCAAGAGCCTGTTATGTACTAGATCAACTAAATACTGCAATTTTATTTTCCTTTTTACAGCCTTTCGCAACTCCTCCTAATTTACTTCACAGTAGCACTGAGTCAATAGTGGATTTCGCCTACTTATACTCCGCTGACAAAATGGGTTAGTACAGGGTTTGATGTCGAATTTTCCGTCTCTTTGCAAAGACTATTTACTTCGTGTATTTTCCTTTCGACCATTGCAGAATGATATAGGTTAGTGATATTTTAATCCTTAAACCGTCACCATACGGAATAATCTTGCATCATCAAATTTATTTAATCTAGCGTAGTTTTATTTTCGTTGCCAAAGGCCAAGGAAGCCTTTCTCCACAGTATCTTTAATCTGAAATGTTCTGCACCAGTCGTAAAAAAAATTTCGACTAAACAAAGAACGATACTTAAAATCACACATTTTTAATCCCATGTTGAAATAAATCCATATTAATCGATGCCGTGTTATAGCAAAGTACCTACCTACGCTACGCCATTTACGAATTCTAATGTATAGCAGTTTTTCGTAATGCCACTAATAAGTTCATAGATAATAATAACAAATAGAATCAATTTAAACTAAATCTGATTTCAAACTAGACAGAGCCTGTAATATGGTAATAGAATTTCTGATAAAGATACTTCCATATCCTTAAATAGGCACGTCATGTAAACATAGAATACATTATTGTATTCCTCATACATACGTTTGTCCTAGATCTGCGACAAAAGATTGTAACTCACAAATGCATAATCTACATTTCATTATCATGCTTATGGATAGGTAGTCACTGATGGATATATAGGCATTACCAAGTCTTCGTGAACAACCGCTGCCAGCTACTTTGAATAAATCTATATTCCTCATCATCAAAAGACAGCAAAATATAATTGGAACTACAAAATATTATCTCAATTTAATAAAAATATTGCCGCGATAAAATGTCAATTACTTAACATCAAAATATTTGACCAACAGTTTCTTTCGTAATAGAAATATACCAAAATAGAATCCACGGCCATTCACCGGGTTAAGTCGGCCATATTTACACAACTGTCACTTTGACAGCTGGTAATGTGACAGTATTGATGTTTGTTTTGACGATATCAGTGGAGTGGACACAAGTGTGTTTAGTATAGATTTATTTTATACTATTTAAATTTGTTTAGAATACACAGTCATATTATTTACTTTAATTAAGTTTTAGTTTATACAAGGTTTCGTTCACGTGATGCATGTTTATTGCAACGGCCAAATGTTATTTATTTATTTACCTATTTATTTATGCCATATTTACAGAGTAGACAGGAACATTCATAAATTCATTAAAAATACATCGTTCAGATGCTTATAATTATTTAACATTATATAATTATGGATTAGGAATCGAAAGAGCATCAACCCTATAATTTTAGTCCTTGGACATGTCATATGAGGCGGCTAAGAAAAAAAACGTTGTTAATAGTATCTTGAAGAGGAGACGGACGATTTGACATCAAAGCATATACCAAAACTTCCATAAAAAGTTTATATCACCACAGAACGTCTGTAAAAATTTTCAACTTACTGCTTATAAAATGTTGCCCAATTTAGCGTCGCTCAATATAATACACTCTTACATTGCTAACGAAACAAGACCTAATAAAAAACACTCCAAAAGGTCTGGCTTAACAACATATAAGATGTATCTAACAATACAAATCCACATTGTATAAAAATATAACCCCATAACTTTTAAGCCTACATAAAATTTGTACTACCATAAAATCAATACGGTATTAAAATCCGTCCGACACACATTCGCCGGGTTAAGTCGGCCATGTTTACTCAGCTGTCAGTTTGACAGCTCGTAATGTGACAGTATTGATGTCTACTACTACGTCACACTATCGTAGGGCTATCTACAATGTATTAGTTTATTCTTTTAATTTACTGAATTATTGAATAGCGGGATCAAACCTTTTTTTTATTTTTTTTATAGGCTAACGCCTGTATCCCCAAAGGGGTAGACAGAGGTGTAATATTACACCCACATTTCACCATGCATTTTTAGGTCTCACGTAATAGGGGGCGAGCCTATTGCCGTACCGGGCACATTACCAGACTCCGTGCTGCTACTGAGAATTTCCTATCGGAAAAACCCAATAACACTTTGCCCAACCCGGGAATCGAACCCAAGACCTCCCAATCCCACGCGCACATTTATGCCGCGAGACCGACGAGGCAGTCAAGTCTTTTTTTTTAATTTAACTAACACATATGTTATTATTAGGACACACCGACACCCAGACTTGAAACAACTGTGATGTTCTTTTTGAGAATCGATCCCACAACACTAAGCTCGGTTTTTATGAGACGAGGCGGCGGCTTAAGCCACTACGCCGTACGTGTAGTCTTAGGTAGCAGAGCCTTGCTGATTTCAGCATGAATAGGCCAGCTCTACTAGAAAACTACCTTGTTTGTTTTTCGTGTGAGTGTGTGGCCAACTCTGGTGTCGGAGTTTTCAGACCGCCCGAAGGCCTTCGACATGGCCTAACGATCCTTATCCTTAGACAAGAACCGGGACCGACAGCTTTACGTGCCCTCCGAAGCACGGTAGCGCTCAGATGTAAATGCCACACACGGTCACCCATCCAAGTGGTGACCTGTGCAAGCGTTGCTAAACTTTGCCGATCTGTTACGAACGGCCAGCCAAGTCTCGCTATGAGCGATAGAGAAGTACTCCTCTCTCACAAAATATCGACGTAAATTAACAGTATCTACACAGATGCATTTTGTTCGGCGAGTGCCAGAAAAACAATTTTCTTCTCCCACATCCCGCTCGTTCTTCTATTTCTTTCCCATCCCAAAGGCTGGCAACGCACTTGTTACTCTTCTGGTGTTTCTAGACATCCGTCCACGGACGGCGGTAATCGCTTACCATCAGCTGATCCGTCAGCTCGTTTGCTTCATATTACATAAAAATACTGCCTCCGTGGTCCAGTGGATAGCGTATGCGACTGCTGATCGGAGGTCCCGGGTTCGATTCCCGGGTCGGGCAAAAGTGTTACTGGGTTTTTCCGAATTCTCAGTAGCAGCACGGAGTCTGGTGATGTGCCCGGTAACGGCAATAGGCTCGCCCTCTATTACGTGGGACCAAAAACTTCATGGCCAAATGGGGGTGTAATACCTATTACGCCTCTGCCTACCCCTTCGGGGATACAGGCGTGAGTCTATAAATAAAAAAATACATAAAAAGGCGAGTTAGTATGTATTCGCCGCATAAAATGTAAAAAGTCGAGTATGTACACGTTCTAAGTGAAATCGTCTTATACTCGAACACCATTCTCCGTATAAGTACTTAGAGGGAATGCTCGCGAATTTTTAATGGCGTCTCTATACATCAGATGATATAATATCTGCGGAATGTCTCACAATTGAGCTCGGATGACGGTCGGTATGTTATAAGAAGATATGTATTTCATTTATATTATCAAAGACATTATGACTCTGAATTCCATTTCTTCTTGGTTTTCTTGGTAAGGTATTTCGTGAAACTTTTGTCAGATTTGATTGTAGTCTTAGTTTTAACAAAGAGTTTAGTGGTTTAGTGTAATTGTAAAAAATATGACCCAAACTTTCTGATTATAAGTAGAGCGTGTACGCACCAGTTGGACAGATTATAAACAAGGTTGATAATATATAACAATAATATTCTACCACATTCACACAACACCATCTAGTCCCAAACTAAGCAGAAGCTGGTACTATGGGTACTAGACATTGGATAAACATACATATATACTTTTTTTTGTAAATACATACATATTATACATAGAAACCCAGTCTCTTCCTGATCTACATTAATGACCTGTGTCAGCAGTCTCTTGTTAACGGTAGAATATTCACATATGCAGATGACACAGCTCTTGTATTTCATGGAGGGACTTGGGACTCGGCGAAATCCTTCGCCGAGTCGGGACTTCGTAAAATCAACGAGTGGTTAGAAATTAATCTACTAACTCTCAATGTCACAAAAACCACTTACATAAACTTCACCTTTGCCAAAGTAAAGTCACCGGACTTGAACATTAAGGTTCATTCCTGCAACACTCAGGACCTAAATAATCCCTGCGCCTGTCTCTCTATTCACAGATCAGCTACTGTTAAATATCTGGGCGTTATTTTGGACGAAAAACTTAGGTATGATCACATTGAACTTATCACATGTCGCACGAGAAAACTGATGTGGGCCTTCAAAAATCTAAGGCATGTAGGTGATTATAATCTCCTTAGAATGGTGTACTATGCATTGGCACAATCAGTGATGGGATATTGTATAACAGCCTGGGGAGGGGCATGCAAAACCCACATAATACGTCTCGAAAGAGCTCAGCGATCACTGCTCAAAGTTATGACCTTCAAACCATTCCGTTTTCCGACTACTGAACTATACCATAACTGTCAAGTCCTAACAATAAGGCAGCTGTACCTTCTCCATCTCCTACGAAAACAACACCTCATCACGCCTTTTAACAAATACGCTGCTTTAAGACGTACAGTGCACAATGTCTGTACAACCGTCAAATGTACCACTGCATCCGCACGACGAAAACACATATTCCTCAGCTCATATATGTACAATAAAATAAACAGAAAACTAAGCATTAACCCTCTGACATATAACGAAATGACGCGTAAAACTAAGGAATGGTTGCAAGGGTTAGATTATACGCAAACAGAAACATTACTCCTAGGATAGGTTCCATTTTATACAGTCCACGCAGGCACTTAAACATCAACACGCATATAATCACACGCACGCCCACACACTCCCATACACACGTACTTACACATACACATACACAAAACACACACACACACACACACACATACATACATCCACTCACACAAACACTTGTCTACCTTTATCTTACTTCTTAAAATTATAATTATCTAGTTTAAGTTTCAATATTGGATAATAATAATTTACGTGAACATGAAAATTGTGAGGGGTCACTGACTTCTGTAACACAGGTTTAAACCTAGCTCAGGAGTCAGAGCTTCAACGAACAGCTGTCAACCTTATTATTATGCCAATAAAGTTATTATTATTATTATTATTAGAAACACCCAGACCAAGACAAACATCGATGTTCATGCACACAAATGTTTGACGCGACCTTCGGCGTAGCAGTCGCTTACACTCCCGCTACACCAACCGGTCGTCAAATTTCAATTGATGACAATGATATTAACTATTCCACTATAAGCGTCAAATTGTCTTTTATGGTCACTGTTGCTGAAACTGGCTACACAGCTAATATTGTTATAGCAGGGGAATGAGCCCCAAAAAAACTTGCAAAACATAAGCTTATTAATACACCTCTGCTTACCTTAACAAATATTGCAGCCGTAAGAACAACATTACTATTTACAACCTATTCGCTACACACATTACTAACTATCCTCCATCCCCCTCTTACTAACGACATCTGAAAAGGACAAATAGAAAACAGTTCTCATTTCTTTGTGAACAAAGTGTCTTCTTATTACTCGCTGCCCCAATTACCTACAATTGTTAGTACAACACCATTATGTGTCCGTTCCATCAAATTGTCCTTCTAGAGATACACTGGGCCTTGTAGGGACGTGAATTTAATTAAAATTAGGGAGTAAAGTTGAAGATTTGGGCCTAATGAATATCGGCTTTCGATCAACTCTGCTAAGTACGGCGTAACTCAAAATGAAGACAATGCAAATGGTTGTTTGTTATTCGACTATGCAAACTCAAATACCAATCAGGTTTCTCTTTGTACATACATACATACATATACTCACGCCTGTTTCCCCGAAGGGGTAGGCAGAGGCATATTAAACGCCCACTTTTCGTCAGTGTTTTGATCCCACGTAATAGGTGGCGAGCCTATTGCCGCTTATCGCGATATTTTGGTTGCCAGAGCCTCGTCCGTTGATCGGCAGGTGCACCACTTGCAGGTGAGGTTGGCTTGGGACCCTAAGTTCTTAGTGGGAACCCTATGCACCTGTCGTCTTAAAAGACTCTGGCAGAATATTAGTTATCCAAGACTACAAGGCCTTGTAGCCCAAAATCTACATTCTAGACTAACTTCTTTTTCTTTCTCTTAGCGTTATCCCTATCCCTCTATCCCTATATCTACATTCTAGTCTAACTAAATTTGAAAAATATATTATCTTCCCCACAGAAAGACTGCCGTCTCTATAATCCAAAGTGATAGGGATAGTATTCTATAGTTTGAATCAGTTCACTATCGAGATATTTAATGATACTGTATCCATAACGAATGTCTTTATGATAGCCGGGACCGAGAGCTATAAATGCTCTCACATTAAAGAGGCAAATTATATTTGAAAAGTAATGTAGTTGTGTGTGATTAAGTAGATTCTGTAGGTATCTCTGGGCCGGAGCTACTGGTCAACATCAGATAAGTTGCTAGTTCTTTTATCAAAGCTTTCATCGTCCTCCTAGCGCTATCCCAGTTTCAACCTAGGGTCCGCTTTCTAGTCTAACCGGATTTGGCTGAATATTAGCTTTTCCACGGAGCAACTGCCTGTCTGGCCTCCGCAACCCGAAGGAATAGCGATATTCCATGGTTTAGACTAGTGTCAGTTTATTTAGAATGTACTGACTTCCTATAACGACTGTCAAAGATCTTCATGACAACCGAGACCGACGGCTTAACGTGCTCTCCAAAGCACGAGACAACACACATTTCGAAAATGCCGACACATAACTCCAAAAAGTAAGTGGTGCGCGCCGTGGATTCGAACCCGATACCCTCTGCATGGCAGTCTGTTGGTATATCCACTAGCCTATCGCTGCCTCCTTGCTTATCAAAGCTTTATTGAAGAGAAAATGCTGTCTTATTTCCCATCTATAAAACATTTTAAAAATTACTTTGTTCCATACACTGTACCAATTATACAATAATTTGGAACGCAAACAAAGTGTGTAAGCCTCTTAGAAACTTTCTTGCGAAGAACATCTTAAGCCCATGGAATATCAAAATGTGAGTTCCAATTTGCACATCAAAGTTCACGACTTGTATAAAAACATGGCTTCTAGACTTGACTGATGGCACTAGTTGTGGAGCCTGGAGGAGATATGGATTTAAACTTTATCTCCTGAAGATTTTCGTGATCCCGTCACAACTGACTTTTAGTGTATTCATGGATGAAACTATCACCCAAAGCTTGGATTCGCCACTAGATGTCATGGAGGTAGAGATTGGTATTATTAAAAAATATACCTAAAACACTGCCTCGATGGTCTCGCGACATATGTAAATTTGGGTATGAGATTGGGAGGTCTCGGGTCCGCTCCCCGTGTCGGGAAAAGTGTTATTGGGATTTTTCCGCTAGGAGATTCTCAGTAGCAGCACGGAGTCTGGTAATGTGCCCGGTACGTCAATAGGGTCGCCCCCTATTACGTGGGACTAAAATAAATCTGGCGATAAGTGGGTGTAGCAATATACCTCTGCCTACCTCTTCGGGGATATTATAGGCGTGAGACTATGTATGTATGTATACCTATAACATTACTATACCAGACTTTGGCCTCAACATTCTCAAAATGAGAAGAGGCCGGTGGTCATTAGTGAGACAGGGCTGATGATGATATATTATTATTATGTATATATATAACATTCTTGTGCTACGTGCTGATTGGTTAACAGACAACGCACAGACAAAATGACTGCACGGTTGGCGTAGTGGTTTAAGCGGCCGCCTCGCCGCTTGACACTGCGCCGAGTGTCGTCGGTTTGATTCCCACACGAGACAACACTTTGTGTGATTCATAAAGTGTTGTTTCGAGTCTGGGTGTTCACTGTGTCCGTTGGTTGTATGTTTGTAAAGTCCCCCGCGACACAGGATTTATTCCTAGTGCGGGAGTTGTCTTTATTTTTAATAAAAAAAAATTAAAAATTAGTAGACGCAAGAATCTGATATTTGGCATATACATATGTGCCTTGGAGGGGGATTTACCAAAATCCCAACGAGAATGGGCTGAAGCGATTCAATGAAAAAAAAAATGTGCGGTCATCTTCTAGTTAAACACAAAATTGTACCTTACATTTTATTCCTACTTTTCCTAACCAACAAAAATGTAAAACTATAGACTTGTTTACCGTAATTGGGTACCTTTAAAGTTTTATTACCCACTTACATTAGAGAGGTCAAAGTATTCTCGATATTTACATACAAATACGTTTTAATTTTAAAAGGTAATACCGTTAAGGAAATGGTCTGCCACAGGTATTAGTTCAAGACCATATTTGAATGAATGGACACTTAATTAGTGAAAATGGTAAAATATTCTTTTGAACAGTCTGTTAGAGAATATTACTTATAGATAATAAGTATTTTATGCAAAACTGAAAGAGAATGTCTCTACTATTATTTTTTAAGACAACCTGCCTAATTTTAAATCTAGTAGTTACTATAAAATAAATAACTTTTCTCGACAACTCTGGGAATAGAAATACATTCTGTTTTGCGGAGGACTTTACAAACATACAACGAATGGACACAGAAATATTTATTCACTTGATAATAGAGATACTAATATAAAATTGGTGTTGTTCAAAATACCAGTACAGTCAAAAACCCCTAACATTTCGATTGTCACATGAATATGATGATAATAGCACTCAATTTAGAATGTCTTTGTTAATAAAGGTTGATTTGTAATGACAGAACCGGTCTGGTCTGTACTCAACGGACCATACACCTTAAACAGCATCCATATAAAATTAGAACAATATTTTAGAGGTTCTTAGAGGTCCCTTAAAGTCATTGAAGAGTCTTTAATGTGGCATTTATATTTGTAGATATACAGTATATACAGGGCTGATGATGATGATGAATCTAGAAAAAAAAACTGTTAACGACCCGGATATTGAATCTAAGACTTCTGAATGAAACATAATACACCATGGGATCATCGATACATTTTATCAATATTTAAAATCGCTTTTCAGTCTTCATTCACGCAGATTGGAATTTAATGAAACTGATACTGTCCCGTCATCGAATAAATATTGATGAGTCAGCAACGTATTAAGGGTTAACGGACAGACCATTTAGCTTTTTTTATTGGAAAATTAAATAAATATACTCCTGGCTTTGTGGTACGAATTATTGAAAGTTATTTTAATCCTTATTTTACGGGAAATGGAAAATTGAAACGTTGAGATATAAGTAGGAGTTGGAAATGCTTCGTTGGTCTGACTATTACGGCTGTAGCGTGTCTGTCAGTCAAGAAGATTGGCACCGTTAGTGGCGCTGGCGTCGTTCTCCGTTTCTCTTGCTCTCGCAGTTAAGATGCATTCGATGAACGTTCGTCTCTTGCTCTCGTAGAGACAGAGTGGATAGCGTATGCGATTGTAGATCGGAGGTCCCGGGTTCGTTTCCGGAGTCGCGCAAAAGTGTTACTGGGTTTTTCCGAATTCTCAGTAGCAGCACGGAGTCTGGTGACGTGCCCGGTAACGGCAGTAGGCTCACCCCCTATTACGTTAGACCTTAAAACTCATGGCGAAATTTGTTTGTAATATTACACCCTGCTACTACTCCTATCACCTTTCCACCCTTCGGGGATAGGGGCGTGAGTCTATAAAAAAAACTAATTTGTGGATGGGTTAGGGGCCACAAAAGATCACCCCCGCTGTGCCTTAAGGATCATTTGAAGCTGTCGGTTCCGTCTGTTATCAAGATCTATGACAGCCGTTACGGTGAATCAGTTCCCTCAAATACCTAACCCATTTCCGGCCTTAGGCATTAAATATTGCTATCAGTCCGACGGCAGTTGCTCTATAGAAAAGCTAATAGTCTGTTGAAATAAAAGGCGCATACAAGCTTCAAGATAAAGTTCTTAGACTGAAGCTGGTGCAGCACTAGGGTAATGACTAATGTTGAGCGTACATAATCGGTACCAGCAAGTTCTCAATAACAGAGGAGGCCACACTTTGCATTAAATTATGCAATTTTTGTACTTGACAACCATTTAATTTTAGTTTAAGTTTAGTTGATTAGGCACCTTACTTTGTACTTATTAAAAAAAATAATTGTTGTTTAATTTCAAAAAAGCATTAAAAATTATATAAATAAGAAAATACTTAGGATTTAATGCGAAAACACATTGTAAAATTGAAATTTGTATGTGTTGCTTAGACTTTTTTGATGTGTGTATAGTGTTGGGATTTTATCCGGATAAATACTCAAAATGGATAAATACTCATAAATATCCATTTTCACTCGAGTATTTATCCAAAATAGCGGATAAATACAACTTCAGTTTTAGTTACGTTATTTGCGTAAATTTTGTTATTTTAAGAACAAAAGAATAGAAATAAATGAAAATCTGAAACCACAGATTTGTACCGAGCTTTATTAATCACTTATAATAACAAAAAGCCTGTAATACTCAATCAGGAATATTTCAGCCACTGTCAAAGTTAAATAAAATTATTTATTTGTCCATAGCATAAATGCACACGTTTAGTTACTTGAATCATTGTAATAATAAGAAGATTGCATAAAATGTAAAAGAATAATCTCCAAAAAAACTTATACAATCACGATCTTCTTCGTCGAACGATGTCAATATAATATGAAAATATATATCAGTGCGTTACTTACTCTAACAATGATAAAATCCCATAAAATCAATACTTCTCAAACATACCAAGCCTCGCGACCGTAAAAAGTTGTGAGATCCATGTAATACCAAGTCGGTTAATTAAAAATCTTTAATGTTTTAAAGAAATAGATTGACTCGGCCATCGCATGAAAACACTATATATCTCATAAGTAATACATATATAAATTAAATTGTTTAATGCGATTGCCAAGTCACTATATTTAATTAAATCATTAAAGATTTTTAATTAACTGACTTGGTATTACATGGATCTCACAACTTTTTACGGTCGCGAGACATTTCTTTTTGTATATAGTCTTACTTTTGTCCTTGCCGGCACCTTCTTCTTCTTGTACACTAACAACGAATTTTCTTAATTAAACCTCTAACTGCAAATGTAATTTAGTACTTAAGCCTTTATATTTATATGGGATTACAAAGTTATTTATGCGGTTAATGTATCTCGAAAACTGGACAGAAATTGAAAAATATTTTAATTTGTCCTTGATTCATATACTAATCACTAATCGTATTCTAAACTTGAAGCTTCTATGTCTGCTAGAAGTGCCTTAGACTTTGATGATCGGTCAGTGAGTGACAAAATTAAGAATTTGGACTCGTTATCATTCTTAAACTACTGGTTCAAATTGAATGAAATTTGAAATTTTCTTTTATACAATGCCTGCATGGTTACTAAAAATTAGGCTTCTTGGTTTATCCACGAAGTTATAGGGGGTCGAAAATGGCCTGAATTGCTTCGAGAAAAGGATGGTACGGCCGCCGTGCCGCTTTTTTGCTCGACTTGGTGTGGGCACTGCCATGCCCCCAGATATTATAATAACAATAACTTCAATACACTTACGAATATTTTGTCAATTACTGTCAATATGAGAATTTGGTTTAGGTACTACTTATGGTAAATATTTTAAGAATCAATCACTATAATCATAAATATTTTCTGAAATAAACTACCATCACTATTAGACGCTTGTTCATCATTAATAGAAAAGCAATTTACAAACTGGAACTCATTTCTCGATGCTCTCAAATCCACGGATTCTTCATCAGTATCTGTCTGTACAGGACATAGCGAATTAGCGATCATAGATTATACATATATACTGGTAACGGACACTATGCGGTGCGGAGATACCGGGTGGAGGGCGAGATAAGCAAAACAAAAGAACGGGACAAAAGGACAGTGCCGGAGGCCCTACCCCTATTCCTTCTTTCTCATCCCATCTCTTTTCCCAACCCAAGGGGTGGCAGCGCACGTGTGACTCCTGTGGTGTTGCTTGTGTCCATGGGCGGCGGTAATTGCTTACCATCAGGTGATCCGTCTGCTCGTTTGCCGCCTATTACTATAAAAAAAAGGAGCCTGTGATACGATGCAGTGAAAAACACGTTGCTTCATCTTGATATCAGCACTAAACGTACCTACCTATTCTGACAACAAATGATACTAATACTAGTCATTAAATTTATAAAAATAACCAACTGATTCGCAATAAAATATAAATATCCATCATTTTGAGTAAATATCCGATAAAAACGGGTAAAAACGAGTATTTATCCATTTCCGATAAATACTCGAGTTTTTATCTTCCGAGTATTTATCCGTCGCCCATCTCTATGTGTGTATATTCTAATAGAAATGAAAGATAGGACTCAGAACAACATTAATGTCTGTTTTTATTCAAGTACATAATAATAGTGGCGATAGCCGGTGTACGTAACGCCGAGACCATGGTCTCGGGTTCGATCCCCAGGTACCCCGGGCATTGAAATGAAATGAAATGAATTTCATTTCATTCATTTCATTCATTCATTTCATTTCATTTAAACAGGTAGAAACTTAAAAGATATTTAAGTATACATACAACAAACGTGATTTTCATTTATAGATGATGGTACGGAACCCTTCGTGCGCGAGTCCGACTCGCACTTGCCCAATTTTTTGGTTTGGTGTCGAGATTTTCGTCTTTTCGTAAAGATATTATTAATTGCCTCTTACGACATCAACGGAATAAAATAGAGTACTGACATTTTGTATTCCTAATCCGTCACCACACGGAAGACTTAATTAGTTCTCTTTATTTCTACAAGCCTCTTAAAGTACTTCGTTTCATGTATCGTCCATCAAGCACCAAAGGCATTTAATAAACCCGGCAACAAGATCTAGCGACCCATCTACGTTCATCCACTCAAAACATTCTTTAACCAACTCCATACGCAATAGCCCTTCCCTTTTGACCCTTTGCTCTAAACAATAGCTGTAGGTAAAAGACAATATATTACTCCCATTTCGTGAGTAAAAATCACCAGGCCATTTACTCCGAATGACATAGGAAAATGTACCCTACTTCCTTAATAATAAAACATGTTTCAGAACAAAAGAAGCATATGGGGCATACGCATCCTAAATACTGTTAGTCGTAAAAAATAATTTCATAAATTAACAGTGTACTGGTACGATTGCGAGGGATTGTGGCGCGGACCGTTGGGTGGATGCCAATTTGGACTAAGAGTTGTGTTTTGAAATCAATGGCTCGTGTTTCTTTGTGTCTTGGAAGAAAATTGGTGAGGAACGATATATGTACGGTTGAATCAGCAATGTGTATGTGTATCTACATACATATAAAACAAGTCTGAGTCTTCTTTTTTCGTCTATGGGCGATTTCAGATCAGCGTATTTTTCAGCGCGTATACGGTCGTTTCAGCATACGCGCTTACACGCGCGCTACAATACGCGCTTCAAAAAACCAGACTCACGTAAACGGGCGTGTTCGCTCGAAACGGTAGTGACATCGTGTCAGTGTCAACATGGATTCTGACGGCTCGCGCTTATACGAGCTTAGAAGCGCGTCAACGCTCGTACGAGTTGCGCGGGTGCCAAAAGCCGCGCCTATACGCGCCTAAGTGCGCTTCTATAAACGAGCTTATATGCACGTATAAAAAGGTAATCTGAATCCGCCCTAATTCGCGTGATTAGGTTCTTCTTCGCAACATTCTCAAAAACAATGTTCTAAGTTCTGATATATTTAAAATTTACAGATGATATAATGGTCTATGCGGTCAGCTGCCCGTTCGGTATGTTAGTTCTGTTTATAACCAGCATATACCAAAACTAATATTGGTAATAAGAAAAAACATTTATATTTCACGCCTGCACGGCCCATTTAATCTCCTTAATTAATAACCTGCAGCGCTAATAACGTGGCTTGACTTGATGTTTCTAATATGTCGTTAAAATTAAGCAACGCTTGCTACTCGTAAGCTCGTCATTTTTAATGGGTGACCACGTGTTACATTGGCATCAGAGCGCTCCGTGCTTCGGAGAACACAAGCGTTTGGACAAAGTCTACATATAAATATGAATAAATGCTACACCATATCATCATATCATCATTAGCCCTGTATATAAACTGTCCCACTGCTGGGCACGGGCCTCCTCTCACCATGAGAAGGGTAAGGCCATAGTCCACTACGCTGGCCTAGTGCGGGTTAGCAGACTTCTCATGCCTTTCGAGAACATTATGTAGAACCCTCAGGCATGCAGGTTTCCTCACGATGTTTTCCTTCACCGTTTAGCAAGCGATAATTAACAATACGCACATAACTCCGAAAAGTCATTGGTTTCCAACCCGGACCCTCTGCGTAGCAGTCTGTCGGTCTCTCTACTAGGCTATCGCTGGTTGAATTATTTTAATTAATGGGTGACCACGTGTTGCATTTACATCAGAGCGCTCCGTGCTTCGGAGGACACAAGCGTTTGCACAAAGTCTACATATAACTATGAATAAAGGCTACACCATAATTTAGACATAATTACTAAGACTTTACTGAGACTGTCAGACTTCACGAAGCAAAAGACCATATCAAGACACCCTTTTAGACTTCATGAAACTACAAAAATTGCCTAGGAAAAAAAACAGCACTTACCCCATCTAGAAATAAAACCACCAAGTACTCGTAGCAAGAAGGCAAGGAGGCATCGTTCTCAGCCTCTATATAAGTGCTTATAAGAAAATAAGATTGAAAGCCGCCAGTATAATTAATTGAAAAAGTAATTAAGGGAGCAGGTGCACAGACCTTAACAGAATATTTGCGGAGCGGGTAAAGCCTCCGTTATTTCGTAGGATTGGCTCGCATCTCCGTTGGAGCTGAGATGAGCGAGCTGAGTGGAGTGCAAGAAAATATTTTACTTACAGGCATTTGTGTATCAATGCTTACAGGATTACTGTAAAGTGATAATTTCAGTGCAGCGCTAGCTCAAACAGTAAATAGATTTTGTACAGTTTCTTCATCAATGATGACGACATCTAGTAATATTTATGTGACGGCGAGCATGTATGAAAAGAGTATTGAATGTAGAGGAAGCGCGTGAGGTTTGCAAGGATAGAAGCAAGCGGCGTTCTGTTGTCTCTGCCTACCCTGACGGGAAAAAGGCGTGAGCATATGTATGTATGTATTTATGTGACGGTTCTATATCGCGTAATTATCAAAAATATAGGTAAAGTACCTTTTATTTCTCTCGAACTTGCACCATGGTTTTTCATGTCATTGTTATCCATGCTGAAACGTCGGGGACAAGACGCCACAATTTGAGGCATAAATTTTACCTTGTAGTAGGCCTCCTGATGGTACTAATACTGTATTTAGACATTACCTTGGTAAGCCATTATCTTTTACAAAGAAAATAAAATCCCCGCGCTAAGTTTATACCCAACTAGCTGTTTCCCGCGGTTTCACCCGCGTCCTGAAGGAACTACTTCGCGTACCCGTTTAATTTATAGCCTAAGTTACTCAAGTCCAGGTCCAGCCGTTTCAGAGATAAGCGAAAACAAACAAACAGACAGACAGACGAAATTTAAAAAAAATGTCATTTCGTACCGTGTATACATCCATATGCATTTAGTAAAAAGCGGTTATTTTAATATTATAAACAGACACTCCACTTTTATTAATGTGTATAGATGAGGTCTGTTAGCGACAGCCACGCCGCGATACATTGCCCGATATAATATTAATTGCAGCCACTGGCACGACTCTTTGGTTTGGAGACAGAGTAGCACCATTTATATCCTTCAGAGCCACACTTAATTTGGGATACAATCCTGTTTCAGTAGATTTTTCCTTGATTTGGTGTGAGGGTTTGATAACATAGGAATAGGTACGTACCTAAATATTTTCATTTTATTTTTATTCACTAACGCTTTTATCCCTGAGAGGATAGGCAAAGGTGTAATATTACACCCACACATTTAAGTGTTGTGAATTTGTAAGTCCAACGTACAACGTACTTGGGGACAAGCCTAGATGCTGTGCGGCTACTGGGAATTCGATAAAACCCAGTAACACCTTTGTCCGACCCGGGAATCAAACCTAGGCCTTCCTGATCAACTGACGTATACGCCACCTACTCGACCACGGAGGCAGTGTACCTACTATCTAAATAACTTCTAATAAAAACAAAATATCTGTGCTTCTTTTAATTTTGGTTGAGTAATTGCGTTCCACCGTTTCCAATACTGTATCAGCTGTTGCCAGGTTCGACAACAGTGATTTGAAGGTAAGATTTTCGGCTGCACGGTTGGCGCAGTGGTTTAAGCGGCCGCCTCGCCGCTTGACACTGCGTCGAGTGTTGTGGGATCGATTGCCACACGAGACAACACTTTGTGTGGTCCATAAATTGTTGTATCGAGTCTGGGTATTCATTGTGTCCGTTGGCTATATGCTTGTAAAATTTATTAATTCCTATTGCGGGAGCAGTCTTTTTTTTAGAAAATAAAAAAAATTATAATAATATAAAATGGGCTGCCTCGTTGGTCTCGCGGCATCAATGTGCGCGTGGGATTGGGAGGTCTCGGGTTCGATTCCCGGGTCGGGCAAAGTGTTATTGGGTTTTTCCGTTAGGAAATTCTCAGTAGCAGCACGGAGTCTGGTAATGTGCCCGGTACGGCAATAGGCTCACCCCCTATTACGTGGGACCTAAAAATTCCTGGCGAAATGTGGGTGTAATATTACACCTCTGCCTACCCCTTCGGGGATACAGGCGTGAGTCTATAAATAAATAAATAAAAAAAATAAAAAAAAAAAAACAAAAAAAGATTTGACACTCCTAGGATGTCAAACCCTATACCGACCCGTCTGGCCAGCGTGCTGTAGCAGGCTAAAGGCATCATATTGCTTCGACGCAAATGAGCTCTCCTTATGTGCCTCACAACAGTGGGATGCGGAATGCTGCATAATGTTGTCTACTGCTAAGAAATCTGAACAATTTATGACTAACCGCAAGAGACTAGCCGCTCATTAAAAAACATTTATATGAAAGACTAGAGGACGCCAGCAGCTACGCCTGCATTTTTTTTTAATTTACCCGTTTTGGCCGATCCCGTAGGAATTTTGGGAAATCCCTTCTTAGTGCACCCCTACGGTCCCCAAAGAACACACATGCCAAATTTCAACTTCCTGCGCCTAATAATTTCGGCTGTAGCGTGTCTGTCAGTCAGTCAGTAACGCAAGGATTTTATATATTAAGATTGGAGTGATCTTTGACCAGCAGTAGGTAGCGAAAGGCTATAAGATGATGACACATCATCATCCTCGTAGCGTTAACCCAGTTAGAACCCGGAGTCTGCTTTCTAGTCTAACCGGATTTAACTGAATATAAGCTTTGCCACAGAGCGACTACCTATCTGAACTATGCAACCCAAAGGTGTATCTATATTCCGTGGTTTGATTAGTGTCTGTTTATTCATAGTGACTTCCTATAACTGACTGTCAAAGATCTTCATGACAGTCGAGACCGACGCCTTAACGTGCTCTCCAAGGTACGATTCAAGCGATAATTTTAAATTCAATTTTGAATGATAACTACTTAATGCCAAGAAAACTGAACAGTGTACAACCAATTGCACACGTCTAGCTGCTCAATAGAAAAACACTTATACCGTGGCTACGTCGACGCCACATATATCTTGTTAGATGACCACAGATTTTGACCACGTTTCATCTTAATATATATATTTCTTGTGTGCGTGTGTATGTCACTGAACTCCTCCTAAACGACTGGACCGATCTTGATGAATTTTTTTGTGTGTATTCAAGGGAACCTGAGAATGGTTTAAATTCACAATTTAGTCCACTGGAAAATTTCTTTTTACTTAATTTTTAATTTGTAAGTAGTTGTGGATTTCGGAATGTTTCACATTGGAACCGACGGATTGCGCTGCTATCGCAGTGTCAAATCTTATATTAATAATTTCGTCAAGGAGTACATCGAAACCTTACCTGAATAATAATACATAAAAAAACAAAGATTTCGAGTCGGCAACATTAATTCGGATTGTCGAGTATTTTGTTAAATTCTAATGGTTCTGACAGACAAATCACAGTCGCCATATTGGCCACTCTCGCGAAACGTAACAGATACCAGATAACATTTTGACAAGCATTTTGAGTACTGCTAAGTCTGAGTACTAAGAAGTTTGTATGTGTAAATACTTTTTACAGTTATATAGTATCCGCCCAACAAAAGGAGATTTGTGTTACCCCGAACATCGATGATATACTATAAACTAGAGAACCCCAAATTTACGTGAGCGAAGCCGCGGGCAAAAGCTAGTATTTATATACTTTAAAAGCCAAAGAGTTGGCTAAGTACATATTTCATATAGATACACTAACGCCTCTATAAATCTGCAACAACTTTGGGCTTTCGCCATTTTAGTATCTCTATTTCATGTTGCGTAGTTCTATTTTACATTTATTGGCAATTTAGAATAAAGAATTATAATAAGCCATTTTGCAATAAGTACGGATAACTTCCATTCGTGAACTTTAAACAATATTTTCGAGGTTATTTGATTATTAAAAGTATAAAAACTTGCGATATTTACAGGTGCTTTTTCACCAGAGAGTTATGCTATGCAGGTAATATTGCGTCAAATCAAGTAACACTAAAAAACTGACCATGCAAAAGTACATTTTGCTGAAACAATCGTGCAATTATTGTAGGTACTATGTTTTGCACTTAGCTACAACACTAGCGCTCATAGCGTGTCTTGGTTTGCCGTTTGTTATATAATTTACACCTTAAAATTTGCAATTTTATATAATTTTTGAATATAAGACTTTATAATAAAAGATAAATTTCTCGTAAATAAATTTACAATTTATCGCTGTCAGCAAAGTTAAGCAACGCTTGTACAGGTCACCACTTAGATGGGCGACCGCGTGTGGTATTTACACTAGAGTGCTATCGTGCTTCAAATCACACGTAAAGCTGTCGGTCCCAGTTCTTGTCTCTGAACAAAAATCATAAGGCCATATCAGAGGCCTTTGGGCGGTCATTCTGAAACCGGAGTTGGCCATACAGAAAAGCCCACATAAAATAAACAGAGCTTGTTATCGTATAAACTGTATAAAAGTATAATCATAATTTACTGGTACACTTACAACTACCATTTCTTTCCTACCAATAATATCCACCCAAAGGTTGCCTGGTAGAAATCGCTGTTAGCGATAAGGCTGCCCATTGTACTATGTTTGTAAAACGGTTCATTTTTAAATGTCTACTATATACTTAGTGTACAATAAATTATTAAATAAATAAATAAAACTGCATCTGAAAATCCAAGTGACTATAACCAGATTTTAGTTGCTGTGGAAATGTTTAACGAATCCAATTTATATTATGTAAGGAAAACAATGTTATTTCTCAGTAACGAGGCTAAAGCCGAGCTAGTTTGGTCAACCAACTTCTACTAGTTAGGTCAGCTTTTGTCAATACAATATTTGCAAAGTTCTGACCAGATTTACTACTAAAGTGTCAGAATTTTGGGGAATTTAAGGTTTAAGTCCATGGCTTATTATTATCTAAACATGTTATAAAATGAAGTCCTTTTTCTTCCTATATGTATGTATGAACGCAATAAATACTACTAAAATAAGTGATTCTTGAAGAAGGATTAAGCCGGGTCTCCACTGGGCATCATTTGGCGCCCAACATGTTGAAAGTCAGCTCGGAACTTTTGTTGAACAACGTTGTCTGTCTACGCATCTACTACTTTACGTCAGTCGTCGACAACATGTCGCCAGAGGAACTTGTGTTGATTTTAGCGGCAGTGGTTATAATTTTATCGAAAAATGCATCAAAAAGAAAAAAAACACGTTGGTGGGTTACAAAATACCTACAAAATAACAATCAGAATCAACTACAATTGATGCTCAACTATCGATGCTTTTTAACAAACAACGTCGCGCGCGTCATGTTGCGCGCCAGCTGGCAACGTCGCGCGCTGTTGTGCAGCGTTGCCGTACATGTTGAGCGTCACGTGTCGCGCGCCAAATGTTGCCTAGTGGAAATGCGGCTTAATACTTAAGAAGCGGGTCTTAATTATCATCATCATCATCGGCCCTGTATATACACTGTCTCACGCTTCTTACTATGAGATGGGTAAGACCATATGATAACCCACCACGCTGGCCAAATGCGGGACCGCAGACTCCACATATCTTTCAAGAACATTGAAGAGAACGATTGCCTGTTACGGTGATCAGAAATAGTTCGTGTTACGCCCCAGCTTCCTCATTATCATATCAGCAGATAGATGTCCACTGCCGGACATAGACCTCTAAAATTCTAAACATAGACCAATCTAGGGCCATCCGCATCTATCCACTAGCAGTAAAAGTCCTAGATTACTACCATCTGAACTAGTCTAAGCGTAAGTACAGTATAATAGTAATTACAGTTAGCTGAGCCTTGCTGATTTCAGCATGAATGGGCCGGCTCGACCGGGGAAGTACTACCCTCTCACAGAAAATGGACGTAAAGTAACAGTACCTAAACTGTTGCGTATCGTTCGGTGAGTGAGAGTGCCGGAGGCCCTATCCCCTATTCCTTCTCCATCATCCTATCCCTTTTCCCAACCCAAAGGGGCGGCAACGCACTTGTGACACCTGTGGTGTTGCTGGTGTCCATGGGCGGGTAATTGCTTACCATCAGGCGATCCGCCTGCTCGTTTGCCGTCTATTAACATAAAAAAAGTCTAACTCAAATGTAGTGAGTACAAAATTATCATCAGCCCTTTATACTGTCTCACTGCTGGGCACGGGCCTCTTCTCACTATGAGAAGGGTAAGGCTATAGTCCACCACGCTGGCCAAGTGCGAGTTGGTAGACTTCACATACCTTTCGAGAACATTATGGAGAACTCTCAGACATGCAGGTTTCCTTACGATGATTTCCTTCACCGATAAGCAAGCGATAATTACCAATTTAATTCGCACTTAACTTCGAAAAGCCATTGGTGCGCGCCGTGGATTCGAACCCGAGACCCTCTGCGTAGCAGTCCGTCGGTCTCTCCACTCGGCTATCGTTGCTTGCCGTAGCCGTAGACTATTACTATCTAAACTAGTCTAAGCGTAAGTCTAACTTAAGTGTAGTAAGAACTAAATGAATCTGTTAAAACTGATTAATCCCACTTAAATCCAGTAGAGGACCGTTACAACTTGCTCATTCGTAACATGGGATAGTTGCCTAAGGCGAACAATTGAAAGTTTATCAGTTGTTCGGACATGCCAAACAACGTTACTTGATAAATACAAGTTTGTATGAAACTACTTATTGGTACAACTTGGTTTTAGTTGGATTATACCGAGTTTTGTGAGGACGCTTGTTTGATGCTCCTGTTGGGCCTTATTATTCCTATGTTCATATTAGTCTGCGGCTGCCTAATAAAATGAAAGTTTTGCAAGATAGCAAAATAAAATATTTATACTGCGATACTGAAATATCAATACATTTTTATTTGTTACTAGTCGACCCAATCGGCTTCGCACGCACATATTTTCGAATTTCCTGTTTTGCCCGATCCCGTGGGAATTTCGGGAAATCCCTTCTTAGTACACTCCTACGGTCCCTAAGGAACATACATGCCAAATTTCAGCTTCCTGCACCCAATAGTTTCGGCTGTAGCGTGTCTGTCAGTCAGTCAGTAACGCAAGGATTTTATATATTAAGATTTGTTACAAGATAACGCCCGCTCTGGGCATATTATCCTGTGTCACGGAGAACTTTATAAATATATAATCAACGGACACAATGAACACTCATAGTCGAAATAATCTATATCGATTTAGGTATCATACATTGTTGTCTCGTGTGGGAATTGAACCCACAACACGCCGCGCGGGTAGTGAGGCAGCCGCTTAACCACTACGCCAACCGTGCAGTCAATTGTGTATGTCTTCTACTAGTAATGTCAGAGACTTACCTGACCATAAAGTCTATTACAAGTAATATAATATACTAGCTTTTTCCCACAGCTTCGAGCGCATGGGGTCGGCAATCGGGACTAAATAAGTTTGCTTCTCTGGTGTATAAGTTACTGTCACTACAAAGTTTCATTAAAAACTGTTTAATAGGTTTTGCGTGAAAAAGTAACAAACATCTATACATCCGTCGTCACATAATCATATATTTTTAATAGTAGTAATATCAGGCATCTTATCTATTAGTATAAACTATAAAATAAATAAATATTAGTTCATTTACATCAAGACAATTTGAAAAAGTAATTGTGACGATAACATTTGTTAACATTTGTCAAAAATCTATCTATCTATCTATCGTCACGCCTGTCTCCCATTGGGGTAGGCAGAGACTATGGAATGCCAAATGCTCCGGTTCAAACACACCTCTTTCGCTTCCTCGACATTCATTAACCTCATCATACATGCTCGCCGGTTATGGGTACTTTTAATTTGGCCCTTTTTTAGTACGTCACCTATTTGGTCGGCGTACGTCCGTCTTGGGCGCCCCCTACCGACATCTCCATTCATTCTTACACGATACACTTCTTTCGTATTTCTTCTTTCATCCATCCGTTCCAAATGTCCAAACCATCGCAACATTCCTTTTTCAATCTTTATCACTACATCTTCTTTTAGACCACACTTCTCTCGTATCACACTGTTTTTCACTTTATCTATCAGCCTTACTCCGCACATACTCCTTAAAGCTCTCATCTCCACAGCATTGATTCTACTTTCATGCTTCTTCTGCCATACCCATGATTCGCTACCATACATCAGCGTTGGCGCCAAAACTTCCTGCAGTACAACAAGGCGAGCCTTACTTGGAATAATTTCGTTACTGATGATGGACTGTAAGGCGCCATACACACTATTTAATGCTTTCACTCTCCTTTCAACATCTCCTTCACATTTGCCATCTCTCGTAACTATAGACCCTAAATACACAAACTCATTCACTTGTTCCACTTTTTCATCTCCTATCATTATGTTACATTCAGTTATACTGTCTTCCCTCTCTATGACCATGACCTTAGTCTTGCTTACATTCACTTTCATGCCCTTCTTCTTATACGCCTCATTCATTACTGTGACAATCTGCTGTAAATCAGACGCCGACGGCGCAAAAAGAACCTGATCGTCAGCATATAGCAGGGTCTTAAACACAGATTCATTCATTCTTAATCCACATTCAGACTCTTTCAGATCGGTCAAACAACTGTCCATGAATAGATTGAAATCAAAATCCTGACAAAATATTACCATACTTTAACAACCAATTTTATATATTTTTTACCAGAGCCTGGCAACAGTATAAACACGTGAAAAATTACAGTAGCAGTATTTACAAAAAAATCTGTTCTGTATTGTACTGTTCATTGTGTCCATGTCAAAATAAGTAAACAAACTATTGTAATGGCTGGCGAACGAAAAATAGTATGTTTACTGCGAGACTGTAGCCGCGTTTATTTTTGAATGCGACCTTGGCCTACAGACAAACAAGTATCATTTGTTTAACAGATAACTCCCGTACTAGGAATTAATACTGTGTCACTTTGAACTTGATAAACGTTTAAAAGCTATCACGAAAGTCGTTCGCTTATTTCTTTATACCGTCATGCCTATATCCCCCATTTTTTTTTAATCACCGAAGAGATAGGCAGAGGTTTAATATTACACCTATATTTCGCCTCATGAATTTTAGGTCCCACGTTATAGGGGGCAAGCCTATTACCGTTGCCGGACACATTGCCAGACTCCGTGCTGCTAGTGAGAATTTGGAAAATCTTAGTAACATTTTTGTCCGTGCCGGGAATCGATCCCGGGACAGCAATCGCATACGCTATCCACTGAGCCACGGAGCCAGTGTTTCCTGTATTGTATAAAGTCCTATCTTGCATGAGGAATTTAGGATGGAAACCAAAAACTCGGTAAAGCTTCATCATCATTATGAGCATGCCATATCCTAGCAGTGGAGGCTAGGATATGACCTCTCCAATGGCACGCCACAGAGCCCGATTTTTGGCTTAAATTATTTCGGCCGAAGAAAGCTTAATATCCGTGAACAATAGTCTTACCTAAAAGAACCCTGCCATTGCTTGATACGACGCTTATAGACACGCAGCCTAAACGCCTTCAAAACCTCAATTCATAGTTTACATACATACATACATACATACGTAGACTCACGCCTGTTTCCCGGAGGGGAGGCAGAGACTACGGAACGCCATTTGCAACGATCCTGACATATCTCTCTTGCTTCATTGCATGCAATTCATAGTTTACCTACCAGAATATTACTGTAACATTAGCTGACGCAGTTGCCATATTAAAATTTTCTGGTACCGCAATCTACTTAACTGAGCAAATTTTTGATACTTCATGTTTGTTTGCAGAAGTGTTACAGAGTTTTTCCCGAATTCTCAGTAGCAGCACGGAGTATGGCAATGTGCCCGGTAACGGCAATAGGCTCGCCTCCTATTACGTGGGACCTAAAGTTCATAAGGCGAAATTTGGGTGTAATATTACACCTCTGCCTACCCCTTCGGGAATACAGGCGTGATTCTATAAAAATAAAATAAAAATATATTAGACATAACATGTATTTTAATTCCTTGTACAGGTACGAAAGACGTGAGACTATAAAAAAATGTTTACAGGCGAAAAAATTAAAAAATCTTTGTTGCTTTCTTTCTCTCATCACCGAAGCTAGTACTTATCCCTTGACTAACGACCACGTAGATGCTAACTGACGGACAACTTGACCTCTACCCCTCTAATGTGGTCATTAATTAGGTAGTAGAGGTCGACCCCAAACAACTAATGCCCTCATTATTTAGAGGCACCGTAATCTAATTACCCATAGCCTTTCAGCTGATGTCTATGAGCATAATTAGAGAAACGGAATATATGACGCGATGAGGATATGTCTTAATCACGTGTGATAAAAACTTAATTTTCTCGGCCGGCGTTTCAAGCGACGTTTTATGTCCAGATTGTAGACATCCTAAAAAAGGACAGGTCAGAAGTACCCTTAACCGAAGAGCATGCATGAGATACTTGATGGGAGTGAATGAAGCAAGAGAGATATGTTAAGATCGTTGCAAATGGCGTTCCGTGCCTACCCCTTCGGGAAACAGGCGTGAGTCTATGCATGTATGTATTTATGTATATATTTATGTATCAAGCGACTTACAATGCGGCCAGTCACGGGTTGACTCCTGTAAAAATTATGACATGTCTAAAACACAAGTCATTATCACCGTCGTAGTTTTATCCGGGTTACATACAAGACCGTGTGGTGATTAAGAATACGGAATATCACTACTATCATCCCATGGGTGTCGTAAGAGTCGACAGAGGGAGCATATTATGCAGAGAACAGCACTGTAAGAGAAGGAAAACTTGATACAAACCCTATACCAACCCGTTTGGCCAGCGTGGTATAGTAGGCTAATTTCTCCTTTCAAAGGAGAGGCCTAGTCCAGCAGTGGACTATTAAAGGCTGATGATGATGACATACAAGACTTAAACCTCAGAGATTAGAGATAGCGAACTAGTATAACCAGATTCATCAGAATATTAACTTTCTACAGAGCTAGTGCCGTCTGTCCTCAGCAATTCAAAGAGGAACTTAAATTCCATGACTATGACCAGTGTCAGTACCTATATTTATTCAAGTGTACTGATTGCCAACCGATTGATTTACAAACCAATGGCTTAACGCGCTCGCGAAGCACAAAGCAAGCGAAAAATTGAATACCAACTTAGGCTGACCCCACATTAGGCGTGCGCGATCCTCGGGAGTGTGAGTAGCGCGAGCGCCGCGCGCGCGTCGTGAGCGCGCTGCGTGAGCGTCGCGTTTTGCCGGCGTGTGACGTGTGTGCTGCGAGCGCGCGGCGCTTACGCGGCGCTCGCCTTGAGGCTGGTTTCAGAGTCACGCGTTTGACCGGCGCCGGCCACACGCGTGCGCTTACAATTACACTAGATTAATAGTAGCGTTTCATAGTCACGCAGTTCAAACGCGCCGCGTGTGAGACGCGCGCCGTCGGCCGGCGCTGCCGAAGCTTCATACATTGCAAAGAGAAACGCGAACTCGTTTCACAGTGGTCCGCGCGCCAAACGCGCTGTTTGAGACGCGCTGGCCGACGGCGTGTGCCACGCGCGTCACTCTGAAACCAGCCTGAGGCTGGCCCCTTTAAGTAGCGGGCGGCGGGGATAGCGGGCGGAGGGGTTAAACACGCGACTCAAGCGCCGCGTACGCGCCGCCTGCGCGCCGCTTGCAGTCTTCACACACGCCGCAGGGCAGCGAAACGCGACGCTCACCCAGATCGCGCACGCCTAATGTGAGGTCAGCCTTAACTTTGAAAAGACAGTGGTGTGTGTCGAGAGCTTAAACAGTGATACCCTCTATATGGTAGTCTGTTAGTATCTCCACTAGCCTATCGCTACCCTCACTGCATAAAAATATAAAGTTCAGTAATACATCCACAACGTGAGAGTGGCTGAAACCGAACAGGTTTTCCACTTAAAAACACAAAGGTGTTTGTTTCCATCCGTGTTTTGCTTCAGGCAACGGGGTTTTTGGAAGAGCTTTTTTGTTTGAGTTTTTACTGTCTATAGACTAGTTTTGAACTATGATTTCTTGTGGAGCGATATTGTTGCAGATAAAGGAACAGACTTATATGGAAGGCATTGAAGAAATCTTTATTAACATAAAATAGATTACAACAAACATTATGTAATCCCTGTCTCTTGTGCTAGTTTTAACTGTGTTACAGGAGACAGTGCCTTCACCATAAGTATAATACAGAAGTTTTATGTCACACTATATGAGCCCGCGGTTACATCCGCGCTATTTAAGGCTACTGCTCCGCTCCCGTGGCTCATAGCGTGATGTTTTATAGCCTATAGCCTTCCTCGATAAATGGGCTATCTAACACTGAAATAATTTTTCAAATCAGACCAGTAGTTCCTGAGATTAGCGCGTTCAATCAAACAAACAAACTCTTCAGCTTTATATATTAGTATAAGATTAACAGCTATGACAGTTTTGGAGGATATAGCATCCTCTTATGGTGCTGATACATTTGTGCATTCATCTGTAATGAGCATTCTTGCGAATGTTACAAAACAGAAAAACAAACATGTGTGTTTTAGGGAGCATTCTTACGAACGTTATGGCGAGCATTCTTTGACGACCGGTTGGCGCAGCGGGAGTGTAAGCGACTGCTACGACGAAGGTCGCGGATTCGATTCCCGCTCAAGTCAAACATTTGTGTGCCTGATCATGATCATGGATTTTTGTCTTGGTCTGGGTGTTACTATGTATAATATGTATGTATTTACAAAAAAAAAGTATAATATGTATGCTTATCCATTGTTTAGTACCCATAACACAAACTCGTTCGGCTCAGTTCGTTGTGCAGTTCAACAAAACAAAAAACAGCAAATGCTCTTGAATGAATTTTAAATATAGGTAAATATTTTTACAAGGAGGAGGGGAAAGGCTTAATTGCAGGCATTTTACTCAATACGTATTAAAAGAATTTTAATTACATTGTATTACAAAATGAGATTATTACCTTCGGTATCCATCAACATCATGTCAGCCTATAGAAGTATAGACGTTCATTGCTGGCCCCGAAGGCTCTCCACAAAAGCCGATTTAGAACCACCCATGCAATGGTTTCCCGGTTAGCATTATAGCTAAACAAAAATTACTAACCAATCATCATCATCATTAGCTCTGCATATATATACTGTCTCACTGCAGAGCACGGGCCTCTTCTCTTTATAAGAAGGGTAAGGCCCTAGTTCACCACGCTGGCCAAGTGCGGGTTGGCAGACTTCACACGTCTTTCAAAAACATAATGGAGAACTCACAGACGTGCAGGTTGCCTCACGATGTTTTCCTTCAATGATAAGCAAGCTATAATTAACAATTTAAAACGCACTAAACGCATGAAAAGTCATTAGTGTGTGCCGTGGATTCGAGCCCCAAAACCGTCTGCGTAGCAGTCTGTCGGTCTCTCCACTCGGCTATAAGCATTATATCTAAACAAAAATTACTAACCAATACTAAATCTCAAGCCCATAATCACTAAGGCCCATACCTTTCTAATCTATACAAAAGTATGTAGGTAATATTACCATCAAAAGAACATTAGTATTCACACCGTCAAAATATAGTTTCCATTCAAAAAACAATCCATATTGTCCATTTGCACACAACCGGAAACCACACTGATATCCTTCTCAACATTTCCTCCCGTAAGCTGTCCCGAACTCTTTAATTCTACCCGAAATACTGGGTGATTTTTCACGTCGGCCATGTCAAACGGAAAGGGTGGCAACCCTGAATTAGATTTGGACACAAAAGGTTGTATTAAGTGTTGTTTGTTGTACCACGTCCATTGTTGGACGAAAAATGTGTCCAACAAGAAAACGCTTCTTGGGCCTATTCTTTTTTTCGGGTGATTTTTAGTGTTTACTCACTGATTCTGTTGTAGAATTTTCGGACTTAGCTGGCAACACATTAAGTGTGGTGTTGAATATCAATAATAATCTGAGGCTGACGTTTACCGTGATTTATTTCCCAGTGTTATACCGAAATAGCGGCGTCAAAAATCTATATTAGTTTTCGTGTGACAGTAACTAGTAGATCGTAAATCTGTTTCTATGCTCCTACAATGTCCTACATGTACATATAACAGAAGGTACAAACCATTGAGAAAGGTACCTATGCTAAGATGGTTTGGACACATAGAGAGGATGGATGACGAAAGACTGACCAAGAAGTTATATAAGTCAAGTGTGAATGGGACAGGAGGAAGAGGAAGGCCTAGACGGACGTTATCTGACTAGATTGGAAACATCCTAAAAAAAGGACAAGTTAGAAGTACCCTTAACCGAAGCGCATGCATGAGAAATTTGGGAGTGAATGAAGCAAGAGAGATTTGTTAGGATCGTTGCAAATGGAGTTCCGTAGTCTCTGCCTACGCCTCCGGGAAACAGGCGTGAGTCTATGTTTGTATGTATGTACAAAAAGTATTAACTGTAGGTACAAACAGTTCCCCAGAAACAAAAAGAAAAACAGATTTGTAACAGATATGAATAATTAAAGTACAAAGTATCATATAAATAATTAACATACAGCGGAATCGCGCCAATATCTTAACCAATATTTCCCGGTTGATGCACCCCTTATTTTTAATACTCTGTTAAACTGTTACGCAATCTAATCTAATACTAATATATAAAGCTGAAGATTGTTTGTTTGTTTGGTTGAACGCGCTAATCTCAGGAACTACTAGTCTGATTTGAAAAATTCTTTCAGTGTTAGATAGTCCATTTATCAAGGAAGGCTATATAACATCATGCTATGAGCCACGGGAGCGGAGCAGTAGCCTTAAATAACGCTGTTGTAACCGCGGGTTCATCTTGTTTATGTTATAAAATGAATAAAATATATCATAAACAATATAAGTACATAAATTAAAACTTAACAATATGCAAAAGAATGAACGCCGTAATATAAATTCGGTAGCGAGGTGTGATACCGTCAACACAAAGGAGGGTTACTTTGTCCCGGCCGGGTTATATTGTCTGGGGGCAGACCCACAATTGATGTAGAAATGTTCAGTCCTTCGTATCCCGAAGAGATGAATTACTATATAGTCTATATATGGGGTGTAAAAAGACCCTTAACGAAAACTGAAATCCCATGTTGTACCACTAAGAACATTTTCACTTCGGCACCATACCTGAGAAATTACTGGTGCAGGAGATATTGAGGCTCAAAGTTAGTATGGAACTTTTCTTATTAGGTACAAAACCGATGCATTTACCCGGCCAATATGCTCTTTAGATGAGAGATTTATGACCCTATGGATAAGTAGGTATTTTGAGCAATGCACGCGCGCGCTTTTATTTGCGGTTTAAAAATTGAGAAAACTTAAAAAAAAAAAAAGTCGTTTCCCAGGTATTATTTTTGGTTCGTATGACTTGATGTCCACAACGAGTAGACTTCAGCTTGGTGCCTGGGTCTTGTGACACCCTGTATATCTGCGTACTTAAAATAATTACGTCTTACAAACTACGAAAACCAAAATAATTGATCCTCTCAAGGAATTTATTACCCAACTTACAACCATTCATTCTCTTTTCAAAAGAAATTACGACCATCCAAAACCACATCATTCTACAATCATACGAAAAAAGCTTTAATTAAAGAATGAATCCCTAATTACTATCGACGGGCGGATGAGCAAGGAGTCATCAATTTCAAACGAAATAAACGTTAAGTCATTACTTTTAGAGTCCATTTATCTACGTCTATTAGTCTTTGTGATGCAGAATTGGGCTTGAAAAAATTCCTTTTTTAAAGCTTGTGAAAAGGAGTGGGGTACAAGAGTTTTGAGATTTGGTTTGGTGATAGAACAGTCTTTTTTACACTGTTCTTTGAGGTTACAATCAAAGTATCTACCTATGTTACGATAAGCAGTTCGTAGTATTAGTACTTTATGACAATATCACCAGTTTGTGTGCTGTGTATAACATGCCTTGTCTAATTATACTTAGTGTTATTTTAGCCTATCTGTGTGGTAACGAATTAAAAATACAAAATGTTACCCCATTTCATTGCGTAGGGTAAGAGGCGACTAAGAACTTCGCAAAAAATTTAAAGCATGTAAATAAATAAAAATGTGTTACGGAATTTGGTTAGAAGTTATGGGAAGAGAAAGAAAAATCGATGTCAAAACCTTTAAACCCGTATGGCTAACGTAATACTACAAACATATAGCGTTATAATATCTTGCAGGCGCTTCGCTAGGAATTGTTACCTTAAATGGTCATACCGAGTCACAGGCAGTCTGTGACTCATTGGTCTATTGCTATATGATGGGTGCGCGATCTAAATCGGTCACTTTCCCTAGACGTCACCTTGCTGATAGTTGTAGTGACAAGCAAGTATTATTCTTCTACTTTCCTATCTACTGTCCCACTGGGGGTAAGCATATTCTAGTTGTCTGTGTGCCTATATGTTCTATCTGTAGTAATTGTGTCTCCTAAGCATAAGAACCGATCTAGGAACAGCCTGTTCCTGACCGGTTGTTGTGTATTCTCTGTGCTGTTTCCAGTTCTCCCTACGGGCCACGATTCGCAGCTACCCTGAGAGCGTCGGCGAGCAGCAGGAGTCTACATTCCAGCCTTCAGGCCAGTCCTTACCTAGTTCGGTCATACTGTATGTAAGCGGTAGTGAGACGTAATAAAAATCCTGTTCAGTCTAGCAGTGTTCCTTTCGAACCCCAACATCCTACCTGAGACCACATCTCATGGCCAGCGTGGTATTATAGTCCAAATCCTCCTATGAAACACAATACCATTGTGACACCAATAGAGACAGGCCTATGTCCCGCAAGGGACTGCGTAAAATGTTTTACTGGTCTTTTCCATCTAGATTTGACGAACATATCTGCAAATCCTGAAACTTTGGAGAGAACTACACAGTCTGGGGATACTATTACTTTGACTTTGGTCAAGTGTCGAAAGGGTTTCATAGTAAAAATTGACAGGTCATACTGAGGATACGATGTTCAAGCCGCAAGTAGAAATAAAAACGCTGTAAATTCAGTCGTTATCCAGAGAAGTCACTGAAACCAACATTATGTGTATCCAATTCAAGATGAGTTAGCCCATCTTATCTTCAAGCTGAGCGTAATAGCTTAATTCCTTTCTCTGCCCTCATAAACTGCATAGCAGGTACAACAAGATTTTACCTCAAAAATTCTCTACTCACCCTCCGTTTATTAGAAGCTCGATATCTTGTTAAACAAAGGCTATGTTCAATTAAGTATGTCAATAGAGACGCCGTAAATTATATAAGCTTTAACAAATATTTGCATTTATTTAATCAGGTACTCCGTAATTTGAAGCGCACCTGTGCTGCTACGGTCTCGGCGCGATGAGCAACTTAAGAGCGACTTAAAGTTGCTTTATTATTTTTATTGATTTTTCCTTAAAAACATATTATTTAACTCATCAGCATCACGCAGTGTTTGCGGTTTTGGTTTAAGTGTTGGCAATGCGTTGATTGTCTTTAGTTCGATTTTCATATAAATCAAAACTTTGTGCGAAGTTTTTGATGTTATGATCGAACTAGAATTGCGACTGCACTAGTGTGAAACTGTGACACAATCGAATGTGTCATAATTACATAGTTAAAAGATGCGAAAAAAGAAATAAAATTAAGTTTTTAAAAAATAATTGACTTGACTGCACGGTTGGCGTAGTGGTTTAAGCGGCCACCTCACCGCTTGGCACTGCACCGAGTGTTGTGGGTTCGATCCCCACACGAGACAACACTTTGTGTGATTCATAAATTGTTGTTTTAAGTCTGGGCGTTCATTGTGTTTGTAAGTTGTATGTTTGTAAAGTCCCTCGCGACACAGGATGTAGTCCTAGTGCGGGAGTAGTCTTTTAAAAAAAAAATACTTGTAACTCTAGTTTTTGACGCTCTATGCAGTATGTCACTTAGCTATGCACAATCACAGTTTTCCTCTGTGACTTGTAAATACGGTTATGTATATTAATTTTTCAGCCAAGATGCTGAGATGCTGTCTCCTTCCACTAAAAATATTATGATTTTACTTTTTTAAATAGAACTTTGCTCATAAATATTTTTTAAGACTCTTCCGGGTTGCTTTTGTGATAACACATTTATTTATATAACTAAGTTGTAATGAATATGTAGCAAGACAAACATAAAACATTTGTTTGTGCTGTGCATTTTAATTAATTTGTATGTTTCTTTCACGTAATTCAATAATAATTAAATCAAGTGCGAGTCGGACTCGCCCATTTCGGTATAAATGCGAAAGTTTATGAGTATAACTGAGAAAGTTTGCAGAAACTACTGAACTTGGTTTAATGAAACCTTACACTAATATAGCATACACATACATATTTATACAGTCTAGTAGGTATGCATTTAAGATGCAGAATAATCTACGCTGGCAACAACGACAACCCAGCCTACTAGACACCTAATGTTTTCATTTCTACAAACAAACAATTCTGTCAAAGCGGTGAGGTATGCGGGGCGAAGGGGGCTACAAAAATGCATTCTAATTGGCCGGTTCAAATTTGTGGAACGTCATATCTAGTGTTGGGATTGGTCTTATGTATGTAAGACGTATAAGTCTAATGTGTTGTCAGAAAGTGTTCGCCTTACGTTTGCCGTCTAGTAGGTTGGGTTGTCGTTGACTGGCAAGGAAGTGCGCATAATTCAATTCGACATCAATCAAGGTTGAGCCGTACGATTGCTGTTGAATGCGGGCCATCAGTGGGCCGAGTCAGTCAAAAGCGTCAGATAATTTCCTGCATTGTACTTGCATACTAAACCCTTTTTTTGTCTGGACTTTAAAAGACGAAGAAAAGACTAAAGAAATTGAAGTGACAAAAAAAACAATGACTCTGAGTTTGTTTCGGCCTTTCTTCTCAAGAAGTCATTTAGCTAGGAAAAGCCGGCATCATCTAGAATAGGGTTTTGACATGTATAAGTGTTGTAAACAACCAAAATGCAGAAATAAATATGTCTTTATGTCTTTACATAAAAGAGAGTATTTTCTACGCACGAGGTGATTCTTTTTTACTCTCGCCACACTGGTAACGTTAGACGTATATTTTCATAGCTCCGTGATTTCAAAAGATTAATTAATTTAAAATATTCAATTATCGCTATTTTCAAGTCAAGTTGTTATATTTGTGAATAGAAAACTTTGTGTTTGTTGTTAGAAACCTCACTTCAGTTAATTCTTGGCGGACAGTGCAGCTACCAGTGTAATTTATTTTATTTGATTTTAAATCACCATCTTAAACCCAATGAGTATATTATTACTTACTAGATGAGCCCCCAGTTACAGCCGCGCATTTCAAGGCTACTGATCCGCTCCCGTGGCTCATAGCGTGATGTTATATATGAAGCCCATAGCCTTCCTCGATAAATGTGCTATCTAACACTGAAATAATTTTTTCAAATCGGTCTCGTAGTTCCTGAGATTACCGTAGCAGCACAGGTGCGCTTCAAATTACGGAGTAGCTGATTAAATAAATGCAAATATTTGTTAAAGCTTATACAATTTACGGCGTCTCTATTGACATACTTAATTGAACATAGCCTTTGTTTAACAAGATATTGAGCTTCTAATGAACGCAGGGCGAGCAGAAGATTTTTGAGGTAAAATCTTGTTGTACCTGCTATGCAGTTTGTGAGGGCAGAGAAAGGAATTATGCTATTTCGCTCAGCTTGAAGATAAGATGGGCTAACTCATCTTGAATTGGATACACATAATGGTGGTTTCACACAGCAGCGATAGCCGAGAGGAGAGACCGACAGACTGCTATGCAGAGGGTCTCGGATTCGAATCCACGGCACGCACCAATGAGTTTTCGGAGTTATGTGCGTATTAAATTGTTAATTACCGCTTGCTTATCAGTGAAGGAAAACATCGTGAGGAAACCTGCATGTCTGAGAGTTCTTCATAATGTTCTCGAAAGACATGTGAAGTCTGCCAACCCGCACTTGGCCAGCGTGGTGCACCATGGCCTTACCCTTCTCATAGTGAGAAGAGGCCGGTGCCCAGCAGTGGGACAGTATAAAGGGCTGATGATGAATGGTGGTTTCAGGTGACTTTTCTGAAGAACGACTGAATTTACGGCGTTTTTACTTCAACTTGCAGGTTGAACATCGTATCCTCAGTATGACCTGGCAATTTTTACTATGAAACCCTTTCGACACTTGACCCAAGTCAAAGTAATAGTATCACCAGACTGTGTAATTCTCTCCAAAGTTTCACGATTTGCAGATGTGTTCGTCAAATCTAGATGGAAAAGACCAGTATGACATTTTACGCAGTCCCTGGCAGGACATAGGCCTGTCCCTGTTGGTGTCACAATAGTATTGTGTTTCATAGGAGGATTTGGTCTACTATACCACATTGATCCACGGGTTAGTAAAGGCTACGATGTCGAATTTTTCGTCTTTTTCCAAAAATACTATTTGCTTCGTGTATTGCCGTTAGTAGTCCCCTTACGGCACACACGGATTGAAATAGGGTATTGGCATTTTACATTCTTAATTTGTTACTTCATGGATAGGCTAAAATCAGACTAAGTACAGTTATATAAGCTATCACACAGTAATATTCTCAGAAAGTACTTATACTACGATCACTGCTTATCGTGAATTAAGTAGGTAGATTGTAACCTCAAAGAACAGTGTAAAAAAACTTGTCTATCACCAAACCAAATCTTGAAACTCCTGTAACCACTCCTTTTCACAAGCTATAAAAAGGCATTTTTCAAGCGCAATTCTGAATTACAAAACCGACGTAGATAAATGGACTCTAAGACTTAACGTTTATTTTGGTTTGAAATTAATGGCTCCTTGCTCAACTGCCCGTCGATAGTAATTAGGGATTCATTCTTTAATTAAAGCTTTTTTTCGTATGATTGTGGAATGACTGTTTTGGTTGGTCGTAATTTTTTTTGGAAAGAGAATGAATGGTTGTAAGTTGGGTAATAAATTCCTTGAGAGAATGAATCATTTTGGTTTTCGTTGTTTGTAAAAAATATGCACGTAGACTTATACAGACTATATAGTAATTCATCTCTTCCGGATACGAAGGACTGAACATTTCTACATCAATTGTGGGTCTGCCGCGGGGCAATATCACCCGGCCGGGCCAAAGTAACCCTCCTTTGTGTTGACGGTATCACACCTCGCTACCGAATTAATATTATGGCGGTCATTCTTTTGCATATTGTTAAGTTTTAATTTATGTACTTATATTGTTTATGATATTTTTTATTCATTTTATAAAATAAACTAGATGAGCCCGCGGTTACATCCGCGTTATTTAAGGCTACTGCTCCGCTCCCGTGGGGCTCATAGCATGATGTTATGCCTATAGCCTTCCTCGATAAATGGACTATCTAACACTGAAAGAATTTTTCAAATCAGACTAGTAGTTCCTGAGATTAGCGCGTTCAACCAAACAAACAAACAAACTCTTCAGCTTTATATATTAGTATTAGATTAGATTGGGTAACAGTTTAACAGAGTATTAAAAATAAGGGGTGCATCAACCGGGAAATACTGGTTATGATATTTTGTACTTACAAATCAGTATTTCTTTCTGTTTCCGGGGAACTGTTTGTACAGTTAATACTTTTTGTACATACATACAAACATAGACTCACGCCTGTTTCCCAGAGGGGTAGGCAGAGACTACGGAATGCCATTTGCAACGATCCCGACACATCTCTCTTGCTTCATTCACTCCCATCAAATTGCTCATGCATGCTATTCGGTTAAGGGTACTTTTAACCTGTCCTTTTTTTAGGATGTCTCCAATCTGGTCAGAGAACGTCCGTCTAGGTCTTCCCCTTCCTCCTGCCCCATTCACACTTGACTTATATAACTTCTTTGTCAGTCTTTCGTCATCCATCCGCTCTATGTGTCCAAACCATCTTAGCATACCTTTCTCAATGGTTTGTACCTTTTGTTATACATATAGAACATTATAGGAGCATAGAAACAGATTTACGATCTATCAGTAACTTTCACCCGGAAACTAATATAGATTTTATTATTCTATATCGACGCCGCTATTTCAGTAAAACACTGGGAAAGAAATCACGGTAAACGTCAGCCTAAGAGCGCTTGTACACGTTAAGAAAATTTACCGTGTCTGCGGCAGACAAGACAAATTCTTCGTGTACACGACAAGAATTTTGTCTGTTCTACACACGAAAACTTTTCGTGTCTTCCGCAGACAAGACAGATCGGCACGTGTACACGACAAGATTTTTTTCGTGCAGTCGTCAGTCGGGCGTAGGGCGCGCAAGTAATAACAAGTCTGATAATCATTTTCGTTTATATATAAAAATGTAAAAAAAATAGAAAAATCATGTGGATCTTTTTTGAATAAGAAAATAAACCACTTTTAAATTAGTATTCTTCAAAAAAAGCAAAAATCTAAATTTGTCGAGTGGTTCCTTTTTGCATAAATACGGACAATTCAAAAGTACCTACCTACATCATTCATTCTTAACTAAAAATAAAAACATTGATATCTTCTTTTTCCAGGTTTCCCGAGTGCAAATAGAATCATTTATAGACTCTGTTACATAATAATCAGTATTTTTGAAAATTCTAATAAAAAGTAATATGTTATACCTATAACATGAATAAAAAATGAATATGGTAAGTACCTAGGTACTTACCATATTCATTTTTTTTGACATTTGTCATGTCGTCGAAGTCTTTGTATAAGATAATAAATATTTCTCTCCATGCTTCGAATGTGAGTCTTTTATCTTTATATATCTCTAAAGTTTTGTCCCACAATACCGGGTGTCCCTCTACTAAAGTTATAAGTAACTCATCAGCCATTTTGTACTCTACGCTGCAATACACGTCCACACTAAACGCACAACAAAAACTACCTACAGATCACTATTAACCTGGCTGTGTGAACCCTACTACTCCGCCCCTCACCGCTCAGCAACAACGTTCGCTGCGTCGTGTCTTACGCAGACAAGATTTTTTTCGTGCACCGCTGCGAGCAGTGTACACAGTTGTTTTCTAGTTAAGACACGAATTCTTGCATAGGCCCGGCGTATTTTCTTACCGTATACAAGCGCCGTTAGAATATTATTGATATTCAACACAACACTTAATGTGTTGCTAGCTAAGTCCGAAAATTCTACAACGGAATCAGTGAGTAAACACTAAAAATCACCCAAAAAAAGAATAGGCCCAAAAAGCGTTTCCTTGTTGGACACATTTTTCGTCCAACAATGGACGTAGTACAACAAACAACACTTAATACAGACTTTTGTGTCCAAATCTAATTCAGGGTTGCCACCCTTTCCGTTTGACATGGCTGACGTGAAAAATCACCCAGTATTTCGGGTAGAATTAAAGAGTTCGGGACAGCTCACAGGAGGAAATGTTGAGACGGATATCAGTGTGGTTTCCGGTTGTGTGCAAAGGGACAATATGGATTGTTTTCTGAATGGAAACTATATTTTGACGGTGTGAATACTAATGTTCTCTTGATGGTAATATTATCTACCTACGTCCTTTTGAATAGATTAGAAAGGTATGGGCTTTGGTGATTACGGATTTGTGATTTAGTAATTTTTTCATCATCACCCCATATACTGTCCCACTGCTGGGCACGGGTCTCTTCTCATTATGAGGTAAGGCCATAGTCCACCACGCTGGCCAATTGCGGGTTGGCAGACTTCACATGTCTTTCGAGAACATTATGGAGAACTCTCAGACATGCAGGTTTCCTCACGATGTTTTCTTTCACCGATAATTACCAATTTAATACGCACATAACTTCGAAAAGTCATTGGTGCGTGCCGTGGATTCGAACCCGAGACCCTCTGCGTAGCAGTCTGTCGGTCTCTTCACTCGGCTATCGCTACATTCGTATAATTTTTTGTTTAGCTATAATGCTAACCGGGAAAGGATTGCGCTTGGTTCTAAATCAGCTTGTGTGGAGAGCCTTGGGGGACGCTTATGACGAGCAATGGCCGTCTATAGGCTGACAACATCTTAATGGCTACCGGTGGTAAATTTAATTGTCATATTTTGTAATACAATGTAATTGAAATGCTTTCAAAGTCTACAATTTAGCCTTTCCTGAGTGTGAAATATTAACTTGTTGTGGTTTAATTGTGGTATTGCTGTTGGTTTATTGGGATCTGTTTATGGTACGTATGTCTCTCTACGGTCTTATTCTACCTACCTATATAAGATCTTTTGCCAGTTCTCAATAACACATAATAAAATATTTCTAACAAGAGACATCATTTTAATATTAAAAAAGCTAATAGATACCTACTCTGTCCACAATGGAAGAAAAGATGAGCAACACACAAGAAATTTTAATTTCAATCTAAAGGCCCTCTGAATAACATTTCGGGACTCCACTTTTTACATAATGAGAATATGTATTATGAAAGTAAGATGTGGGCTGTGAATGGCTATATGTACCTTCGGCCATATATTGTATAGATTTATGTTTAAGGTTGTAATGTTTGGCGGTAGGCAGGAGTGCCATATTTGGGTAATCCTAGACCACATTATGGTACTATGTAAGTTGGCATTTTGTAAACGGTAAACAGGAGTACTAACTTTAGCTTAGCTTTAACTTGGAAAAGTAAATAATTCATGATAAATAATAGCAGGAGTCTGTGTAGTGTTGGATTAAGCATACAACCTGACACTATCCTATTTCATTCTGTAGGTGTCGTAAATGACCCCACCCCTCCGTGGGATCTCCACCTTGTCGTGGTGGGGGGCTCAGTAACCGTGGCTTGAGCCCGCGGTGAAGCTAAGAGCAATGCTGGGAGTGGACGCTCCACGTGGGCTTGTGCCACCATTTATTGCGACGCGGTGGGGCCGCAGAGGAAGAGGAGATGCGGTGTTGCCAGGTTGCCGTCCTCCCTATCCTCTGCGGTCGCTGGGTGTTATGGCGGCGGCGCCCAACACCTTCATCCGCCGCCAACCGACCGACCCACCGACACACGGGGACATGAGGAGCACAGGTTGGTTTTTAGTAAGTAAGAGTCTGACAGTCCCCTTCGCCCTTCCCCCAGGGCAGAGGAGTCGCAAATGAGGAAAATCAAAGAAGCAAATCTCGCAAAAGAGACGAAAACCTCCACATCAAATCCTATGCTAACTCGTCTGAACAGCGTGGTATGGTAAGTCATTTGAGAATTTTCTCATATTGCCTTAAAATGCTAAGAAAGAGAAACCTAAGTCTAAAAGTTAACTACAACAGTATTTATAATAACGAAAATAGTTAGATAGATTTAACAAAAAACTATTACCGCTTCATAAAAAACCTGACAGCGCAAATATTTTACAACTATCAGCCCGTTTATTTAATCGTTTACATGTCATACAAAATGAGCTTATTACTGACACACATGCAATTTGAAGGAGTGAGCTACATGTATGAAAAATTACTGAGTACTGTGTGATGGAAAATTTGCGTGATTTTTCACATTTCACGCTAAATTATAAATATTCATTGTTTTATGCTTCGTTAGTATTCGCTTTTAAGGCTAGATGTTATAATTTTCTTTTTCAGTAAATAGTATAAAAGTTATTATATTTTTGAAATCGAAGGTGTGTTTAAAATGCTTTCTTTTTCAACCGTACTAATATTTTATATCGTTGTAACTTTACAGTCATTCAAATAACTTGCATAAATAAACACATTACCCTACTTTGCGTCGCGCAGTCGGGTTATAAGGACGAAGGCGGACCTAGGCGGACGTTCTCGACCAGATTGGAGACATCCTAAAAAAACCGGCGAAGTGCGTGTCGGGCCACGCGCAATGTAGGGTTCCGTAGTTGCCCATAATGGCCATTATTGATAATAACTTCTGTTTCACATGGGACTAAAAACGGGCATCTTTAAGATTAAGCCAGCGCTCCCAATGTAAACTCACAGAAATAGGTATTTATAAGTTAACCGACGATTACTCGTAATCTAGTGATGTCTACTTAGCCGTGATAGTTTTTATTTTAAATTCGTTATATGTACTACATTTGTGATTTTTTTCATCTCTTCCAAATTAATAGTTTAGCCGGCAGAGGGGGGGGGTACACTGGAGTCTAACAATTTTTTTCACTTCAAAGCTTGATATTTGACAAACCAATCACTTGATCTAAAAATGATTTGAGCAAACTAATAATATTTTTTTAAAACCTATCCAATGATACCCCACACAATGGGGTACTCAACCAAAAAAAAATTCAACCCCACTATATATGTAGGGCAGATACCCTTAAAAAAAATATTTTCCTAAATTTTATTCTACAGGTTTGTTGCAATATTGTATGTCTATATTTATGTCAAATATCAGCTTTCTAGCACCAAGCGTCTTTGAGCTAGGCTGCGGACGGACAGACGGACGGACATGACGAAACTATAAGGGTTCCTTGTGGACTACGGAACCCTAAAAAGGAAAGGTCAGAAGTACCCTAAACAGAAGAGCATGCATGAGTTACTTGATGGAAGTGAATGAAGCAAGAGAGGTATGTCAAGATCGTTGCAAATGGCGTTCCTTAGTCTCTGCCTATCCCTCCGGGAAACAGGCGTGATTCTATGTATGTATGTAAATAAGCACCGGTGTAATGATAGAGCAGCGATAGCCGAGTGGAGAGACCGACAGACTGCTACGCAGAGGGTCTAGGGTTCGAATCCACAGCGCACACCAATGTTAAGTGCGTATTAAATTGTTAATTATCGCTTGCTAAATGGCGAAAGGAAACATCGTGAGGAAACCTGCATGTTTGAGAGTTCTCCATAATGCTCTCGAAAGACATGTGAAGTCTGCCAACCCACATTTGACCAGCGTGGTGGACTGTGCCTTACCCTTCTCATAGTGAGAAGAGGCCCGTGCCCAACAGTGGGACAGTATAAAGGGCTGATGATGGTAATGATGGATGGAAATTGAACTAGCGATACGTGACGCACTGCCAGCCATGGTGTCAACTTAAACCACTATGCTGTATGTGCAGTCAAGACTGGATAATAACTGACAGTTTACATCACGCAACAGAACCTGGTAGTAAGAACCATAAAATACGTTTACCACGTATTTTATGGTTCTTACTACCAGGAACAAACATCATAGGTCTTCATGAGAACCAGATCCAATGGCTCTACATGCTCACCAAAGCTAAAGCGGGTGTGACTTTTCTCGAATGCCATCCACCCTTTATAAACTATACGCTGAATGCGCTCAGATTCGTGAATTTTGATTTGGATTTTGCCACTTCATTATGGTCCCTTTCATCTTTGTCTATATTATACCCGCTCTTAACAATTGTCGCGAATTTCCACATCCGCATGGGGCGGTATTAAGGACAAAAATCAACTTATAAACTATTCGCTATATAAGCTATATCACTGCAAAGTGACATCAAGATCCAGTCAGTCAGAGAATTATACATGGAACAGCAGACCTTAAGAATAGAATAGAATAGAATAGAATAGAATAGAATAGAATAGAATAGAATAGAATAGAATAGAATAGAATAGAATAGAATAGAATAGAATAGAATAGAATAGAATAGAATAGAATAGAATAGAATAGAATAGAATAGAATAGAATAGAATAGAATAGAATAGAATAGAATAGAATAGAATAGAATAGAATAGAATAGAATAGAATAGAATAGAATAGAATAGAATAGAATAGAATAGAATAGAATAGAATAGAATAGAATAGAATAGAATAGAATAGAATAGAATAGAATAGAATAGAATAGAATAGAATAGAATAGAATAGAATATTTTATTTGCCAAAAATGTAGGTAATACATTAGGTGATAAATACATTAATATGAATCCTTGTACATTTTGCCATTAAGGCGTGCAAATCTTAATGTTACAATAGTAATAAAATAGAAAAACAGTAGTATCATTTAGTGCCTATTTTAACTTTTATAATTATATTGCTTATTAACAATCAAAGAGAACCATCATTCAAAAAGTCTGCTATCGAGTAGTAACATTTATCAATTAAAAGATTTGTAAGCTGTTTCTTAAATATATTAAATGGTTGTTCTTTAATATCACTGGGAACCTTATTATATACAGTAGGGGCCATAACAATTACACTTTTCCTCAATAAAGTAGTTTTGTAAGATCCGGTTGATAATAAGTTTTGGTATTGAGATCTCAAACTAGTTGTCCTTTTTCTGGTTTCATGTAAGGATGGAAATAAGTGTTTATTCCTTTTGACAAATAATGATATTTCTAAAATATACAAGCATGGTAGTGTCAACAATTTGTGGAGTCTAAATATAGGTGCACAGCTATCGGTTGTTTTCAAGTTAAACATTGCTCTTATGCAACGTTTTTGGGATTTAAAAATGCTTTCCCTTTCGCTACAATTGCCCCAAAAAATTACGCCGAATCTTAATACTGCAACAACTAGACCGTGATAAGCAACAAGGAGTGTTTGAGTATTTACTTTTTTTGAAAGATTATAAAGCGCATAGGCAGATGTACTTATCCTATTTTAATATAATTTGCTTGTGCCTTCCAATTTAATTGGCTGTCAATTAAAACTCCTAAAAATTTCGTAACATTAGCACTTTGTACAATTTGTCCATTATAATTAATGTTCATATCTGCCGGATATGTACGTTGATGGAAGTGCATAATTTTAGTTTTTTGAATGTTAACTAATAAGTTATTGTTATTAAGCCAGTTTATTATATTAATTAAGTTGTTGTTTATATCATTTTCGTAAGAATCTTTATCGTGACATTTTATTATTAGTGTGCTATCATCGGCAAATAAAATCATAGGATGGGATGTTTGTCGAGGCAGGTCATTTATATATAATAAAAAAAGCAGTGGCCCGAGTATACTGCCTTGTGGGACGCCGAATTGTGTTTTTTTAGCAGTAGATTTGCACTGTACTTTAGTTTTGGTTTTTAAACAAATTTTGTCGATTTCCGTAAATTGCTTACGGTTTTCTAGATACGATTTTATTAAATTTAATGCATTTCCTCTGATGCCGTAGGCCTGAAGTTTATATAAGAGAGTTTCATGATTTACCCGATCAAAGGCCTTAGACATGTCAGTAAAGATTGCACATACCTGATTTTTTTCGTCTACATTTGGCATTATTTTACTGAGGAAATCAAATATTGCCATGTTGATATTTTTATTTTTCCTAAAACCATATTGCTCATCACACAGCACGTTAAATTTATTCAAGAAAGAATAAAGATATTCATATATTACATTTTCTATTATTTTAGAAAACACCGGTACTAAAGCAATAGGTCTGTAGTTGGTCATATTCTCTTTAGAGTCTTTTTTATGAAGTGGCTTTATTATTGTGGTTTTTAAACTTTCGGGAAATATGCCATGATATATACTTAAGTTTATTATATGACTTAGCGGAGCGGCTATAGAACTAGATACAAATTTAATGACTTTAGTAGAAATACCATCATAGCCAAAGCTTTTTTTGTTTTTTAGTCGTTTGATCACGACCATAATAGCTTCTGGCGTCGTTGGGGCTAAAAATATTGACTGCAGGATGTGTTTTACATCTATGATATTTGTGGCTTGATGTTGAGGTATATTTGAAATTTCATTTATAAAAAAGTTATTAAACGCTTCTGCTATTTCCCTAGGATCATTAATTATTGAGTTGTGTTGCCTTATTTGAGATATGGGTTCTCTTATCTTCTTTCGATTATTAATAATTTGCCAAACTGTTTTAGATTTATTATCTGACTGGTTAATTAAATAATTATTCTAAGATTTTTGCGTTAATTTGATAATCTTTTTAAATCTTCTAGAATACGTATTAAACAACTTTTTATTTGCATCTGTCGGATTTAATCTAGACTGCCAGAGTAATTGACGTTGTCGTTTACTACAGATACGCATTCCCCGTGTTACCCATTTAATTTTCTTTTCGGATCTAATTATAATTGGCTTGAGTGGGAAACATAGGTCATGCAGCAAAGTAAATATATCTAAGAAATTATCGTAAGCTTCGTTGGGGTTTTCAGTGTTATAAACATCATGAAATGACAAATTTTGGAGGTATTTTTCAAATTTTATGAGATTCTCTTTAGACGTATCCCTTACTTTTATTTTCCAAGATTTAATTTGGCAAGATTTATTGACTTTGAGTTTTATAACCTGTGCCGTATGATCTGATAAGCCAAAATCTATAATATTATATTCACATTTATGCTTGAAGTTATGGGCAAAATTATCTAAACAAGTATTGCTTGCTGGTCGCGTTGGTTCATTAATTACTAGTTTGAGGTTATAACTTAAAAGAAAGCACTTAAAATCCAAAGATATTCTATTGGTTTTCAAATTGTCTATATTATAGTCTCCAGACACCAATATTTTCGTATGATGATTGGTGCATAAATTTCTTAAAATAATATCCAAATTTTCATAAAATTTCATCAAATTAGATAACTTCGGCGGCCTATATACACATAACACAATCAAGTTTTGGTTAGTCAACTCAATGGCACAGCACTCTATGATGCCCGCTATGGACAATTTCATTATGTCTGGGAGTTGTCTATATTGATAATCTTTCTTTATTAAAATACAGGCTCCACCTCGTTTAATGTTACTTCTAGAATAGCATGCGGCAAGCTTATAATTAGGAATAGATAATAATTGTTCCTGGCCGGACATTATAAAGTGCTCAGTTACACATATGATATCTATAGCTATTTGTTTATTTAACAATTCCTGAATATAAACAGTTAATAGGTCTGATTTATTTATTAATCCGGCAATGTTCTGATGCATAATATAAATATGGTCAGGGAAAAAAATCTGAATGTGACTTTTTGGATGTATCTACTTTTTTATTACATTCAGATTGCAAAGAGAATAAACTTGCTATATGCAATTTTAAATTATGGAATACATTTCTCATACCTCGGTTATTTAGTTTCCTATTATATTTCGAAAACATAGTAAAATCGTATAGTAAGTCCAGATTCGAATCCAGTACTGTTGCATACTCAAAGGTTTGTAAATCTAAATAAAGTAAACTATTAAAAGTTTCAATACGCCAGTTGAACATAGCCGAGTAATTACTTAACTTGTAAGTTGGAAGACATAGTATGATATTAGTATTTTGTAAATCTAGTAAAACTTTTCTTAATTCTGTCACAATTTCAACGTAATTATTCGTCCTACTAAAGTCTTCTTCTCCAATTAAAATTACGCAATACGGCTGTCCAATTTCAAAACCTAGTATCTGTCATTTTTTTGGAAATGAATATTTTTGCGGTTTTAGACCTTATAGACTACCCTCCACATAGTAGAATAGCAAAAACTCCCATGAATTAATCAAAAACGAAGTTACACAAAGGCGCAAACCTAGTATCTACCGAAAAAGTTTAAAAAATGAAAAAAATACAAGATTAAAACATAGTATCTAACATCAACCATTTTATAAACCAAGTAAGTACTGGCAGTTACTAGGTTTTAAAATGGTTCATGTAGATACAAGGCCAATAAAATGGTTGAAACGTGCGTCAATACCTCCGCGCAATTTTAGTAACTGACAAGACATCCTGGCACGCGCACGTAATTGTTTGTGAAATTGCGTAAATACCAATTTTATCGTTCGAAATTGATCATGGGTGCTTTAAAAGACTAACATTGTCAAAGATACGTACGATTCAGTTCATAATATTGTAAAGTTTTTTGTTTTTCGTCAGTTTTTTATGAATGAGAGTTCTAACCTTGAAATAATAACACGAGTATGAGTTTTGTTGGTAACTGGCGAGATTTTGTTTTATGTATTGCTTTGTTTCAAAGATTATTTTTCTTTGTGGTATAGATAAGACTTTATTTGCACTTTTTATTTGATTATTAAATGTTAATAATTGTAGAAAATAACAGTCATGTAGGTACATGTTTCGAACGTTTCACATAGCAAATGTTTAATGTTTAGAGTTTGCTTGTACTACCTTTTATTTTAACTTGCTTATGCACAAAGATGCTTTATATAAGTTTTTTTTCAATTTACACAAAAGATTTCTGTGATAGCTATGGTACCTATCTATCTTTGTGAAATAATTAAAATACCTAACTGGCTAAATTAACGGTGCTATACATTTTTAATAGCACTAAAGTGATGATTTAATCTACAATTACAATTTTTATTCCTACCTACCTGCTATTTATACTACTTTTCAAACGACACATTACATAGGGGAAGTCGAGAATGATTAACTTACATGAGAGTGTTACGTTTATTCGAAAAGGCAAATTAAAAAGTTTCGCTACCACGCCTGTTTGATATTTGTACGCTGATCAATGATTTGTATAATGATCTGATATAATTGGTACATTGATCATCTTGCCCTTGGTGGTCGAAGAGTTTTGTTTAATAGGTTAACAGTGTATTTGTCTTGTAATGTTATTTTTATAGAAGGAAAACTTGATAGAAAGAATATTATTTTTAGAGAAGGAAAACTTGATACAAACCCTATACCAACCCGTTTGGCCAGCGTGGTATAGTAGGCCAATTCCTCCTTTCAAAGGAGAGGCCTAGTCCAGCAGTGGACTTTTAAAGGCTGATGATGATGTGATTTTTACACTAATATGCCCGAAACAATTAAAGATTTAGCTGAAATTTTGTCCGCCATTTTCAGTCTCACTAATTACAAATAATGATAGCGAATGTAAGAAGAAGCATTTGTAAATCCTGATCATACAAGTATTCAACAAAAAATAATAACCCTAAATAAAATACTATTTTATACAAAATGGTTGTGGGGAAAAATGTAAAGGGGATTGTAATTTATTTGCTGTGGATGAAAGAAAAAAACTATATTATGTTAACTATTTTATATTACATTGAGATGTTCCGATTTATTTGATTTTTCAATGCGAACAAAAATAACGTTTGGTTCCTGATTTCTTGATTTTTCTAAAAAATTGCTTTTGTACTGATTTTTGTTTTTTTTTTATTTTATTTTGCTGTTTCTTACTAGGTTTACATCGGCATTTAGTCCAATTTCAATTATTTCAGAACTAAATGAAAACAAAGCATGTGATCTTACTAGGTTTTGAAGTTGTGGCACTCCAGAAGTTTGGCCGGAGAAAACAGTTTTTTAATTAGTAACTGCTTCTCTACGCACATCTTTTTGTATATACGCATTAAAACTACTTTTTTATAAAGCCTGTTATGTACCTCAAATTTTGCAATCACTCCCAAGAAGCTCCGACAAATATAATTGCAACGGCACGCTGTCAAAGATAAAAAATCGTTTTTCGGCTCTCCTGTAAAATTTTGTTTTATGCAGATACTAGGTTTTGATATTTCACAGCCGAATAGTCATTCATTGTATAATTTATAATTTTTTGCTGCAAGTTGTTAACAAGCTGAACTAATCCACTGTTTGGCGAAATATAGTGACATAACTGAAAGTTTGGAAAAGTTTCCTTAGCTATATTTAAAACGTTATTCGCTTTGTTCGCGCTAATAACACATAGCTTAATTGTTGAAGACTTTGGTGTAGATATAATGTTATCAGTAGCAATGTTGGAACTTGGTGATTTCTGAGATGAATACGTCGATTCCTGGTTATTTTGCCTGCTCAGTGAATTTATTTGAACATTTGTTGATATTGAAGTATCTGCGCGTATGCTCAAGGTTTCCGTATCCTTTACATTATTTCTCGAAGATATTTTACGAACATCATGTTCCTCAGACAGAGCGGTTATGGATTTTTTAAGTTCTATGTTTTCTAAAGATAGCTTAGATATCTCTTCGCGAGCTGTGCTCAATTCCAACGTGAGTTCTCCCAATTTTTGCTTTAGTTTATTTATTAGCAATGTATTTTTATCAGGTGATAATTGTGGTAAACTACTAGTGCTGCCATCTAGTGAACCATTTGTTGAACTACTCTCTTCGAGAGAAATATCATTTGCAGGTTGACTTCGAGATTTTCTAAGAGTAATATTGTCAAAGAAATTCATTTTTGAAACAATATTAAATTTTTGATAGAATCCTAAAAAGTGATCGGTTGCGCCACTGGGGTTTGAACCGTCGTCCACTAATTTCCGACGATAGTTCTGTATCACTCGCCACTCGACTACGCTGACAGTTAAGGCAGAGGTCGAAATAGATCTTCTGTTTATTTATGAAGTAAATTAACTATCACTTTAAAGTGGAGCGATGTGATTGGTTAATTTAACAGAGTTCACGAGTTCGAATAAAACTACCGACTTTGGTTTTTTCACAAAATTAAAGTTCACTTATTTAACTTGATTTATAAGTTTAAACACTTTAAAAACACAGATTTAAACACATGGATGAAAGTTATTTTAAATGTTGTTGTAATTTTATTGGTATTATGCCGTTTGGATTCACTGTTTGTTTGTAAACACTGAGTTTCAACTTAGATTTGTTTAGACAGTTATAACTTTAAATGCACTGCTTATTTTGTTTCACAAACACTTTATGATCAGTATTGGACGTAGGTATACTGAGAGAATATATAATTTCGCTTTAAAAATGAGATTGACTATTTTTTACACTCGTTAAATACGGGAGACGATGTTTACACGATGACAGCTAACGTCAGCTAAGGATTTCGTAAACCGATTCTTACTGGGGTCCACCCCCAGTTAAGTGTTTTGGTAGTAGAGCCTTGCTGATTTCAGCATGAATGGGCCGGGTTCGACCGGAGAAGTACTACCCTCTCACAGAAAATCGACGTAATGTAACAGTACCTAAACTGTTGCGTTTCGTTCGATGAGTGAGAGTGCCGGAGGCCCTGTCCCCTATTCCTTCTCCCGCATCCCACTCCTCATCCTATCCCTTATCCCAACCCCTAGGTGCGGCAACGCACTTGTGTCTCCTGTGGTGTTGCTTGTGTCCATGGGCGGCGGTAATTGCTTACCATCAGGCGATCCGTCTGCTCGATTGGCACCTATTGCCATAAAAAAAAAAAAAATTATTCGTAATTGGAGGTGCTGGCGTCGTTTCTCCGTCTCTTTTGCTCTCGTAGTTAAGATACACTGGGGGAACGACTGCCACGCCGCCAAGCGGCAATTTAGCTCGCAGAAAGTTTGTCTTCAGAGTGCACATATGCTTCTATGTATATATCTGAGTTCTTTAATTCAGTAATCTTTACATGAAACAGTAACAAACACCCACACATCCATCGACATAAACTTTCACATTTACAACAATAATAAAATCTGTAAAGCTAAATATAAATTCCAATTTAATCCAAACTCAACATAGTTACAACAACTAACAGATAAACTAAGTATCTATAGAAATAGTTGTGGTTAAATTTAATCGAAAGTATTTTTGGACGATTATTTTAGTTAAATGTCGGGTGCTATTTTTGGATTGTCGGCGTAAGCTATTGCTGACACGAGCAATGCAAAGTATGGTAGCGCTATGACGGAAATATCACACCTAGCGGTGACCCATCCATGAGGTGACCTGTGTAAACGTTGTTTAACTTCGGCTATAAGTACATTGCAAAAGCAAAGAAAGTCACGTTTTCGGTGTTGCAATTGATATTTTTGCTTAACTATTTTTGCTAACAAAATTATAAAATCACCGATCTATTCTATAAGTACTTAATTTTATTACTAAGTCTTTATTCATCATTCTATTTTGACCTTACTTCCTATTACACAAAATATTAAACCATTAACTCTTAAGGAAAATATCGTAAAAATAAATCCGTAACAGCCACTTTATACTTGTATGCTAACTTGACGGGAACGAAGTTGTTCAATCATATTTTCAATTTATCATTGACAGTTCCAATATATAAGAGCATTTCGTTTGTTATAATGTAATGGAGATGATGGAAAATGTTTCTTGTACTGATATGCCTCGCTTAATGACGCGAATTAAGTGAAAATATAGTTATTGTGTACACGCGGCCTTAAGGCGCCCGTATAAATAATTTCGAAAGTGGTAAAACCCCTTTTTCACGGTCTGATTCGTGGATGAGATACCAAAATTCACTTGAAGGATACAAAAAGCCAACGATGTCACATGTCTCATGTATGTGTAGTTCTTTGATTTACATACAGACATACATACATACATAGACTCACGCCTTTTTCCCGGTAGGGTAGGCAGAGACTTCGGAACGCCATTTGCAACGATCCTGGCATACCTCTCTTGCTTCATTCACTCGCATCAAATTTCTTATGCATGCTCTTCGGTTAAGGGTACTTCTAACCTGTCCTTTTTTAGGATGTGTCCAATCTGGTCACTGAACGTCTGTCTAGATCTTCTGCTTGCTCCTGTCCCATTCACACTTGATCTTTGATTTATCGTTGAAGATCCGATCGTTGAATGTGCCGATTTCTTATCTATACTAATGATATACAGCTGAAGTATTTGTTTAATTGTGGACCTACTGGTACGATTTGTATAATTATTTTTATGTTGGATAGCCAATAATCTAGGAAAGCTTTATAACATCACGCTATGAGCCAGGGGTGTGAAGCAGTGGCCCTAAATAGAGCAGGTGTAACTGCGGTATCAGCTAGTGTTACATAAACACTAGACTACACATCTCTTAAGTAATTCAATTTAAAAAATTGACGTTCATAAGCGTCTCCTTGTGACCTAGATGAATAAACGATTTTGACTTTGACTTCTCTGCCTACCCTCCTAAGATTGCCAACCAACGAATCCACAGCCCAAAAACGCTACCATCAGATAATCATGATATTCCAATCACGTTTCTTATACCTACCTAGTGGCCAATATATATCAGTAATGAGCCCAAATGACCGAATCATCTCCCTTGCCGATTAAGCGTTGATCAGATAGCTTTTAATTAATACAGGTACGTTTAGGACCAAAAAAACCTTCGTGTTATCACCGAATTGTATTATTGAATTTCGGTTATTGTCTGTTAGGTGGAATATTTGCTGGGTGGGTTGGATTTTAGATTATTTGCTAGTTATATTGTCTCGTTGGTCTCGCGGCATAAATGTGCGCATGAGATTGGGAGGTCTCGGATTCGATCCCCGGGTTGGGCAAAGTGTTATTGGGTTTTTCCGTTAGGAAATTCTCAGTAGCAGCACGGAGTCTGGTAATGTGCCCGGTATGGCAATAGGCTCGCCCCCTATTACGTGGGACTAAAATAAATCTGGCGAAAAATGGGTTTAGCAGTATACCCCTGCCTACCTCTTCGGGGATATAGGCGTGAGACTATGTATGTATGCATGTATATTACCTAGGTATATAATTTTGTAGGAAGCAGTAAGCACGAACAACCGAAAATTGTACTTATTGGCATTAGAGAGTCTAGGCATATGCTGATTATAATGATGATGCGCTTTTTAGAATTTTGGCATTTTCACGAAGTGACTGCCATCTGACCTCTGACAAAATATAATTTATAATATGACACAAGTTCAGCTGAATTTAAGAAGAAACACTGGCTGATGCCAAGTTGGATGAAATCTGTGTGTTTTAAAATTTAGAAAGCTCAGGACTTGGCAACTCATTTAAATGGTTATACTTAGCGTAGAACACTTAACATTCACGTAAGGGTGCTCAGGTTGATGGGTAAGAGTCAAACCAACCTCGTCTCATGCATCATGTCCGAGGCAATCGTTTTTACAAAATCAGTAATTTAATTAATTTTTTAGGAATCTAACGAAGAACTCGGAGCAAAAAGTATCTTCGGGAAGAGATGGAAAAATCCAGGAGCATTATACGAGGTGTAAAAATGCCCTTAACGAAAACTGAAATCTTATATTGTACCAAACATTACGAACAATGTTTACTTCGCCACCATACTATCTATCTTTCTATCTATTTATATCGTCACGCCTGTCTCCCATTGGAGTAAACAGAGACTAGAACGCCACATGCTACGGTTCAAACACACCTCTTTCGCTTCCTCGACATTCATTAACCTCATCAGCGCGTCGGTTATGGGTACTTTTAATTTGGCCCTTTTTTAGTACGCCACCTATTTGGTCGGAGTACGTCCGCCTAGGGCGTCCCCTACCGACATTTCCATTCATTCTCGCACGATACACTCCTTTCGTATTTCTTCTTTCATCCATCCGTTCCAAATGTCCAAACCAACGCATCATTCCTTTTTCAATCTTTGTCAGTACATCTTCTTTTAGACTACACTTTTCTCATATCTCACTGTTACGCACTTTATCTATCAAACTGACTCCGCACATACTTCTCAAAGCTCTTACTCTTACTTTCATGCTTCTTCTGCCATACTCATGATTCGCTGATGAAACTCGCTGTAGAATAGCAAGGCGAGCTTGCCTTGGGATAATACCATTGCTGATGATGGACTGTAAGGCGCCAAACACACTATTTCCTGCTTTCACTCTTCTTTCAATATCTCCCTCACATTTTTCATCTCTCGTAAACAAAGGCCCTAAATACACAAACTCACTCACTTGCTCCACTTTTTCATCTCCTATCATTACGTCACATTCAGTTACACTATCGTCCCTCTCTATGACCATGACTTTGGTTTTGTTAACATTCACTTTCATACCTTTCTTCTTATACACCTAATTCATCATGGTGACCATCTGCTGCAAATCCGACGCTGACGATGCAAATAGAACCTGATCGTCAGCGTATAGCAGGGTCTTAAACACTGACTCACCCATTCTTAATATACATTCAGACTCTTTCAAATCGGCCAAACAACCGTCCATGAACAGATTGAAAAGCCAAGGAGACGGGAAACACCGCGATCGATGTTAAACCAGTCCGTGTAGGTCCCGTGTATTCCGACACAGGCAATTGAATCCCCATATAAGGATTTAAGTACCTGTATCAGACTGCTGCTCACTCCATAAACAGAAAGTGTTGACCAAAGTTCATCCCTCACCACTCGATCGTAAGCCTTTTCCAGGTCAATAAAGGCGCAGAAAACCTTCTGGTCTTCTTCTTCTTCTTCTTCTCGAGTCGTTGGTACAGAATTTAAATGGCACCAGCACAGTATGTGGCCACAGCAACGGCATTGTCAGTGACTTGACATAGATCGGCCCCCGAACATCTGTGTGGACACTTAGGACACTCTAGCAGGTGACTCATGGTCTGTTCGGGGGCACCACAGTCGCACTGCGTGGAAGCCGAGTCAATCATACCCCATTTCGCTAGGTTGTTTCTGCAGCGGCCAACCTGGCTTCGTAAACGATTCAGGGATCTCCATATGGGCCACTACATATTACTTCCGGGGGGTAGATGTTCTTTGGCTTCCACATAGTTCGCAGGGGGTGGAACTGTCTCATGCCATATTTTTTTTCTTAAACTAGTCGAATGGTCTTGACTAGCCTCAGTATATCGCAAAAAGCTTTTGCGGCTTTTTAGTCTACCACAGGGCAATCTATGATTGTGCAACGGGTGTCGAGGGTCCTCTTCCTGGCGGCGTTTCTCAACAGAACAGGCCACTTCTCGGCGAACCGCGGGCGGGGCAATGCCTGCCAGAGGGTAGATTTTATTTAGAGGTGTCGGCTTAAGACATCCTGTTATTAAGCGACACGTTTCGTTCAGTGCAAAATCGGCTTGTTTTGCATGGACAGATCGATGCCATACTGAACATGCAAATTCACCTGCGGAGTAGCATAAAGCTAGGCCAGTTGTTCGGGCTACATCAGGCGATGCTCCCCAGTGTGTAGTGGTCAACTTTCGGAGAAGGTTATTCCGGATGTCAATTTTCTGCCTGGTAGCCTCACAGTGGTGCCGATAGGTGAGAGACCTATCAAGTATGACTACTAAATACTTGGGGTTAGGACAATGCTCGATGTTAGCGCCCTGCCATGTGATGTTGAGCTTCCTGCTGGCTTTGTTGTTGCGAAGATGAAATGCGCATGCCTGAGTTTTACTTGGATTCGGCTTAAGTCCATTATTTTTGTAGTACCTATTAAGAGTCTCTAATGCATTTGATAGGTTTTGTTCCACCTCTTCAAAGCTAGTACCTTGGGTTGTTAGCGCAAGGTCATCGGCGTAAAGAAAGCGGTCTGTGTGCACAGTTGAAGGCTGGTCATCTGTGTAGATGTTAAACAGTGTTGGTGCTAGAACGCTTCCTTGTGGGAGACCGTTTCTTTGACATCGCCATCTACTCTTGTTGCTGCCTAGTGAAACCTGAAAACGTCTATTGTGTAGAAGCTCGCCCAATATTCTGATGAAGCCCTTATCTCCCACTAAATGCACGACCTTACGAAGAAGAATTTTGGTATTCACCGTGTCGTACGCTGCTGTCAGATCCACAAACACGACGCCTGTAATTTTTTTTTCTTCGAAGCCGTCTTCTATCCGTTGTGTGAGTCGAAGTACTTGTCCGGTACAAGATTTGCCAGGTCTAAATCCAGCTTGCGCCAGAATCAGCTTTGGGTCTATTATTGTGACTAGTCGGTTTAGAAGCAAGCAAGAGAGTTATTAAACATAGCCAGAAGCCAGGATACCGCCACAAGGCCCAGGTGTTTAATTTGCTCCACCGTGAGGTCGGCCACTCCATTAACCTTGCCATTTTTGAGCGCATCTATACCTGTTATAATTTCGCATAGATTAAAGGCTTTGCTAATATCAGCAGAATCATTAGGAGCAATAGTCTCTTTTCTAGCCCTTGGCAACTTATGACTAGTGCTTACTTAGGACTTTCTCTGCAATGCACCTTAAGGAAAAGCCTTGATCCGTACATCCTATTCCCTTTCTGAATCCCGCTTGCACATCCCAAATTTTACGGTCAGTTTCAGAGATTACTCTTTCAATCAGTATCTTTGCATACAATTTTGCCACAATACCTGGGAAATAACTAGTTCAGGAGATATTGAGGCTCAAAGTCATACATACATACATAGACTCACGCCTGTTTCCCCGAAGGGGTAGGCAGAGGCATATTAAACGCCCACTTTTCGCCAGTGTTTTGATCCCACGTAATAGGTGGCGAGCCTATTGCCGCTTATCGGGATATTCTGTTTGCCAGAGCCTCGTCCGTTAATCGGCAGGTGCACCACTTGCAGGTGAGGTTGGCTTGGGACCCTAAGTTCTTGGTGGGAACCCTATGCACCTTAAAATTTAAAGTCACCTTAATTTTTTTCCAATTAGGTAGAAAATTAATCCATTTCTCGCGCCAGTTTGTTCAATAGTTGTTCTATGCATCCTTGAATAAGTACCCACTTTTGATTCAGGATTTAAAAACGTGTCCAATAAAAATAAATCGTTTCCCAGGTATCCATTTTGGTTCGCATGACTCGGCATGATGTCCAAAACACAACACTTGCACAGGTCACCATGTGGATGGGTGACCGTGTGTGGCATTTACATCTGAGCGCTACCGTACTTTGGAGGGCACGTAAAGCTGTAGGTCCCGGTTCTTGTCTAAGGATAAGGATCGTCAGGCCATGTCGGAGGCCTTCGGGTGGCCTGAAAAACTCCGACACCAGAGTTGGCCACACACTCACACGAAAAACAAACAAACATTGTATAGGTAGCTAATACTTCCTATAGTGTCCTTACATGTATGTAGATAATGCATGTTATAAATACCCATACACATGTGACATCACAAGCGTTATGACGTTTCATGCAACCGTAATTAATCCCATTGAACCCAAGCTGGCGCAATAATATCTATTGTGTTTGGATTATGTATTGGGCTATTGTTTACGGATCCCTAATATTGGGGGAATATCTTGATCGGTGATACAATGAAAGTCTATTAGGTTATCTGGGTGGATCTTAATTGCATTGAATGTAGTTTAGCTGTAGTTCGGCTGGTAGGCAGTGGTTGTCTATCGTAGGGTTATAGGTTCTTTATTTTAATTATTTACGAGTATTTTAACTTCATATACATACACAATGTATACAGGCGGCCTTAATGCCATAGGCATTATCTCCCAGTCTACCTTAAAGTGGTGCAGAGAGAAATGAAGTAGTTGTGTTTTTTTATAGACTCACGCCTGTATCCCCGAAGGGTTAGGCAGAGGTGTAATATTACACCCACATTTTGCCATAAATTTTTAGGTCCCATGTAATAGACGAGGGGGCGAGACTATTGCCGTTACCGGGCACATCACCAGACTCCGTGCTGCTACTGAGTATTCGGAAAAACCCAGTAACACTTTTGCCCGACCCGGGAATTGAACCCGGGGCCTCCGCTCAGCAGTTGCATACGCTATCCACCGGACCATGGAAGCAGTGGTACAGGGTTTGATGTAGAATTTTCTCTTCCCAAATATACTATTTTTTTTTATTTGTGCTTTTCTTAGTCGCCATTTACGACGACCATGAAATGTAATGGGGTAGTAACACTTTATATTCTTACTCAATACTCCGTCACCAAACAGAGAAAAGTACTTATTTCATATTAATTTGTTGAAAATACTGGAAAGTCGTCAGGCATTATTTCATTTTAAATTGAAAAAATATTAAAGTGCACATTAAATTTGATGACCACATCGAACTATGTGACCATCAGCTTCCATATTTATTTAATTGATGGAGTTACATTCACTCTAATTAAATTACTAATGCGCACTAGATGCTATCTAGAGAGTCATTGTATTAATGCAAGTAATGCTTTTACTTTAGTGAGGAAGTTTATTAATAACTAGATGAGCCCGCGATTACACCCGCGTTATTTAAGGCTACTGCTCGGCGCCCGTGGCTCATAGCACGATGTTATATAGCCTATGACCTTTCTCGACAAATGGGCTATCTAACACTGAATTTTTCAAATCGGACCAGTGTTTCCTGAGATTAGCGCGTTCAACCAAGCAAACAAACAACCTCTTCAGCTTTATATACTAGTATTAGATAGTTGGTAGAGCACTGCTTGAAGGTAATGAATGCTATACTTTCAGTGAAAAACACATTGTCGTTTATAAAAATCTAGGCTTCGCTCGTAGCTTTGCTCGCTTGGGAGTGCGTTCTCAGGGTTAAAAAGCATATACCACTTTCCGACATCCTAACCATTGCTACAAACAAACAAACATAATTTTGCGTTTATAATTTTTTTTATAGCCTCACACCTGTATCCCCGAAGGGGCAGGCAGAGGTGTAGAATATTACACCCACATTTATGCCCATATACACATATGAATTTTTAGGTCCCACGTAATAGGGGACGAGCCTATTGCCGTTACTGGGCACATCATCAGACTCCGGGCTGCTACTGAGTATTCAGAAAAACCCAGTAACATTTTTGCCTGACCCGGGAATCGAACCCGGGACCTCCGATCAATAGTCGTATACGCTATCCACTGGACCATGGAGGCAGTAAAAATACTTCACATAAATCTTTATTGTAATGAAAAAACTTCACACACCCTTGATATTAAACTCGATCAAGCAAAGCAAACATTGGCGGTTTTCCACTTAAACTTTTTGGTGGCCATAAACTAAAGGTAAGTAAGTCAGGTGCTTTATAATAAGTTTGTCTCTGTCCGTTCTTCTACTAAACTTTGCCGCTGGCGGGAAATTTTTCATTGCCCTTATCTAGCGATTTGATTGGTGGCGTCTTTCCTTGTAGTTTGGGGTCAATGTTATTGTAAAGTTGGTATTTGTTTCTTAGGGATGCAGAGAGAATATTCATTTGATGTTATAGTTTATTTTATTCAATAAAAATATAATAAATCGTTTTTTGGTATCAAATAAGTACTAAACGAATATGATCAACTTTCAAGAAAAGTCAAATACAGTCATATCTCTTCCAGCGTTCATTTAACTGAAAAGAAAGAAAAGAAAGAAAGAAAATACGTTTTTTTGTTGCAGTATGAAACAAGTTTACACAAGTTATATGAAATACTTATGGTTAATATCTTAAAACTAATATACTTATATATTTTATAATCCACCTTTATATAATAAAAAATAACTAACTGCAACAACAGGGCCCCATTCAGCTTAATGAAGTACACTGACTTATGCCACTAGACTGCGCTGATTTTTAGTGAAGACCTTTCAGCTGATCCACGGATAACAAGCCAACAATACATTAACTATGTATACCAGGGTAAAATGAAACGATGTGGTAAGAAATAAAAAACAATAAACTTAACTAAACTCCTATAACTATACTAACCACTGAGTCGTGTGAGATAGGGCCGCGATAATAACAAAACTATATCACCTAACGTCTTATATATTATATATTTATATATCTTATACTAATATATAAAGCTGAAGAGTTTGTTTGTTCGTTTGGTTGGTTGAACGCGCTAAACTCAGGAACTACTAGTCCGATTTGAAAAAATCTTTCAGTGTTAAATAGCCCATTTATCGAGGAAGGCTATAGGCCATATAACATCGCGCTATGAGCGACGAGAGCGGAGCAGTAGCCTTAAATAACGCGGGTGCAACCGCGGGCATCCTCTAGTATACTAGTACAACTAATCGTCGCCTACTACATACTTTCTAAGATAATTTTTTTCTTTGATTGTTTTGATAGTTCCATCGATTCCGGCTCCAAAGTTGCTTATATTTGATTAGTTCTTTAATAATGGCGTACTTAATAACATCATGCAGATCTTTAATACTCTAGACTCTTGACTACATATTATTATATACGTTTTGTACCACTTCTATTAATCTATAAGAAACCTCATTCATCATCAGCCTTTAACAGTCCACTGCTGGACTAGGCCTCTCCTTTGAAAGGAGGAATTAGCCCACTATACCACGCTGGCCAAACGAGTTGGTAAAGGGTTTGTATCAAGTTTTCCTTTTCTTACAGTGCTGTTCTCTGCATAATATGCTCCCTCTGTCGGCTCTTACGACACCCATGGGATGATATGGGGTGGTGACATTCCGTATTCTTAATCCGTTACCACACGGATGTCCGTCAACACACGGATAAGAAACCTCACGAAGCCGAAAAGAGCATCACAAACTTACAAGGCCAGCGAGGGAAATCAACAAAGAAATCTCTAGATAAATATTACTTAACACTTTTCACGCAAACTTTGAGAAGCAAAGCGCATTAAAAAATATAGATAATTTTATATCCCTCGGTCAACAGTTCTCAAAGTGTAACAAACGAACAGCTTCTGCCATCTTTGTAATTTTTTTTAATTTCAAAGTTGATGTCGCGTAGAAAAGTTTTAACAATCTGCCATTGGGGGTAAATTCATCCCCCCGCCGTGCAATTACTACTAATAACTTTGGCACTTCAACCCCTCAATTGCTTGAATTAAAATACTCCAGGTTTGTGGGGAGGCATTGGGAACATATTTGAAAAGTTGAGAGTTTTACACTTTTAGAATGATGTTGAATGTTATTTAAATTAGCTAATTTAGTCAAATAATACCTAAACTTTATTATTTTGTTTACTAGCTGTTTCATCATATCGTCTTTGGTTCGACGACCGGTTGGCGCAGCGGAAGTGTAAACGACTGCTACGCCGAGGGTCGCGGGTTCGAATCCCGCTCAAGTTAAACATTTGTGTGCATGAACATGGATCTTGGTCTGGGTGTTTCTATGTATAATATAAGAAAAAGGTATATATTATGTATATTTATCCGTTATCTACCCTTAATACAAGCTCTGCTTAGTTTGGGACTAGATGGTGTTGTGTGAATGTGGTAGAATATTATATTATTCATCATCATCATCATCAGCCCTTTATACTGTCCCACTGCTGGGCACGGGCCTCTTCTCACTATGAGAAGGGTAAGGCTAAAGTCCACCACGCTGGCCAAGTGCGGGTTGGCAGGCTTCACATGTCTTTCGAGAACATTATGGAGAGCTCTCAGACATGGTGGACTAACCCTTCTCATAGCCCATCCCATCTCTTTGCTTACCGATGACTAATAGTCGACAGTTTAAACTAAACAAGACGTGTTATGGATGAGCTGTACTCAAATAGTTGGCAAATATTATTTAAAAAAAGCAACTTGCGCTCTACGATAATTTTCGTTTATCGCGGAATTCGAACCCTTATAATCCTATTTGCCCATCGCTTCAAGTATAGCTAGATAACCAGTAGAGTGGGACTGAACGTAATTTATGTAGTACTTAAGGCGCTACCTCGAAAATGTATGCCCTTTTTGATTACAGATTTTGAAGCAGTGAAACACACCAGCAAAGTGATAATTTTATATATTATTTAACAGGTCTTTATCTAGGGACTGCCCGGACAGATACACGATTGGAAGATTTTCGCTCGATAGAATTTTAATTTGAAAAACATGCTTTCTCTAAATATTTTTTAGGATATTTTAAAAAATACTTATTTTTTCGCCTTTAAATTGCTACTCACTGGAAGAAGAGCTAGTTTATTAGGGATTGGTCTGACGATTTTTTTCTAAAACGATTATTACTTGAGTTATGAACGAAATAAGATTTCAGACAGTTTCGTGATGGCATGCCATGGCAAAAACCGTGCGACATTCAACTTTATAGCTAACACTTAGCGATGACCTCTGCACGATTTTTTGACCTTCGAGGTAGCGCCTTTTCTTGAAATAGGTATATCTATAACTGTACAATAAAGTATAAATAAATAAGTGGTACTCATTTTAAGTTTCACCCACCAGACTCACTTGTGTCTCGTCTCTCATGTCGAATTAGTGAAGAACCAACAAGCCAAAAATATCACGAACGTACAACAACTTATCCTATCGCAAAAGTCAAGTAGTCTTTGAGCACATTAAGAAAAGCCAAGGGGAAGGTATTCACAGTTTCCTTGCGATGGTATCCTTTATCACTGAAGCGAGAGATAATCAATTTTAAATGATTTTCAAGTTAAATGTCACTGCTTTTAGACTTGAGAGGCATTTGGTATATGGTGAATGAATTTTTAATGGCGTGGGTTGTCTTTAGGGCTGTTAATGTTTCTGGATTTATTCCTGGTTTGGTATGGAATTAGATGAAACAGAAGAATATTAATAAAATGTGATTGTAACCATTGACAAACGTTTCAAAGATATAAATCTAATTGTATACAATTATGATGTGGTAAGTTCCGTTTAAGTATGTGTATTTTAAAGTACCTATACCTCGTAGTAACAAATTAATAATAATAATATAATAATATTCTACCATATCACCATCTAGTTAGTGGGTACTAGATAATGGATAAACATACATACTTATATACTTTCTTTTTGTAAACACAAACAAATTATACATAGAAACACCCAGACCAAGACAAACATCCATGTTCATGCGCACAAATGTTTGAGTTGAGCGGGAATCGAACCCGCGACCTTCGGCGTAGCAGTCGCTTACACTCCCGCACAAGGAGCAAGTCTGCAAAAAATCTCTCAATAAATAAATAAAGTTTCGATATCCATATAGGTAACACTATATTTAAATTAATACTCTTTTTCAAATTGCATGTTTAAAACCAGAGTTACTAAAAAGTTTGGAATTATATAAACAAAATATAGGTCCGATGTATTTCTATTTCGTTGACAAGTTGGGTTCTTTGTACCGCCTCTCTTAAAAGCTGTGTACATAGAATACCAATTCAATTTCAGTGAAATATCTTCACGAGGCACGAAGGCACGTAAGGACACATAACACTAAAATATGTACATATATATTTCCTTTATTTCTTCGGTCTCTGTAGGCCCTGTTTATCGTGGTGCCCAATAAAATACACAGATATCATCATTTGACAGCATATACGATCACTCCCTTTCCTCCCCATTTTCCTTTGGGGGGGCAAGAATATATTATAAGCAGCGAATACACTTTTCTTTATCTTTGCGAGATACAAAATATGCTGAGTCGAAGATGCCCGTTTTCCTTAACTATTTTTTATATTTTTATTAAATATGGCTGACTAGTTTTTTTTGTGACGTAGATGTTTGTGTTTTGGTTGCATTTAATTATGTTTTATTTTGAGATAGATTTTCGGTAGTTCGGTCGCCAATAGCCAATGAAACAAAAATATTTTCACAACATTTTCTGAATTAATAATATGTAATATTATATAGTTTAGAAAAGTGCCTGTGCTCAAAATGGAAGTAGAATGTTTCTAAAAAAATCCGTAACACGTTTTATTATATTTTATTCTTGATCTGGTGTTACAACTAATAATGATTCGTCGCCTGGATTAAAATTAAAAGTTTTCTTTTGATTTCTAAAGTTTATACTCAGCAGCCATCAATCTCACAAAAACCCCAAAAAATAAATTTTCAACAACGTACATACATACATACATAGACTCACGCCTGTTTCCCCGAAGGGGTAGGCAGAGGCATATTAAACGCCCACTTTTCGCCGGTGTTTTGATCCCACGTAATAGGTGGCGAGCCTATTGCCGCTTATCGGGATATTTTGTATGCCAAAGCCTCGTCCGTTGATCGGCAGGTGCACCACTTGCAGGTGAGGTTGGCTTGGGACCCTAAGATCTTGGTGGGACCCCTATGCACCCTTCAACAACGTCCAAATTTCAAATAAAATAATTATAATTATTGTTAAACTTAACACCAAGAAAACTACAATTTCTCATCACCTCACTTTCTACTCATTTTCTACTTGGCATAAAGTTCAGTTGCTCACCAATAAAAGGACGGTGTATCCCGCCAAGTTTATCCAAGTCTGACGGCTTGGCAGACGCGAACCTTTTCAATGCGGCAACTTGACATTTATTAATTAAGCCCCGCCACTATTAAAGTTAAGATGCCAAGTTGGACGCTGACTTACACGCCTATAAATTTTATTTGAAAAAGAATGAATAGAAAAGCGAGGGAATAGTTTGAAAGATATCTTTTTTTAAGAATGTTAGTGGGTTTAAATTGCAGTAGGCTATCTATATTATTATGTAGGTACATACATATACAATTATACATACATACATATAAATAAAATTGAAGTGTCTGTTTGTAATATTAAAATAACCACTCTTTACTATGAATGTATATACGGTACATATACCGAAATGACATTTTTTACAAATTTTGTCTGTCTGTCTGTGTGTTTGTTCTCGCTAATCTCTGAAACGGCTGGACCGATTTTGACGGGACTTTCATTGACGGATAGCTGACGTACCAAAGAGTAACTTAGGCTATAAATGAACCGAATACGCGAAGTAGTTCCCACAGGACGCGAGTGAAACCGCGGGAAACAGCTAGTATAATTATATAAGTAGAGCAATTAGATTTCACATGCGGCTAACATTGTTCACACATATTATTTTCATTTTTTGGACTTTTTAGGAGACTATATACCCCAAAGTTTGTTTGGGATGTTGCTACTCTGGTTAGTCAGCTATTTTTTAAAACCTATGAACAAAATATAAATCATTTGACTTTGACGTGTGTCAGTTATCTAGACAATAGGTACCCTATGGCATAGAGCTTAGATATTCACATAGAGGCGCATTTCCTATAGGCGCTCTGAAGACAAACTTTCTGCGACCCAAAGTGCCGCTTGGCGGCGTGGCAGTCGTTGTCTCTGTGTAAGAGCAAGAGATACGTTGTATCTTAACTACGAGAGCAAGAGAGACGGAAAACGACGCCAGCGCCGCCAACGGCGCCAACTACGAACTAAACTGGTGCCAGACCCCACTTGGAATCGGCACACGAAATCCTTAAGAACTGCGGTTCTATGTATAGATCTGTGTTCATTGCCAATGTGCTATAATGATGTACTAAACTTCGTCCGTGGCTTCAGCTGCGTTGGTGTCTAATCAATTACTAGTCAAAGATGAACACGATTTTACATTAAAGATTTTATCTATCTATCTATCTATCTAAACGTCACGCCTGTCTCCCATTGGGGTAGACAGAGACTATAGAACGCCAAATGCTCCGGTTCAAACAATAAACTTACCTCTTTCGCTTCTTCGACATTCATTAACCTCGTCATGCATGCTCGTCGGTTATGGGTACTTTTGATTTGGCCCTTCCGCAGTACGTCACCAATTTGGTCGGCGTAAGTCCGTCTTTGGCGTCCTCTACTGACATCTCTATTTTAGTAATGCTTTTTGCTTTCCTTATTTTTGTTATACTGATTATACATTAGCTATATTACTATTTAATTACATAAAATATCGCTCGATAGTTTATTGCATGACTGAGTCACAAGCACCTACACATAAACCCATCCTACTGCCCCGTTTATAATAGTAATAGGATAGTGCTAAAAAGGTTTTCACGTATATTGTAATGAAATTACATTGCCCCAAATGGCAGAAACTCTTGCCAAAAAGTCACGGCATAATTTAAAGTCAGTCATCAAATTGGACGTTAGTTAACGCATCGATTAAACTATGAATGAAATGGCGGATATCGTTTGCTAATTATAAGTTTTTTAAAAACATGATTAATTTTATTTGGGTTGATGTGTAGTTTTGCTGCATTTCAGTGTGCCACAACAGTAAAGAGTTTTGTATGTGTGTGTTCTCTTTGGCTCAAATTTAGAAGATTATTTTAAAGAAATTACCACATAGTACATAACGTACCTAACTTAACTTTAATCCTTTATCCCCGAAAAGTCAGAGGTGTGTGCTCTGGGTACCTGGAGATCGAACCCGATACTATCGTCTTTATAATTTGGCGATGCTAAGATTCTAACTATATAGCGACTCTAGCGGTGAATTTGGAAGTTGTCCGGGTACGACACTTTTGACAGCTCAATACAATTACCACTATAAACTCATTCCTTATTCTTAGATAAACTCAAAGCAAAGTTGTATTGAAAGCTGTCAAAACTGTCGTACCTGGACAACTTCCAAATTCGCCGCTAGAGGCGCGCGGATAATCTTTGCATCGCCAATAGTAATAGGATAATGCTACAGAGGTTCTAGCGTGAGCTTTAATAACAGTATATTGCCCAAAATGGCAGAAGTTCTCGCCAGAAAGTCGCGGCTCTATTTCAATGTGAGTTACCAAATTGGACTTTAGTTCATGCAAATATAAGGTTTATTTAAACAGAAAATTTATGAAATTGTTGGGCTTAGTTTATTAATTATTTTTCAGAGCGTGATGGAGTATATTTGGATTTGTGTGTGTGCCACAACAGTAAATATTTTTGTACCTATGTGTGTGTTCTTTTTGGCTCAAATTCAGAAGCCTTTTTGTAGTTTAATGAACCAATTAATTAGCTAATTATAGTACATATAATATTAAATATATCGTAGCGAACGTTTGTCAAGAGTTGCCCAAATCTCTGCAGAAACATACGAGAAATATGTACATTGAGATTTTTTGATAGTCATAGATTTAATGATAACTCGGTTACATTACGCTTGTATAATAATATATACTTATCTGATAAGAAATTTTTTTTTGTGACTTTTTAATCAATTATTTTACGTCTGTGTCAAATACCGAATATGATGTTAATATCCATATTTATCACAAATTGCATATAGGTATAAGCTTTAACTAGATCCTCTGCTATATATTTAACAGCTTAAAAATATTTGTAAGAAATCGTAAGCGCGAGCTTACAAAAATGCTTCTAAAAGTCATTTAAATAAATTCTTAGAAAAAGACACTTCTTCAATAGAATCCAAGCTACCCAGGCTAGAAGTACATGCCCGTCAAAAACAAACAGTTTCATAGACCTTTACCCATGCCAAAAAAGTTACCCCACCTAAAAAAAATTGTCAGTAAGCACATGCCCCGATCGACAGCCACGGGCAATATCTACGCGACAAAGGAAAGCTAATTGTTCACTAACTTTTCTAGTTTATACAAACAAATTCAATTTGAACACAATTTACTCATTCCAGGTTTTTTAACAAAAATGCCCCCGACCAATGTTGCCCGCAATGTGCATAATGCGGTAATTGAACAGTGTTACCAGCCTCAATTGCTTCTGTCGTTTTAAAAACTCTTTTATAGACCAATTTTGTTTTGGTACGCCAAATGTTATTGTTATACTTTAATAATAAAACTGTTTCAAAAGTTGAATAGGTGAAATTATTGTTATCGTATAGTTTTATTTAATAAAATTGTAGTAAAATTTACTTTTTTGATGGTTTTCTTTATAGAATTTCGCTCGCTGAGAAGTTTATTATATTTATCTGATCTGGATACAAACTGTTGTATGCAGAGCAGAGTGTATTCAACCACATCGAATTCAATTTCGATTGATCCAATCTGTCTGTAATACTATCCTTTGTTTTTATATTTGAAAATATCCCTTGCTATATTGTTTTAGGCAGCGATAGCCTAGTGGAGAGACCGACAGACTGCTACGCAGAGGGTCCGGGTTCGAATCCACGGCGCGCACCAATGACTTTTCGGAGTTATGTGCGTATTAAATTGTTAATTATCGCTTGCTAAACGGTGAAGGAAAACATCGTGAGGAAACCTACATGTCTGAGAGTTCTCCATAATGTTCTTGAAAGACATGTGAAGTCTGCCAACCCGCACTAGGCCAGCGTGGTGGACTATGGCCTTACCCTTCTCATAGTGAGAAGAGGCCCGTGCCCAGCAGTGGGACAATTTATATACAGGGCTGATGATGATGATATTGTTTTATGCTAAAATAATAAAACAAACAAAAAAAATTGGGAATAAGTATGTGTATCAATTAACCGAAGCAAATAATGAAATAAAAAAAAAATATTTTAGACATGTCTTTATAAACGTAAGGACCGTCGTTATGTTCCGATAACACACCAACGCGCGCAAAGCCGCGTGCAAAAGCAAATTTTACAGGTCATATATCAAACTGACTCCATTCAAAAGAATTTATATCATAAACTTCACAGCACCAACACATCGTTCTTGAGTGAGTGAATGAACGAATGAAGCTCGTTGATTAAGTCCAAATAGGTCAGCGAACAAAGGTTCAGACGGGATATATTGACCTCATACGGACGGACAACGCATTGTTGGACTATATCAATTGATTTATTTGTATAATAGCTTTACGAGTTTGTCGTAGTATTCTACGGAATGTTAGATAGAAAATATTATCTTGACCTCTACAATATCTACACTTTATTTTCAATCTCTATATTCTGCATATATGAAATTCTTGCGTTAATGACTGACTGACAATCAACGCACAGCTAAAACTATTGGGGACCGGGGGAGTCCATTAAGAAGGGATTTGCACTCAGTTATTTTCAGGGTCTGCGTCCGTGGACTAGTGAATAGCGTATGCGACTGTTGATCGGCGGTCCTGGGTTCAATTCCCGGATCGTAAAACAAAACTGTTACTGGGTTTTCCGAATTCTCAGTAGCAGCCCGCAGTCTGGTGATGTGCCCGGTACGGCAATAGGCTCGCCCCAAATTACGTGGGACCTAAAAGTTCATGGCGAGATGTGGGTGTAATATTACACGTCTGCCTACCCCTTCAGGGATACAGGCGTGAGTCTATAAATAAAAAGAAATTTTCAGGATGTACTAAGAATATCAACTTCTAGTCCTCCCTTCATTGCGTGGATTTCGTAGGAGGCAACTGAAGAAAATACAAGAAAGCATATATCTTGCGGAAGACGGAATACTCGAAATTGAACCACTTTCCAACGCATTCAACCGGTCTGGTATAGTAGGCCAAATCCTCCTTTATGCACAATAGAAGAGGCCTATATCCAGCAGTGGACTGTGAAATGCTGTCACGATGACGTGTTTTAAGAGTATTGAAATCTTAGACTATATATATGAGAGCAAAGTTGTTTCTTATTTCGAGTACTGATTTTGAGTCACGAGCAAGCGAAGGATGCTATGATTGATTCACGAGCGTAGCGAGTGATTCAAAGTTAGAATCCTGAGCGTAGTGAGGCAAAAACTTTGCTCTCGTGTAGCACACATAACTTTTCACCACAGCAGTGAGAACACATATCACTTAGGAGACAAAGAAATGAACAGGAATAGATTGAAATAACGTTTATTATTTAATATGGAGTAAGTAAGTAAAATCATGCTAAACATTTTAAAGTTACAATAAATATTACAGGTACAATTATTGAAATCCAATAATAAATTAAATATAATATAACCAAAAGCATTTAAAAAGTAACGTAATTTCTTTATTACAAATATCTTTAAATTTAAGGGTATTACGCGTTTCCGAACGTGTTTTCTTTGAGATTGAATACCAAAATCAAATTTGAAGGGGGGGAGGGGTTTGTTTTTTCACTCGCTTTTTTATATGCATGTAAAAGAGACAGAGCACAGTAAAATTCGAATGTTTCAAATTTATGGCTGAACAAGGTCAATTCGTGGCACTGAAGATTGAAAAATTAAAAAGCTACTTTGACCCACGCTCGAATCAAAATCGCGTTTTCACTGTTGTCTCGCAGCAAAAGCGGCATGTTTGAGCTGCTGAGGTGAAAATGTATATTTCACAAAACTTATATGGAAAAGCGATTGGCTAGTAGGGATAATAACAGACCGCTACGTTAGAGGGTCTCAACCGACGGCGCGCACCACTGACTTTTCAAATTATCTGCGATTTAAAGTATTGATTGGTTACTACACGATGAAGGCCTGATAATAAATATTGTGAGGATACCTACATGTCTGAGAGATCTCCATAATGTTCTCGAAAAAATCAAGTTCTCGAAAGAAAAATATTCAGTCGACTCTCCTATATCCAAAATCATTGCGTTACTGACTGACTGACAGACTAGCTACAGCCAAAACTATGAGGCACAGGAAGCTGAAATTTGGCATGTTTGTTCCTTAGAGAACTTAGGGGTGCACTCTGAGAAAGGATTTCCCAAAACTGCGGGGCATCTGCGAGCCTCCTCTAATTAAGTATATTTTGTAACATTTGGATTCACCATAATGCCCAGTAAACTCTCATTTACATCATCAGCCCTTTATACTGTCCCACTGCTGGGCACGGGCCTCTTCTCATTATGAGAAGGATAAGGCCATAGTCCACGACGCTGGCCAAGTGCGGGTTGGCAGACTTCACAATATGTCTTTCGAGAACATAATGGAGAACTCTCAGACATGCAGGTTTCCTCACGATGTTTTCCTTCACCGTTTAGCAAGCGATAATTAACAATTTAATACGCACTTAACTCCGAAAAGTCATTGGTGCGTGCCGTGGATTCGAACCCGAGACCCTCTGCGTAGCAGTCTGTCGGTCTCTCCACTCAGCTATCGCTGCCTTCTCATTTACGGACATCATTAATTTAACAGATTCACAGTACCTATTTTAAGGTCCGAATATGGACTTAAAGGACTTAGCAAGGTCACAAACTAACGTATACAATATGTAGCACTATAATTCTTTACGAGGTTAAGTTTTTAACTCTTTAGACGACTTAACATAAGGCTGGGGTGCTAATGAAAGCGCTTAAAGAACAACGAATTGTTCATAATTGCTTTTATATGTTAATTTTTAGGAGTGTTAGGATTCAAGTAAATTAAGAAAACAAAAAAGGACTAAGTAGGTAAAATGGCTGCTTTGGTAAGCGTGGATTTGCTTTTACCCCTTAACCTTTAGAAACGAATATGCTCTTTATGTCTTACACCTAAAGAAGGAAATCAGGCTCATATAATATAGACGGCCTCCGTGGTCCAGTGGGTAGCGTATGCGTCTACTGATCGGGTCTCAAGTTCGATTCCCGGGTCGGGCAGTGTCTATCAGACTGGCAATGTGCCCAGTAACGGCAAAAGGCCCGCCCCCAATTACGTGGGACCTAAAAATGTATATGCCGAAATGTGGATGTAATATTGCACCTCTGCCCACCCCTTCGGGGATACAGGCGTGACGCTGTAGAAAATAATTTACCACATACACATAACACCATCTAGTCCCAAACGAAGCAGAGCTTGCACTACGGGTACTTTATTATGGAATAACACACATACATATATACCTTTTCTGTGTAAATCAGTTATTATTATACATAGAAACACCCAGACCAAGTCAAACATGCACGCACACAAAATATGCGCCCGAAAAATTTCGAAGGCATTTAAATTGGCGCGAATGTGATTCATCCATATTTTCGTTTCAGAACTCTTTGCAGTTTTTCCTATCTTTATTCGCTATAAAAATATTGCGGACGTAGCTACAGGCATCTACTATTATTCTACATAGAATACTAGTAGATATGCCTCCAGCCTAAAGCTATTTTGCTTTTTCACAGAATGTCTGCAATCTCACCCCCGCAACTCAAAAACTTCTTAATATTACTTACCGAAATCAACCTAATCTACTTTTCATCAAATTTTAACCTACTCACACTGTACTATACTCATCGTAAGACAAAAAAATCTACCTACAGACAAGAAAATATTGTACACATCCAATGTTTTCCACCGAAAAAGTCAAAAACATAATAAAACAAAACAAAAGTAAACACCGCCCTCGTCAGTACCGCATTATCCTTTATCCATACAACGCACGACTCTATACATATTTAAAGTTTATTTCGACATAAAATTAGGTTAAGGTGCTACTATCAGTGAGTAAAAATAAAACCGTCTAGAGAGGTCCCCCGGGAATGTTCCGATCCCGGAACCCGGGAATTCGAAACGAGGCTTACATGTATAAAAGTTACCCCACGGGATCGAAAGTTTCTTTCTTTATTAATAAAAGTGAAAAGGGACTTTTCAGTGGGAATCGGGAGAGCGTTCGTACGATGTAAATAAAGGTACTCGGAAATGTACTCAAATGATCTTCGGGAAAATAGACGTGTATTAGAATATATTGTGTTCTATGGAGTACGGAAGGCAATAGTCATTCCAGGAACAGTATTATCTGAAGAAGATACTCAACGGAAGTAACGTAGTACGGAAGTATTATTTTTGTAACACAAATAATCATTATTCTATATGACTTCTGATATTATTAAACATTTAGATCTAATGCTTGAAGATGTGAATATTGTGATATGAATGACTATTCATTATACTATTTCTTTCATCAAAAACATATGTATACCTATGTATACATAATTATGTTTTATGATGAAAGAAATAGGATCACTGTTTATCAAGCAGCTACTGTGCTGCCTGTATTATTATTGTACAGTAATTGTACAGGCGCCTAGTCTCTTAAAAAACAATAAAACTATAAGTTTATCCACAATATCGTATTTACATACCTTTTTGCCTTCGTTCATCATCATCATCAGCCCTTTATACTGTCCCACTGCTGGGCTCGGGCCTTTTCTCTCTATGAGAAGGGTAAGGCTATAGTTCACCACGCTAGCCAAGTGCGGGTTGGCGGACTTCACATGTCTTTCGAGAACATTATGGAGAACTCTCAGACATGCAGGTTTCCTCACGATGTTTTCCTTCACCGAAAGCAAGCGATAATTAACAATTTAAAAGTCATCGGTGCGTGCCGTGGATTCGAACCCGAGACCCTCTGCGTAGCAAGTCTATCGTTCTCTCCACTCTGCTATCGCAGCTGTTCGTTCGATGTCTTATTAATATTATAAATTAAAATTCAGCAGTTAGCTAGTTCGTTGCGGGTTCCATATTTTAACCACTTCACCGTTCATGACAAAAGTACCCTACTAACATTGTTAAAAAGTGAACAGAGCTACAGACTTATACATTTTCACCCGGAAAAGCCTCAGGTACAGCTATGTTTACAAGTAAAGCAAATTAAGAATGGTGCTGAACGCTATCATAATTACCAAGCCTTTACGGCTTTAGGATTTATAATTACAAGCGCAATACCTCAGTAGAGGATCTCGTTACAAAACTTGAGAGGGCCGGATTACGACAAATTACATAACTACCAAGTGTTACACTTTGTCGCTCATCGCACAACTAAGGACTCATTTACAAAGACAGTCCCTACATATAACCAAGCGACAGGTTTATGCCCTCGGCGGGTGCAAACAGCATATTGCTGATTATGAATGAAGAGAAATGAAATGCGGTGTGTGTGTGTGTAGTGCTATAAACGGTCGCCTCGCTCTGTCTGAACTGCGACGGGTGTTATGGATTCAATCCTGTAATGATACAAGACTGTGTGGTCCTCAATCATTGAATGATTTTAAAGTCCCCTGCGACATATGATGTGTTTCCATTGCGGGAGTTGTCTTTTAAAAACAAATCTTTTCAGTTATAAACAAGACAAGTCGCGTCAAATTTGATGCTCGATAAGAGAAGCAGGGGCAGGCTTAAGTAGTAAGTATCTCTACTATTTTATTAAACCAACTTCCGATCGCCTATAAACACCGATCACCACAGATCGTTAACAACCCATACAGTATTAAATAGCAATAAAATAATAATTTTATCGCCACTTTATTATTTTGACTGCCTCGATACGTGCTCACTACACGTATATTGACCAAATCTTTGTATTTGCACGATTATTTGTTCTCTGTCTCGTTGTAATTTATAATAACTAGATGAGCCTGCGGTTACACCCGCGTTATTTAGGGCTACTGCTCTGGTCCCGTGGCTCGTAGCGTAATGTTATCTATAGCCTTCCTCGATAAATGACCTATCTAACACTGAAATAATTTATGATATCGGTCCGGTAGTGCCTGAGATTAGCGCGTTCAGAGAAATAAACAATTAACCGAACTCTTCAACTTTATAATATTAATACAGATATTTATGTAGATAGTTATGTATATTTAAGAATACATTGTATGTTTATCAGTTGTCTGGGTATTATATAGCCAACTCTGCTTAGTTTGGGATCTATGGTGAAAGTCGGCTTTATGAGGATACTGATATATTCCCATGATTTTATTATTTGTTTCTCTTATCGCGCGTATTTTCCTAACATATAGTATTAGACAACGCACAGCCGTTTGACAGGCGTAAACGGCAGTCGAGGTGGCAGTTCCCAAGCGCATAGGCTTTTTGAGAATTTCAATATAGAATGTAATGATAAACCTACTGAGGAGCCTTCATGACTGCACTATTGTGTACAGACACAGATTAGCTTCAGACGTTGTGGAATTGTAGGCTATTGGTATAAATGTTGAATGGATGGTGTAATGAAAAACAAACATGAAAAATTTATGTCTTTCTGTATCTCTTCCTGCTTATAACCTGTGATCAACAGATAACTGAACTTCAGAGGTAAAGCAGATCTCTCTACTCAATCTAGAACCTCCTGTATTGTTAAACAGCGAGGCAACGCTACCAGTCTTCTGTGCACGCTTCCAATAGACGACGATGTGGAGGATTATCATGATTCAAAAATATTATTTTGCTATTTATTTCATCATCATCATCACCATATCAACCGAAAGACGTCCACTGCTGGACATAGCCCTCCCCCAAGGCTCTTATTTGTCTATCTTATCTATTAATATATAAAGCTGAAGAGTTTGTTTGTTGGGTTGAACGCGCTAATCTCAGGAACTACTGGACCGATTTCAAAAATTCTTTCAGTGTGTAACCGTGGGCTCATCTAGTATAGAAATAAAATGAAGTACCGAAATGTTTGTAGGTATACGTATAACTTCCAAACGACTGCACCAAATTGGAAGAATCTCTCTTTTATATGTTTGTTATTGTCATGAGTAAAACTTACCTTTTGTTTGGAAAAAATAAAATAATAATAACAAAATATATGAAGGCACAAAGTTTGCCGGGTCAGCTAGTAATGTATAAGTATATCAATTATAGTTAGAGTTTACTAAAATTGAAGTACCTAGAAGTCAATGTAAATTCCCTCTAACAATGGTATACGTTTCTATTTCATGAAGGTGTATGCCGGCTGATGAAACTGAGCTTATGTAAAGGCCAAAACGCATACGCTACGTTAAACGTTGCCGTGCGGCGATTTGAAAAGTGAGGTCAATTTTTTATGTAAATTTTAGCCGCCTATTACGACTCTCACAGAATGAAATGGGGTAATAACACTTTGTATTCTTAATTTCGGTGACTTCAATCACAGATAACTATAGCAATGTTTGCTATAAGCCTATGGCACAGAATAGATAGTTCTTACGAACAGAAGCACCACTTCGCAAACCAATTTAAAGAAATGGCGACTCTTGCTACTAAGCAAGAAAGTGCAATTCAGCTCGCATGAGCATTCAGTACCTAACGCGATATTGACCTAACTGTTCCCGCTCTTTTCTAACACATAAGTTATCCAGCGGGTGAAGGTCGTGGCATTCGACACTAGGGTTGCCGCGCGTACCCATATAGCATGCACATTTTTTTGACGTGACAACGTCTTATAAATTGGTTTGCCGGGTGACACTTCAAGAAACTGCGTTACGCTCCGCTCACGTTATGCGCTCACAATGAGAGCGAGTGAGAGGCACGCGTCCCGCCTAAGAGCGAGAGAGACAGACATAAAAAGTGAAAGGCACGCGTCTTTCATCCTTCTTCCTACTATACGAATGAATATTCACATTAAAATTATTTTACCACTCAAAGTCGTTGTCACGTAAAACTTTCGCCCGTATACCGACTTTACAGGCAACCAATTTTTTTTTAAATAATAGTTTAATGTTATTACTTGATAAGTATCTTTATGTAATTAAGAATCTATATTTCAATTTGTCCTTGTGTATCTTATGAAAATATCAATATTAAATTATATTTTAATAATCACTCGTAACTAAGTCAATACAAAATAATTAATGTAGGTTTTTCGTTAGAAATAATTTTGAAATGAAACACAAATATTTTTCAATTACTTTTTATTGAATATTATTTGTTAAAATATTCCTTGAAGATATTTAGGTCTACTTGGAATAAAAAACCAACAACTTATTTATACTGCTTTCTGTTAGTTAAAGATGTCTGCTGGAAAAAAAAACATAACAAAGACGTATTTATTTTAAACTTGTGAAATAATTTGAAAGTTTATATTGTAAATTTTTCACTTAATGTTAGTGTTGCCAATTTTTAAAATATGTTAACACTTTTTAACATTACAACAAGAATATGAAAGTTAAGAATAGATTAAAACATATTTTTAACATAGATGCTTGTAAAAATTTTATCCAATATATGACGACTGCGAAATAATAATTTAATATTTTTGAAAATAATTTCGCCTTAACTTTCAAATTACATTGAAGTAGTAAAGAGTAATAAGTGAAAAAGTTATTACAATACGAAAAAAAATACAATACTATATAGCTATACTTTTAAAAAAACATTTAAAAGTATAATACATTTTAATTAAATAAAGGTATTGTACGATATAACATAATCGAAAAAGCTTATTAAATGTATGCACCTACGTGACGCATACGTATGACAACCCTATTGTCGTGCGCTACCGCACTGCCACCATTTTTACCCGCCCGATAACGATGTTTACACATAACGCTGTCGCTGTTTGGCGCGGAGCGGTGCGCTAGGGTTGTCGACTTGCCGCTGCTACTATAATATTTATTCATCGTCTATCTACCTACTTGACCACGTACCTAATAATAAATATTTATGCTATAAGTATCATTTCCCACTATTTGTGCTCGTAGAACGAAAACCACAAAAATTCTGGTGGTTTACATTTTCACTAAACTAATTCTTAGTTATTTCCTAAACGCGTAGACCGATTTACATGATTCAAACAGATAAAATGGTTTTTGAACTAGATCTTTAATTTGACACCATAATCGTTGAGATATCTCAACAAATAAAAAGTACAATTTTCAAGTTGCTCTCGTAAAATAAATAAAATCAAAATTTCAAGTTGCTTCCGACACACATCCGTTAAATGAGCAATACTTTGCACCAGACTTGTGATGTGAACATTTTATTGTTCACTATTAAAATTCACGTTATTAGCTAGCCCTGCGCGCGAGCGGTGACGACGCGGCGTGGAAGCCGCGCCAAAGTGTAGGCACTTATCGCTGTAGGTACGGCCGAGTGAAGGAGGCCTGCCTATGGGATCTTTTAGTAGTAGCACTTGATTGTATTGCTCCGCACACTTATGTATAATCACGTGGATATACCGAGTATTCGGGCATACAAGTAACTTTTGGCAGTCAATATAAATTATGTTTATATGTATTAAAATATATAATCATACTTTACTAATAAATTGTTTGTCCTCCTTACACAAAAACGATTAAACGGATTAAGGCCGCCCTCACATTGGGCGTCAGCGTCAACGCAGCGACACCTCGGCGTCGACGCAGCGTCGATGGCGCGTAGACGCCACGCCTACATCGCGTACTAACGTTCACAAAGAACGGTCGGCTGACGCGACGTAGGCGCGGCCACTATACGACGTCGACGCCGAGGTGTCGCTGCGTTGACGCTAACGCCCAATGTGAGGGCGGCCTAAGATGACACGTTGTGGTAATACAGCTCATACTTCAAAATAACACATAGGTCATCTTTTGCCACTCTAGCAGACAACACGCGGGCTGAGCTACAGTTAAAATCTAGTATTCATTTATAACAGAAATAGGCCCTTGAAAGTAGCGTATGTACTACGACCCTTAGTCATTTTGACTTAGTTCTAAATGCTCTTTAATGTAAGCACGCCTGTTTGTATAATATATATGGGCACGATTAACCTAAGTAGGGGTAATTCTTGGTTTAATTTATTAAAGGGGTAGGAATAGTTTCGTGTGGGGTAAAAAAGGACGTGGTCTGCTAATTTATTCGCTGGCCTTTTTGCTGCAAGATTTGTGGAGTGGTATTGTTCATGCAAATAAAGGAAAGATCGTTTCACTAGGATAGGCAGTCAAATCTTTCATTCACTTAATATATTACCCTAAGTAATTATCGCCATGCTGGTAAAGAATACGGCAATAAAGTGTTTAGAACAGAATGTAGCTGGCGTATTCTTTTAGTGACTACGATTATTAAGCTGGAAATCATGGGTTCCGTTTCCGTAATGGACAATTATTTGCGGAATGAGCGAGATGATTTGTGCTGTATCTGGGTGTAATCTTAATATATAAAATCCTTGCGTTACTGACTGACTGACAGACACGCTACAGCCGAAACTATTAGGCGCAGGAAGCTGAAATTTGGCATGTATGTTCCTTGGGGACCGTAGGGGTGCAATGAGAAGGGATTTCCCTAAATTCCCACGGGATCGGTCAAAACAGATAAATTTAAAAAAATATGCAGGCGTAGCTGCTGGCTTCCTCTAGTTATTATTTAAAACTAGAGGATGCCCGCGGTTACACCCGCGTTATTTAAGGCTACTGCTCCGCTCCATCACTCATAGCGTGATGTTATATAACCTATAGCCTTCCTCGATAAATTGGCTATCTAACACTGAAAGAATTTTTCAAATCGGACCAGTAGTTCCTGAGATTAGCGCGTTCAACCAAACAAACAAACAAAAAACTCTTCAGCTTTATATATTAGTATAAGATAAGATATGCATTTATTTAAGAATATAATTCCTATATTTAATATAATATTTATTAATATTGTCTGTCTAGTTTGTTTAGGAACAGATAGTAGTGTGTACGTAAAAATAAGGTATGTTACGTAGTTGACATACATATAATCTACGCCTTAAATAGTCAACTGTATTATCATAGTATGAATAGTTTTTATTTTATAATTTATTTATTTTAATTCACTAAAATCATATGGCAAAATTAGGAATCTTCAATTCTAAATGTTTCAACATCGACTACTTAAATTCCCAACCTAGAATCTAAAAAAATGTTTCTTTACTAATTTCATACACCAATAACTTACATTTCTACATAAAATCCCACACATATCTACATCAACTACAGTTAGAAACAGATTAAACCTTTATACCGTTACAACTTGAAACGATATCAGCATAACAATATCGTATATGAAACGGTTAACTTTAGGGTTACCGTTGTAATACCGGTATACTGACGCAATCAGACGTGTCAGGTAAACCAATCTCTAATTACTGGGGAGCTTGTAATATACACGAAATGGAAATTTGTATGCCAAGGAATCAGAAGCGATATGGCTTAGAGTTACAGTATTCAGAAAATGACTTAGTGTACTGTATTTTAGCTGGGAAATAGCGAAATGGTTTAGATATTCAACATTGAGAAGACTAAGGTTTGAACTCCGCGCATTGCACATGAATGTGACATCTATACACACAAATAAAATTGGAGTATCTGTTTGTAATATTAAAATAACCGCTTTTTACTAAATATATATGGATGTATACACGGTACATAAACCGAAATTATTTTTTTTACAATTTTTGTCTATCTGTCTGTCTGTCTGTTTGTTCTCGCTAATCTCAGGCACGCCTGGACCGATTTTGACGGGACTTTCACTGGCGGATAGCTGACGTACCAAGGAGTTCAGGGCGCATAAGGACGCGGGTGAAACCGCGGGAAACAGCTAGTAGCACATGTAAATGTTCAAGTTATTTTTCAAAACTTGTTTTTAAATAGAACAATAATTATAATTACATTTGTTGATTACTATCTGTGTGGTGACGGATAAAGAATACGGAATGTCACCACCCCATATCATCCCATGGGTGTCGTAAGAGCCGACAGAGGGAGCATATTATGCAGAGAACAGCACTGTAAGAGAAGGAAAACTTGATACAAACCCTAATACCAACACGTTTGGCCAGCGAAACACGTGTCGAAGAATAGTCGGCGCATATAGCGGGATACTGTAAGTCAGTTATCTTCCTGGAACCCATACCATTCCTATATCCCTTATCCTTTTATAGGAGTTCGATATTGTCAACCTTTTTCTATTGCAATAGTTGGGGTGGTCAATCCGAGTGTGCGTGGTGGGTTCCTCTTTCCTTCCGTTAGGTTACTTGGCTCGGTGCTTAATAGCAGCGAGATGGCCATTTAAAACACAACGTTATCCGTAAAGGACGCATTTTTTGTCATAATTATAATGCGATGCTTTACTGCTGTAAGTTGTAGCCTATTAAATATATCGTCGAGACTCAAATTTATGGTTTGCTTTGAGAAATATTTACGTGAAGATCAAACCCAATGATTATATATATATATATATATATAAAACCCAGTAGCACTTTTGCCCGACCCGGGAATCGAACCCGGGACCTCCGATCGACAGTCGCATACGCTTTCCACTGGACCACGGAGGCAGTCCCAATGATTAACAACTGTAATAAGCGAATTTACTATTCTTTAAAAAAAACTACAGCTTGACAGCAGTCTAGCATTATTTTTACCGCTTGAACTTATCCAGTACACAATAAATAACTTATACACCCAAAACCCAACTAAAGATTACTCCTACTAAACTTTAGTCAAACCATGGACATAATCCATAAATCTAACCATTGATTCACAGTGGCCATTGATCGCGTAATCCCTGAGCGGGGACCCTATAATTTGTTAGGGTCCCTTCGAGTAAATGGGTCACTTGACTTAATTGTACTGACCGAAGTTTTTAAAGCATCGGGTCGAGGTTAAATGAGTATGGATGGACAGCGTTATGGCGGATTACTGACGATAGTGTCAACAATAGAATGGCAGTGTCCTTTTCAGGCGAAGTGATCGTTGAAATTAATCGATTTGAGAGGATATGCGACTTTTTCGCCGTCTGATTTAATGGGTGACTGTTTGCAAAAGTCACACACATGCCTTGGTGACCATGAAAATCTTTAGATATTGCTGATTATAAGATATATAAGCTAATAGTTTACAGGACGTCAGTATTCTCGAAGATCATGACATAGGACTAGAGTATAAAATCTTCCTTGAATGCGGAGGAAAGATAGAATAATTTAATCTTCCTTAAATCAAGTTAGACTGGTAAGTGAACCTTGGATTCCAAGATGGAGCTCTGGGATTGAGGATGCTAAGATGATGATAGGGATTTTTTTAATATCGTTTTTTTATGTTAATTGTGTTTCGAAAGTGATCACCGTTTTGTAGATTTGACTTCTAGACGAGCCAAATTGTGTATGATCTCATGCAGAACATAATAATTCCGTATAAGGAAGGTTTTGTGCCTGTTTCTAATACTATACGTGCCATTTAAGAAAAAATACGTATAGTATTAGAAACAGGCACAAAACCTTGTTTTTTTATGGTAATAGGCGGCAAACGAGCAGACGGATCGCCTGATGGTAAGCAATTACCGCCGCCCATGGACACAAGCAACACCACAGGAGTCACAAGCGCGTTGCCGCTCCTTGGCGTTGGGAAAAGGGATAGGATGAGGAGTGGGATGAGGGAGAAGAAATAGGGGATAAGGCCTCCGGCACTCTCACTCACCGAACGAAACGCAACAGTGTAGGTACTGTTACTTTACGTCGATTTTCTGTGAGAGGGTTGTACCTACTACCCCGGTCGAGCCGGCCCATTCATGCTGAAATCAGCAAGGCTCTTCTACCTTTTAAAATACCTTGTATACGTGTCATGTTAGGTTTATACCTAACATGACACGTGTACATAACACACATCTTTAGATACTTTTGAACTTGTACTACTTTACACAGTAACGGGTCCATATCGCGTAATTATTTCGGCATGAGTTATACCAGCCGTGGTCATGAGACTGTCGTTATTATTTTTAACATGTAGTTAAAATAATTACGACATTTTTCACTTTTGATTGCACTGCTGCTGTAGGTATAATACCATTTTCAAATATAAAATTATGACTAATTGCTTTATAAACAAAAGTTCATTTTAAGATTTTTTTTGCATGATAATTTCTTTTTATAGTCAAAGTCAAAATCCTTTATTCATTTGGATCACAATGTGACGCTTATGAACGTCAAAATAATACATTCATAAAATAATTACATTTACGTTATATTATTTTTTATTGCATATTCTTCTAACTCCTAACTTTATGCACTTGCGACGCACACTATACATAATTACACAAAGGATATGACCATCAAACCGAACCCCTGCGATTACGCACACCTTTAAAATAAAACTTGCTCATTCTCACCACATAAAACTAGTAATGAAAACAAACTAACTGCACACAGTATTCCTCAGACGATTAGATTTCACTAAAACCCCCGATAATACGTGTTTGGATATATCTTACGGATAAAATAAAGTTATATGGTACACACACTTTATTTTTATAGCGTAATTATTACATAATGGTACTGATACACCTGAGCATTCACTTGTAACAGAACAGCGAGCATTCGCCGTTTTTTGTTTTGCCGAACTGAACAACGAACTTGTAGCCAGGTGGAGCGATGATATTCGTAGGGCAGCGGGCTGGGATTGGACGAGGAAAGTCAAAGTCAAAATCCTTTATTCAATTAGATCACAAAGTGACACTTATGAACGTCAAATTTAAACATTATTACGTTAAGCTTCTACATTTACATTTACCGCCACGTTTGCAAAGCAAGGGCGTAGAACGATGAGAAAGAACGGGCAATAAAACTCACGGCCACACTTTTTCATCGCCAGCTTTTTAATAATACATAACAAATAAACTTTTGTAAAAGCTGAACCAAGCTGTACCAAGCTCATTGGCGCGCCATAGGAGAGGCCTACTTCCAATTGTGGATTGATACAGGCTGATGATAATGAACAACAAACAGAGCCGAACATTCAGCAAAAACGTCAAAGCAATAAAGTAAAATACTGTCAATTTGCTGGAATGCTCACCAGAACGTTCGCAAGAATACTTGCTAGAACACACTCGTTTATTTTTCTGTTTTGTAACGTTCGCAAGAATGCTCACTGCAGGAGAACCCTCAAATGTATTAGCACCATAATATAAAACATAGTTACGTTGTATGTGGAGGGTGTTCCTAAATGTAGATGGGTAAGTAAACTACACGTTGTTTGTAAAGGTTGTGGGTTATAATCGTGTCATTGCACTTCAATTGACACCCACTTTTTGCGGCAGAATTTAATTTGGTATTTGTCTAACTTGGTGCTGCTATTTGGGACAAACTTTGTGTGAAAAGAAATATTGTTCTTTTTTTATAGACTCACGCCTGTATCCCCGAAGGGGTAGGCAGAAGTGTAGGTAATATTACACCTACATTTCACCATGAATTTTTAGGTCCCACGTAATAGGGCGCGAGCCTATTGCCGTTACCGGGCACAAATACTGTTCTGAGTCTGGATATTTCTAGTGGTGGTTGGTTGTATGTTTGTAAAGTCCTTGGTTGCACAAGATTTGTCTCTAGAACGCATATTGTCTTTTAACAAATTAAACATTTTGTATTTTCTCCCCCTCCCTTTCATTTTGTGCTACCAACAGCCTAAAAACTAAATTATAAAAACGTATTTTTGGGTAAATAAACTCTTTACGATTTCGGGCTAGAGACGTCCACTGCTGGACATAGGCCGTCAACACAAACCGATATTGAGCCATCCGCATTAAACCGAATCCTGAAATCTTAACAAGATCGTCAGTCCACCGTGCGGGAAGCCTACTCCTCTAGGCTGATATTATAAACTCTTTATCTATACATATAAATAAAATTGAAGTGTCTGTCTGTGATTTCAAAGTAACTATGGTTTTTCAAGTGAATATAGTTAGTTACACGATTCCAAGTCCAAAACAACCCTTTTTAACATTTTTGTCTGTCTGTCTGTCTGTCTGTCTGTCTTTCTGTTTGTCCGGGGTAATCTCTGGAACGGCTGAACCGATTCAAATGAGACTTTCACTACCAGGTAGAGGACTTTATAGCGCTACATATAGGCTACAATTTGACCCAGTAGTTGGCGCTGTTGTCGCGATAACAAGTCTTTACTTATTCAACTCATCTATACATATAAATAAAATTGAAGTGTCTGTCTGTGATTTCTAAATAACTATGGTTTTTCAAGTGCATATAGTTAGTTACACGATTCCAAGTCCAAAACAACCCTTTTTAAAATTTTTGTATGTCTGTCTGTCTGTCTGTCTTCCTGTTTGTCCGGGGTAATCTCTGGAACGGCTGAACCGATTCAAATGAGACTTTCACTACCAGGTAGAGGACTTTATAGCGCTACATATAGGCTACAATTTGACCCGGTAGTTGGCGCTGTTGTCGCGATAACAAGTCTTTACTTATTCAACTCATCTATACTCTATACATATAAATAAAATTGAAGTGTCTGTCTGTGATTTCAAAATAACTATGGTTTTTCAAGTGCATATAGTTAGTTACACGATTCCAAGTCCAAAACAACCCTTTTTAACATTTTTGTCTGTCTGTCTGTCTTTCTGTTTGTCCGGGGTAATCTCTGGAACGACTGAACCGATTCAAATGAGACTTTCACTACCAGGTAGAGGGCTTTATAGCGCTACATATAGGCTACAATTTGACCCGGTAGTTGGCGCTGTTGTCGCGATAACAAGTCTTTACTTATTCAACTCATCTATACTCTATACATATAAATAAAATTGAAGTGTCTGTCTGTGATTTCAAAGTAACTATGGTTTTTCAAGTGCATATAGTTAGTTACACGATTCCAAGTCCAAAACAACCCTTTTTAACATTTTTGTCTGTCTGTCTGTCTGTTGGTCCGGGGTAATCTTTGGAATAGCTGAACCGATTCAAATGAGACTTTAACTGGAAGGTAGAGCACTTTATAGCGCTACATATAGGCTCCAATTTGACCCGGTAGGTTGCACTGTTGTCATGACACTTATTTTTGTATAATTATATATAAAAGTAAAGAGTCATTCATCTTGAAATCTGGAAAGTCACCGGCTGTATAAAAATTAGATTTGGCAGAGAACTTTTTAAAACGTAACTTTTTTCCGCGTGCGAAGCCGCGGGTACCAGCTAGTATTAAATAAAGTTCGAAACATAATCCCCGAAGGGGTGGGCAGAGGTATAACATTAGTAGTATTACACCCACATTTCGCCATGAGTTTTTAAGTCCCACGTAATAGGGGGCGAGCCTATTGCCGTTCCGGGTACATTACCAGACTCCGTGCTGCTACTGAGAATTCGAAAAAGCCCAGTAACACTTTTGCCCGACCCGGGAATCGAACCCGGGACCTCCGATCAGCAGTCACATACGCTATACACTGGACTACGGAGACAGTCATAATAATTAATAATTGAATATCCATCATTAATTATTATCATATAAATTATTCCAAATAGTGGCATACATAATGAGGCAACAAGTAAAGTTGTCACAGCTAATTAGGCTCTACTAATTAACGAGTAGCGAATACATCATATTCGATGACAATTAACTTGTTTTTGCGAGTAATAATAAATATTGTGATTGAATCCTTCTAAATACCTACAACATGTAACAACTACGGCACCCGAAACTGCCTGTGGCGAAACCGAAACCTGATCGATTTTCATGCCTCCCTTAAACACACATAAGAAGAGGAAGCAACTACTGATACATAACATAACATAACTTCACGCCTTTTATCCCCGAAGGGGTAGGTAGAGGAGTATTACACACCCACATACTGATACATAATAACAATGAATACAGATTTACATAGAAGCACAGTTCTTAAGGATTTCGTGTGCCAATTCCAGGTGGAAACTCTCTCCAGTTTAGTTCGTAGTTGGCGCCGTTGGCGGCGCTAGCGTCCTTCTCCGTCTCTCTTGCTCTCGTAGTTAAGATATACAGGAGGAACTTTCGTCTCTCTTGCTCTCGTAGAGACAGCTGTCACAGCGCGACTGCCATGCCGCCAAGCGGCAATTTGGCTCACAGAAAGTTTGTCTTCAGAGCGCCCATAGAAAATGCGTTAGCGACGCAAATATATATATATATATATATATATATATATATATATATATATATAATGTAAATATCTGAACTCTTTGATAATAATATCAACCCTGTATATAGACTGTCCCACTGCTGGGCACGCGCCCGTCTCAGTATGAGTAGATTTAAGCTCCAGTCTGCTACGTTGACCAAGTGCGGTTTGGTAGGCGTCACATATTTCGAGAATAATACGGTGAACTGCCTCCGTGGTCCAGTGGATAGCGTATGCGACTGCTGATCGGTGGTCCCGGGTGCGATTCCCGGGTCAGGCAAAAGTGTTACTGAGTTTTTTCGAATACTCAGTAGCAGCCCGGAGTCTGGTGATGTGCCCGGCAACGGCAATTGGCTCGCCCCCTATTACGTGGGACCTAAAAATTCATGGCGAAATGTGGGTGTAATATTACACCTCTGCCTACTAGCGTGAGTCTATAAAAAAATAGTATGTTAAGAAACTTGAAAAATTAACTCTTTGCATCTATTACAAGTTAAACACAGCTTACAATCCTAATTTTGTTTTCAACACAAAAGGTGTGACGATAGAAATATGGATGTTTGTGAACTACATGTCGGGTAATATACAGCATAAACATCATTTTTGGTGTGGTGACGGATTAAGAATACGAAAACTCACCACTCCATATCATCCCATGGGTGTCGTAAGAGCCGACAGAGGGACCATACTAAAGATATATAAATAATTACTATATCTATGGACCATACTATGCAGAGAACAACACTGTAAGAGAAGGAAATCGTGATACAAACCCTATACCAAACCCCGTTTGGCCAGCGTGGTATAGTAGGCCAATTCCTCTTTTTAAAGGAGAGGCCCAGTCCAGCAGTGGACTGTGATGATGAATTATCAGAACAGCACATATACTTTTTGTCGAGGTAACCGAATCCTATACAGGCGGAGTTAGGCGCAGAAAATAGTATGAATAATTTACCAATTGGTCATTTTCCCATAACATTAAACTTATACCAATCAATATCTTCCGAGAACCGGTATAACTCTTCAAATCGTACCGTAAAGGTTTTTAAATCGTATCAAATGACTTTATTCCAAGAACCTGGTGTTTCTAGAATATACAGTATTCTGTATAAAGTGACTTTATTCCACGTATTAGAGCTGTATTCCAACTATACACAACATATAATATTAAACGTGCCATGCTATTGTCACAGATTGACAAGACTTCAAGGAAGGCTTATAATACAAAGGCTGGTTTAACCTTTCAAGAATCTCGCGTATCGTAGAAGTGGGATATTTATGCTTTTCTGAACTCTAGAAAAGCGTAACATACACACATGTTCATGCTCACGCCTTTTGCACCGTCGGGGCAGGCAGTGACTACAGAACGGCACTTGCTTTTATCCTTACAAACCCCACGCGCACAATACCAACTTAGAAGTTATGTGCATATTAAATGGTTAATAAGGGCACATTAAGCCTTCGGTCCTGGCTGACAGAAGGATCTTTGACAGTCGTTATAGGGAGTCAGCACCTCTGAATAAACTGGTACTAGTATAAACCATGCTATCCCTTTGGTTTGCGGAAGTCACACGGCAGTCGCTCTATGGAAAAGTTCATATTTAGTTAAATCTAGTTAGACTAATAAGCAGACCCCAGGCTCCAAGGCGTAAGGATATAGAAGAATGCTTCCAAGGATAACGCTAGGACGCTGACGATTTCCAACAGTCGACTACAAAATGTTGTATGACACACATGACTAAAACCGTTAAGTCAAAAATAGGGAAAATTTTGCAAACCATTATAATAGAACTCTTGAATAACCTAACGAGCAGAAGTAAAGCCAGTACACACAGCGAGCACACAAATTCTTTGTAGTAACGGAGGCTTTATGCACCAAGCTTAATAACTGGCATATATAATATAATGTTAGTTCAGTCGGTTCAAGCGTGGCTACGCATGCATTACATTTTAATCTATGCTATAAGGATTTTTTAGGTCATATGGTTAATTTTTTATGTTTCGAAACGCCGGAGGTTTACAGAAATATGAATATTTCGAGTCTATATATAATGTCTGCCGTGTGGTTGACGGCATAGAATACAAGTGTCACCACCCCCTATCTTCCCGTAGGTGTCGTAAGAGGCGACTAATGGATACTCGTAACACGATGCAAATACTATCTTTGTGTAGAGACGGAAAACTCGACATCAAACCCTATACGACTGCCTCGTTGGTCTCGCGGCATAGATGTGCGCGAGAGATCGCGAGGACCCGGGTTCGATTCCTGGGTCGGGTAGTGTTATTGGGTTTTTCTGTCACGAAATTCTCAGTAGCAGCACGGAGTCTGGAAATGTGCTCGGTGCGGCAATAGGCTCGCCCCTTATTACGTGGGACTAAAGTATATCTGGCGAAAAGTGGGTGTAGAAATACACCTCTGCCTACCTCTTCGGGGTTATAGGCGTGAGACTATGTATGTATGTATGTATGTATATATAATATACTCTGTATCACTGTGTGGTAGTAAAGCCCCTTGCAATACGACATCCGACGATTAAAACCTTACTTGGCCCCTATTTGTAAAAATGTTTTTAAACACGCCAATCATTGCACACCACATCTGATAATTTCAAAGATGCATCCCGAAAACCCATTATAAAAATTGCACCAACAACACATCCTATTATAATAGTCAACTGTAGACATAAGTATGTTATAAATAAATAAAAACTAAAAATTGCATCAACAGCCTAAGCCAACCCAACCTTACGTCGAAACAGCAAAGGCTTAATTAAAACAAACTTGGTATACGTGTTGTCTATCTGGAGTGGAATGGACCGGCTTAGTTCGTCCTCTCTGGATCTGTTGGGTGCTCAGATGTGAGTGTAAACGGAACGGGGATTACGGGACAACGTGATGGTGATTAAACGGTGGCTTCCTGAAATGATTCGGAGTTGGGGGTAAGGGAAATTGTTTGAATTGGTTACGGGAATATGGGTGGATAAGATGTTGAGGTAGTGAGATTGGTAGTTAAGTAGATAGAAGAATTGTATGCATTTGAAGGTCTTTCTTGCATGTAATTTATCCGTGACGAATAGATTTAAGCCGGTCTAATTGTCGGGCAAAAGATGTGTATTTATGTATTCTTAAACCATTATAATTATGTAAACTATAACTACTGTTAGGATTACAAAAACTGTGTTGTCACGGATCATTTTAGACGTTTGTTTCCCACTTGAATATTGAACTGATGTAAATTCCCGAGGTTTTTACAAATATTCATTTCAATTTTATTAGTCTTTATGAGTAGTGTGGGAGCTCTTTGTATACGGAACAACTCTCACCGCCGTAAAGAAATTATAATAAAAAACAAGTATTTTAATAACTGTAAATAATTAGTGTGTTCTAGGGGTGTTTGGTTTTTTAACTGGGTAGTTGATTTTTGTTAGGAATTGCGCAATACTTTTCTTTTCCAGCGTGTGTAGAGATATCTTATGAAAACGTAATCTATCGTAGGATGCGTTATAATAGTTTAAATGAAAGAACTATTGAATATTGTTTGTAATTATGCATAGTTACATTGAATACAGTATGTAAGTAATTTTGTCCGTATAAACTTAAAACACTTTTATTTAACTGATGCTTTTTATTTATTTTAAATGTTTTTTATTTTTATTTTAATCATAATATTGACCCAGTGACCCTATTATTAGGTAGCGTGGTACAATCCCTATTTCGTGAAAATCGTACACTACACTTTTTGTAGCAATAGTACAGATCTACGGCATTTAGGAAATTTTGTCAGAATAACAACAGTTCATCAACAAACAAAAACACAGACAAATTTTCGTTCTTTTTTAATTACCTTGAAACACGTTTGCACAAAAAAAAACACCTTTCGGGTTTAACTATAGATACGTATGATGCCTAGTCTTTAAAAATAAAGATATATTATGTCGCGACATCATTCAGAATTGCATACATTGACGAACAATGTTCTTGACTAAAAATATTCTTTACATACAAAGCCCAAAACACGTTTTATTTACTTTTTCCTCAAACAGCACTAGTCATGACCATGGCGGCTTGAAAGCAACTGAATCATTCATTTAAAAGACGCCAAATATAAACTACTCAATAAAATGTACTACTTTACGATCATCTCGGTTCAATAAACAGAAAGAGTAGTGTAATCTTAATACGTAGCTCTTGTAAACGTAAGAAAACATCGCGTATCCAGATCTGTAGCCTCTGACGTTGCGATCACCTGAGACATTATATAGTGGTTGAAATAAATATTTACATTTTCTTGGCGATTTACAATATTATGTTATTTACTACTTGAGTTTTTCTGCTTCTTTGCCAGTGTGGGAGTTTGTTATCACGGTAAAAAGCCTTTAGGGAAGACCTAGGCGGACCTTCTCTGACCAGATTGGAGACATCCTAAAAAAAGGACAGGTCAGAAGTACCCTAAACAGAAGAGCATGCATGAGAAACTTGATGGGAGTGAATGAAGCAAGAGAGGTATGTCAGGATCGTTGCAAATGGCGTTCCGTAGTCTCTGCCTATCCCTCCGGGAAACAGGCGTGAGTCTATGTATGTATGTTATCAGTAGAAAAAGTAAGAATCCATACATACGCAACAGCTTAATTTCAAGAAGACATTATAATATAATCGATACCGAACAATTCAAGAGAGACTACATTGTTAGCAAGTTGGCAAACTCAATAATGTAACACTCATTCTAAAATTAACAACAATGCTCTCAGGAGTGTGTTTACTAATATTTACGAATACTCACTAAAATTTGATTTAAAGGCCCATAGCTTGTGAACTACTTTTAAAATGATCTTTAACATTTTGCGCTGTTTTGACGAGTGCTGATTTGGAATGTAGTGCAATATAGATGATACCCATTTACTTGTTAAAATACATATAAAAATACTGTATAATTATGTACATCAGTCAAATATGATGAAGTCCAAAAGAGAGAAAGAGATATAGGCAAAGAACAGAAAGTAATTTTTGCTACAAATTATTTTCTATAATAACAAATTATTTTATAATAGTGCGAGCATGATGAGGTTATTAAATGTCGAGGAAGCGAAAAAGGTATGTTTGAACCGAAGCATGTGGCTTTCCATAGTCTCTACCTACCCCAATGGGAGACAGGCGTGACGATATAGTTAGATAGGTATATAATTATTTTCTAAACATAAGCCCTTGTATATCGTCACTATATTTGAGAGTCTTTTTTATTTCATGTTAATTGTCCGTGTGGTGACGGATTAAGAATACGGAATGTCACCACCCCATACCATCCCAAGGGTGTCGTAAGAGCCGACAGAGGGACCATATTATGCAGAGAACAGCACTGTAAGAGAAGGAAAACTTGATACAAACCCTATACCAACCCGTTTGGCCAGCGTGGTATAGTAGGCCAATTCCTCCTTTCAAAGGAGAGGCCTAGTCCAGCAGTGGACTGTTAAAGGCTGATGATGATGATGAATATGAAAACAAACAGTATGCTATAACTAAATTATAAGCTTTTTATCATATATACAAACAAAATAAATCTACTTATATAACTAAACTATCCTAAGCTAAACTATAAAAACTAAATAATTAATGATAACAAAAGAAAAAATAAATCAATAAAAAAAAGGATATTGACTAGGACGCGTCAAGAAATTCCTCCGCAACGCTGTCAGCTGGTAGCGTGCCCAGAAGGCTGGCAGCATTGCCACGTTGAGAGTCTTACGTTACGTTTGCCTTCTCTCATCATCGTCCGAAATTACCTCTCGTCGTTCACATCACATATCACATATATGTGATGTGAACTACCATATAGATTACTGTTTACTATTTAAATTACGTTATTTATCAGCTGTTTCAATATTATTACTTGTTTTGTAGAAAGTCGACATTCGACGGTCATTGCAATAAAAACTACCACCTAGTGAGTCTTGAGTGTTCATTGTGACCGTTAGTTGTATGTTTATAAAGTTCCCCGTGACACAGGATTTACTGCTAGTGCGGGCGATGTCTTTTTAAAAAATATTATAAGATAAAAAATATATACATATATTCAGCTTCTGTAAATCGTCGATTACCCATACAAAATTGGTCTGTGTGCTTTGCCTTTAAAACTGTACAAAAATAGGTTGGCTCGAAATTCCCGCTGAATGTCCCGGGTTCAATGTATTCAGCTCAGACAGACTACAAACAAAAAGTACGAATTCTGGCAATATTACCCAGTTTCTTGGCGTTACGTCCAGTGTTTGTTTTATGATCAGTAATCCTGGCTGTAAAGCTAGAGGTAGCCAATGGTTCGATTACCACCAGTGACAAAATCCTTTAAGTGATAAAAGGGATGGTTTATTGCGTTGGTATAATTTATTTTTAGTACGTATGTCATTAAAAAAAAAAAACAAAAAAAAAAAGGCGGCGATAGCCGAGTGGATATACCAAGAGACTGCCATGCAGAGGGTATCGGGTTCGAGTCCACGGCGCGCACCAATGACTTTTCGGAGTTATGTGCGTATTGAATGGTTAATTATCGCTTGTGCCGTGCCTCGGAGAGCACGTTAAGCCGTCGGTCCCGGTTGTCATGAAGATCTTTGACAGTCGTTACAGGGCGTCAGTACCTTCTAAATAAACTGACACTAGTCTAAACCATGGAATAGCGCTATCCCTTCGGGTTGCGGAGGTCAGACAGGCAGTCGCTCTGTGGAAAAGCTAATATTCAGCCAAATCCGGTTAGACTAGAAAGCGGACCCCAGAAAATGGGATAACGCTAAGAGGATGATGACGTATGTCATTTAAAATATAAGTTACTAGATGAGCCCGCTGTTACACCCGCGTTATTAAAGGCTACTGCTCCTGGCTCATAGCGTGATGTTATATAGCCTGTAGCTTTCCTCAATAAATGGGCTATAGAACACTGAAAGAATTTGTTCAAATCGGACTAATAGTTCCTGAGATTCAAGCAAACAAACAAACAAAATCTTCGGCTTTATATATTACTCGTAGTAGTATTAGTTTTAAATAGAAAGGCTGTTTATGTATATCAGTTATAGCATTACCGTTGTACAGACTCTACCTATTTTCGGATCAGAATGATAAAGTTGTTGAGTTGTTTTAGGATTTGACTAGAGTTCACCCACGACACTACCAGCTTGGGTCTTTTACAGGTACCCTATTAGGGAGTGAAATCCCAGAAACCCTACTTGACTGCTCCTCTATACATTTTTCTGTAAATTTCAGCTTCTTACGCTAAGTAGTTTCGGCTACGCCTAGTCTGACAGCCAGTCAGTAATCCAAGAATTGAATACATATCAATGATGATTGTTTACTGATTCGAGCTCACGAACTGACGTTTGCAGGGCAAAGCTACAACCGTTTACCGTATTTACCATATTTGTTTAAATAGAGCCTTATATTGTGTGGGATAACAAACATATTAAATGTTTGTTTTCCCATTAAATCATATAACGTAATATGATAGTTGACTCGGTCCACAATAGTACACGACGGATATTATTCATCACTGTCTGACACATACTTAAACGAGCGATATAGAGTAGTGTTGTCTCTTTCTTTAGGTTCAAACTTGTAGTCAGAGATTCGAACTATAATTGGGTATTTTTGGAAGTACTAAGTTGATAGTGGCGATGTCTATTTTGACACTAACAGACAGACGAAACTTTTGTCTACGAGATTATCTTAATATATAAAATCCTTGCGTTACTGATTGACTGACAGACACGCTACAGCCGAAACGATTGGGCACAGGAAGCTGGAATTTGGCACGTATGTTCCTTGCGGACCGTAGGGGTGCACTAAGAAGGGATTTCCCGAAATTCCCACGGGATCGGCCAAAACGGGTAAATTAAAAAAAATGCAGGCGTAGCTGCTGGCGTCCTCTAGGAATTTATAAGAAACTTATTTTATAGGATAGGCAGCGATAGCCTAGTGCCAACGCCATGCAGAAGGTTTCAGGTTCAAATATATATCACGCACCACTGAATTTTCAAAATGATGTGCGTTTTAAATTATGAAATATCGCTTGTCTCGAAGAGCACTTTAAACTGTCGGTCCTGGCTGTTAAGAAAATTTTGACAATCGTTACGGGGAATCTATGTACCTACATAGTAGAGGTTATACTAAGGTTATTAGCATTTCACCTTCGCCTTAGTGAATATACTAGTTACAAGCAGAACACATTAGCTGTACTGCCTCCATGGTCCAGTGGATAGCGTATGCGACTGCTGTTCGGAGGTCCCGCGTTCGATTCCCGGGTCGGGCAAAAGTGTTACTGGGTTTTTTCGAATACTCAGTAGGAGCCCGGAGTCTGATGATGTGCCCGGTAACGGCAATAGGCTCGCCCCCTATTACGTGGGACCTAAAAATTTATGGCGAAATGTGGGTGTAATATTTACACCTCTGCCTACCCCTTCGGGGATACAGGCGTGAGACTGTAAATAAATAAATAAAATTACCTGTACATAACGAAGCGATTTTTCCAGATTAAAACAAGTAAACCCTCGACCTTCAGCTTAGCAATCTGTGGCACTAATCAATGCACCAACATACCATTTAATTAAGTACATTTCCATACAATTAATAATACTTACAATAATAACTTTAATGAAATATGACAACATTCTCATTATATTACAAAATATTGTACAGGGAAAATGATAATTAAAATATTGACATACATTATATGTAATGAGATCTTTAGTTATTGGATAAATTATTTTAATTAGTTAGTACTTTAATGACCCTGGTTTGTAACTAAGACAAATATTATTGTGATATTATTAACCTCTACATTAATAATGTGGGTGGAATATTACACCTCTGCCTTACCCCTTCGGGGATACAGGCGTGAGTCTATAAATAAAAAAAAATGGTGCTAATTCTTAAGCATTCATTTGTAATGAGCATTTTTGTGAATGAGTTACAGAAAAATCAGCGGGAGCGTTCTAGCAAGCATCCCATCAAGCGTTCTGGCGAATATACAAGCGAAACGTAAGTAAATTGCTTCGAGCCATCCAAGGTAGTAGAGCCTTGCTGAATTCAGCATGGATGGGCCGGCTCGACCGGGGAAGTACTACCCTTTCAAAGAAGATCGACGTAAAGTAACAGTACCTAAACTGTTGCGTTTCGTTCAGTGAGTGAGAGTGTCGGAGGCCCTATTTCCTATTCCTTTTCCTTCATCCCACTCCTCATCTTATCCCTTTTCCCAACCCCGAGGGGCGGCAACGCACTTGTGACTCCTGTAGTGTTGCTTATGTCCATGGGCGGCGGTAATTGCTCACAATCAGGCGACCCATCGTTTGCCACCTATTACTATAAAAAAAAAACTTTTTACGACTAGAGCGTTCGCTAGAAAGAGCGCGCAAATATTCGTAGCGAAGTTTGGCTCTACGCTTGGCTTCGTCTACATCCCGAGTTCATCTGTTATACTCAAAGCGTCCTCCCGCTTATATACTTTATAGGGGTTGTGCCTAAGAACGCTTCCAAGCAATTCTCGTCCGTAAGCTATATGTTAGCTGGTGTAGTTATAATACTACATCTAGCAGTACTCTTTATACATTCCAGCCATTGCCATCATCATCAGCCCTTTTTATACTGTCCCACTGCTGCGCACGGACCTCTTCTCACTATGAGAAGGATTAGGCCATAGTCCACCACGCTGGCCAAGTGCGGGTTGGCAGACTTCACATGTCTTTCGAGAACATCGTGGCGAACTCTGAGACATGCAGGTTTCCTCACGATGTTTTCCTTCACCGATAAGCAAGCGATAATTAACAATTTAATACGCACTTAACTTCGAAAAGTCATTGGTGCGTGCCGAGGATTCGAACCCGAGACCCTCTGCGTAGCAGTCTGTCCACTCGGCTATCGCTGCTTCTAGCCCTTCAGCCATTGCCATACCGTAGGTTTTCCCCCTTTCAGTGACGCACATGCAAATCATACCATCTATTTGTGAAAATTACTCAAAATCTATTCGTTACATTTTGAGTTTTTCTCGTTCATACCGATAGACAGGAAGAAAAGTGAACCTCACTTTATATTATTTCATCATCATCATCAGCCATTAGCAGTCCACTGCTGGACTAGGCCTCTCCTTTGAAAAAAGGAATTGGCCTACTATACCACGCTGGCCAAACGGGTTGATATAGGGTTTGTATCAAGTTTTCCTTTACAGTGCTGTTCTCTGCATAATATACTCCCTCTGTCGGCTCTTACGACACCCATGGGATGATACTGGGTGGTGACATTCCGTATTCTTAATCCGTCACCACACGGACTTTATTTACTTATAGATATTTCTATCTTAAAACTAACATTAACGAAAGACTCTAGGTTGATACACAATAAAATTTTCTAAATAAAAATCATAATCTCGGCAGTTAAAACACATAATCTGCAACAAACGACAAAAAAGTGTCCTCTGTAAAAGAGTACTTCAAACCAGAACTCAGTTTAAATGCATCTTTAAAACATTTCACACCCTTTTTCGGGTCTGTATTTGTGGAAAATCTGTAAATATTCATAAACCTGTTTTAAAACGGCCGCACTTCTGAAATAGAATTTCATCTACACATTTTAATAGAATACCTACAAAAAGATATGTAAGTACTTTTATTTTTAATGTATTTTCAAACGCGTTCGACCCAGAAAATGGATTACTCCATTGAAAGGAATGTGTGTTTCTGGTACTTGTTTGTTTATCAAATACTAGTCTTTACCCACGGCTTCGCTCGCGTTAGGTTTTTTACGCGTTTAGGTCGAGAAATACCAAAAATCCTCTCTTAAGTGCTCCTCTACTGACTGACTGCCTCCGTGGTCCAGTGGATAGCGTATGCGACTGCTGATCGGAGGTCCCGGGTTCGATTCCCGGGTCGGGCAAAAGTGTTACTGGGTTTTCCCGAATTCTGAGTAGCAGCCCGGAGTCTGGTGATGTGCACGGTAACGGCAATAGGCTGGCCCCCTATTACGTGGGACCAAACAATTCATGGCGAAATGTGGGTATAATATTACACCTCTACCTATCCCTTCGGGGATACAGGTGTGAGTATATAAATAAAAAAATAATAAAGTGCTCCTCTATTCTCCCTAAGGATCATACATGCCAAATTTCAGCTTCTTGCACATAGTAGTCACAGCGCTGCGTTACCTGTTAGAATTTTATTAGATGATTGTATTGTTTGTTATTTATGTATCTCATGAGGTATGCTTGATATTGTCTATAGTATGTGATTATAGTCCGTGTGGTGACGGATTAAGAATACGGATTGTCACCACCCCATATCATCCCATTGGTAATATATGGTAAGAGCCGACAGAGGGAGCATATTATGCATAGAACAGCACTGTAAGAGCAGGTAAACTTGATACAAACCCTATGCCAACCCGTTTGGCCGGCGTGGTATAGTAGGCCAATACCTTCTATCAAAGGAGAGGCCTAGTCCAGCAGTGGACTGTGAGAGGCTGATGATTATGAATACTATTCTCTAATGAAATGTGAAGCCTGTTCAATTAATATTTAGCATTTCTGCATGGAGGACCGTAGAATAACTCTTCTCAAAGTGAGAAGAAGCTCCAGCACATTAGTGGGAAGTTTATAACAAAACTGATTATAAACATCAATATATGTATATAAATCAATATATGTACATATATTGAAGCCGCGATAGGCCAGTGGTGTACGTAACGGACTACCGAGACGATGGTCTCGGGTTCGATCCCCAGGTACCCCGGGCACACACCTCTGACTTTTCGAAGTTATGTGTGTATTAAATTTAATATGTTAATTATCGCTTTCTTAATAATGTGCCTGTAGATGGCAATAGGCTCGCCCCCTATTACATTGGGACCGAAACATGACTAACGAAAAGTGGGTGTGTAATACACCTCTGCCTACCCCTTCGGGGATAACAGGCATGAAGTTATTTTATGAAGTTGGTTATATGTATATAAAATTCTGCCATTACTGACAGACTGACAGACAACGTACAGCATAAACTAAACGGACGCAAGAAGCTGAAATTTGGAATGTAGGTATATTTCTTGGTATGCACTAAGAAGTAAATTCTCAAAAATACCTAAGACAGTGTTTCTTAAACTTTTTTAGGTATGGAACCCTTTTGGGTAACCAAATATTTGGCAGAGCCCTAAAATCAAACAAAGCCAAGTCTTACGTGCAGTTTAAAACCATATATTTGACTGACATACATCTTTGTGGAGGCCCTAGAGATGCTTTGTGGAGCCCCGGGGCTCCACGGAGCACAGTTTGAGAATGGCTGGCCTAAGTGATCGGGCAGTAATGGTTGAAATAAAACATAGGTGGGGGCGTGGCTGTGGGCATTCCTTAGTCATTTATGTATGTTATTTTAGTAGCGATATGGAATGTACCGTAACACCAGAGTATATATTTGTTGTATTTGTATAACGCAAGACCTACAGAGAGCAATAAAAAGTTGAATTTCATAACTCTTAAGTCCAACCTAAAACATATTACCTAGCGTACCTAGGTAGAACCATCAGTCTAGGCGTCGTGAAGGGCGTAGCTTCATGAGCTCAACTGGCTCCGCGCCCAATATTCTGATTTCCCAGAGGAAATCTCTTTGTTTTTTTATTAACACGCACACTTCACATAACACTTGTAAAATTAATTCTGTATGTTTGTTTAGTTTGCTTTTTATATACATACTGATACTAAGTAATTAGGACCGTGTGGTGACGGATTAAGAATTGAAAGTTTTACTACGCCATTTCATTCCTCATCATGAGCCTTTAACAGTCCACTGCTGGACTAGGCCTCTCCTTTGAAAGGAGGAATTGGCCTGCTATACCACGCTGGACATAGGGGTTGGTATAGGGTTTGTATCAAGTTTTCCTTCTCTTACAGTGCTGTTCTCGGCATAATATGCTCCCTCTGTCTGCTCTTACGACACCCACGGGATGATATGGGGTGGTGACATTCCGTATTCTTTATCCGTCACCACACGGTATTCATTTCATTCCTTGGGTGTTGTAAAAAGTGACTAAGGAAAATACACTAGGCAATTCTTTTTTTATATAGACTCACGCCTGTATCCCCGAAGGGGTTAGGCAAAGGAGTATTATTACACCCACATTTCGCCATCAATTTTAGATCCCACGTTATTGTTGTGTTTAGTGTTTATACTATAATAATATAGTTAAGCAAATTGATTTTATCATTGTTATTTAATTTTATGTATAATATGTCCCAGTTTTAATATCGGTATGTAGGTCAAAAATTGTAACAAATTATCTATTTCATTTACACATATTTTGCCCTACTCTTTAGCTCAATAATAATAATATAAGACAATAGGAACATAAAAAGAGATACAAATTACAAAAGCAGATTTCAATGAATCAACAGTGTGTGAAAATACGTATTTATTTGATTATGTGAACATTTATATAATACTTGGTGTTTCTATGTGTAATTTACATACCTATCTAGTATGTATTAACAAAAATAAGTAAAGTTGTATGTTTATCCATTGTCTAGTATCCCTATAACAAGCTCTCCTTTGTTTGGGCCTAGATGGTGTTGTGTGAATGTAGTAAGTAGGTCATGTACAGACAGCGATAACCTAGTGAAAAACTGAAAAGACTGTTACGCGGAGTCTCAAGTTCAAACCAATGTTCATCAAACCGTCTACTCTAGTAATCCTCACGAAGATTAAGGTAAACATAACTAGTAAAGTTTAAACGACTAACATATTTTTTTTTAAAGATTTTTTTAAAGATTTTTATTTGTCAGAAAACACACAGATACAAAATATACTGATACTAGGTTAAACTTAAGTCTAGAATTTTCCAATTTAATGGAAAGACACCAATCTCCTGTACTAGTTAGAAAACTGTATCACAGGAGGTTGGGTCCCTCTTTCAAAATTATATTTAGGTAGGTATACCAAATAGTACAATATAATTAAAACATTCAAGAAAACACAAATAATTATTATTAAGTGATGGTAAGAAATTATGCTTAGTTTCTAATTAAGATATAAATTCAATAAAAATGGATTATATAATACACTACTTTCGCGTGCTAATCATTTTATACATGAAGCAAACGAGGTGCAATTTACTAATTGTGGATCAGCAGTATAGCTAATAGTGTCAGTGTTGTTGTGCCTTTAGTATTTATTCATTACGATTATAAACTATACGTGTGCATTTTATAAAAGTAAATGAATTCACAATATTACAATGTCAGTGGGTCATTCTGCTAATGGAATGTTTTTACCTAAGTACGTAAGACAATGAATAAGTTTGGACATAAAGATTAATAAATTATTAGTAGATTGATTACGTAAGATTGATTAAAGAGATTAAAACCCATAGTCTCACAGTAAATATGTTATGTAACAGGCACAGAACTTAGGCGTCAATGGTTATAGTAATATAGCTATATTGCGGCGCTTCTAGGCGCCTTCATAATCTATCGTATTAATGTACCTAATTTCGGCAGCCTTTCTGGCCGGGCAGTCAACGTCACCCGTTGAGTGATTACTCGGTTTGTTGAAGCGCAGACACGTCGCACATTTTGGCGCTTGCGATTTCTTGTTGCAGTCCTGGATGGAATGTCCTTCCTCACCACAATGTCCGCACGTAGAGGCCTCGTTCTTGCAAGACTTAGCCGCATGCCCGTACTGCTGACACTTATAGCACCTGGTTACAAGGGTGTAGTCTCTCACCGGACAGGAAGTCCAGTTGATAAATATCCTGTTCTGAGTGATTATGGCTTTACGGATTACGGCTGTTACTTCTAGTATAAAATTGCAGAAATCAGAGTCTCTCTTGCCAGATTTGTGACTAAATTTTATTGAAGACAAAAATGTATCTAAGGTCATACCTGGTAATTTCTCAGCGACATTCTGCTCAAAAATATATCTATAGACCTCAGTTTCGGTCATTGTTGTCGGGACACCAATAATAATAATGCGTGGTTTGCGCTTGTATGGTTCATCGATCTTTAGGCCTGATGCAGCGAGTTGTACCGATTGTTTCAATTTTTGGATGTCATTTTTTGTTTCTGTGCTAATAATTACTCCTCCATTCCTGGTCTTTCGTACTCCGCGAACTTGTAGCTTCATTTCTTCGGGCTTTATGATTTTCTGAACCATACTTTTTGTGTCCTCGCTTGTTTTTGAAGCATCGCTAGGGTAAATAGCTACCGAGCTCAGATTATTCGGCTGAATGTAGTTGTTGGCTCCCTTTTTCACCATATCCGCAAACGAAGTGCTGGCTGGAGCTTGTTTGGTGCTCGATTCCTGGATAGACTGCTTAATCTGGGCTAGCTCCTCCATAAGGTCTTGCTTTTCTGACATAGCTGTAAGGGCTTGGTGGTTCTGTATGGCTTTTAACTTCAATGATTGGTACTGGATGATCATTCGGGACACACCCTGTGCAACATTGCGGCAGTTGGTATTGATTTTCAACTTTTGCTCGGTGTTCAGCTTACCTTCAGAGGCGATAGCGCAAACCTCATTCAGACTCTGTTCAATAATTCCCAACCAGTTCTGTAACTCCGGTGTTGAGATCATTTCTCTTCGCTCTTCATGTTCTTGTCTCTGATGTTGTGAGGTCTTGGGTGTTGGGGTCGGTGGTGGAGACCGGGGTGTTTTATCACTCCTACCAAAAGGACTATCCATGTTGACGAGTTTACTTGTATTCTAACTGTAATTTTCCATTATGAAAACAAACTGCTTTACTGTAATGACAATGCGCCTACCACATCAAAAATGCAAAAATGTAGGTCAGCTTAAATTTATATTATTTTTATTGAATACACGTCTGTACGCAACGACGGCTACGAATAATATAATTAATAATAATAAACATTATTTATAATAAAATATATTTAAATATTGTTTAGTTATAGAGTTTGCGATATTTATAATTAACAACTGATTAACATAATGTTATCAACAATTAATCAAATGTTAACACCAGAATTTGTAATTTAAAATATTACAGTCGTAGTATTTAAAATAATCTAAAAAAAATACAAATTAATAACAAACCAGCCAGCTTACGTTATTCCTAGAAACAAAGTTTATTTATAATCTGTTTTAAATGAAAATGTACGCTGTTTTATGTTATACTAGAGAAGAAAATAATAACATATTACTAACACACCAACACGCGTATTTACACCACAGCGTATATTTAAAATAATAAGCTATAATTTCATTGAAATGAACACTTCATTTAAACCTAATTATGGTCTCACTTCGAAACGTGCATGGAAGGTCGCGAAAACATAATGTTGCATCTTTGACACATTCTTGAAATCATTTCTGATCGTTCATTTAATTTTAATTGAAACATTTTTATTATAAATTATTCTTCTATAAATTATCATTCACTTACAGTGATTATAACACTGGATCTAAATTTTAATTATTTCATCTTGGTCTTCTTTACGCACCTATTGTCAAGTATTAAGGTTTTTTGGTATAACTAGAGAATATAGTATTCAACGTAATTTAAAATGTAGAGCACTAGGTTAGAATATTTACATTTCAAAATATTATTTAATAGAAATAATTTGGATTTTAAAATATTTTTCCAGAAATATCTATCTCATGACTGAGAGCAACATGTAAAAAAAAATTACAGAATTCTGTTACATATCTCACCATCACTTGTTAGCATGTTGATCTAAAAACGCCCAATTTTAGTAACCTAGATAAATAACTACACCCGTTTGAATAAAATCCTACATTATATTCCCTTTAAATATAAACATCAAATTGAAAATCCACCTAACAGATCGTTTAACAAGACTTTGTAAATAAATCCAGTGCTTTATCTCATTGAAACTAATAACTACGGCCTCCCAAAAAAGGCTTTATCAAAAAAACATAAAAAAATCTAACAAGAATTCCTAGCAGGATTCTATATATATGTTTTATTTACGATACGAGAGTCCCGAGAAAGGAATTCGAAGGTCAAAGGATTCTGTGTAATCCACAAAATGCATTTTAATATACATCTTATATTTATATACTCACTTTGTTTTGTAGATGGATAAGTAACACAATGGCACACTGTCACTAACACTGACACAGAACTTGTCACAATTTTTTTGTTTTATTTTCTTTGGTTCACGAGCCGTGTGTGTCGGGAGCGCCAACGTCGACCGCCCGTTTCGACGGCGCCAAAACGACTGACCATTCGCCGTAAAGATGTTACCAAACTCCGAGAGAAAATTTCCCGGGGAAAATTTAGGAAAATTCGCGAGATCTGGGGTGATTTTCCGCACACCTCTTGTTCGATTACACTTTACTATGACATAGATAATATTCTTAGATAAAGAATACAAAGCGTTTATTGTACTGGTTTGTTGAGAATGGTAATTTTCCTGCTCCGTCATTATCGCGACAATGAGGTAACCTCTGTATAAATTATATTTTATTGCATTTCTAGTTATTAAACATCAATAAAATTAAAGAATGCTACCAACTCACTACAAAAATAGAATATTTCAAGAAACTCACACAAATGACATAAACCATTAAACAGAAACATATCAATATTTTACTGCTACACATGTAATTTTAAGAAGTGGTTTGTTTTGGAAAACTCATTTATAATTCAGTGACGATCATTAGTGAATGACCTCGCTTTAATAATTTTTGTGTTCAATCATACGTACCGATTATCACCGATGCTCATCAAACTATATTTAGTTTTCTTTTTATATCGTCATACCTGTATGGTACGAAGGGGTAAGCAGAGGTGTAACATAAACCGAAATTTCGCCTTATGCATTTTAGGCTAGGCATATTGCCAGACTCGGTGCTGCTACTGAAAATTTGGGAAAACTTAGCAACAATTTTACCTGACCCGGGAATCGAACCCGAGACGTCCCGATCATGATGCATCAGCAGACTCATACGCTATCCACTGGCCCAGGAAGGCAGACTATATTTAGTTTGTAAACATAAATCTGTCTATGAAATACCTACCCCCGTCTACCTAAAAAGGGTGGGCGACATACATCGCAATTACGATTTCAGCTACACCTCTCCACCCACGCATTACTAAGCGTGTTTGGTTTATTTTTAGTTATATTGAAACGATTATATCTAGGTATAGGGTAGGTAGAGATGTAAAACTACACCCAGATTTTGCCTTATGAATTTTAGGTCCCACGTAATAGAAGGCGAGCCTATTGCTTTTTTAGGGTTCCGTACCTAAAAGGTAAAAACGGGACCCTCTTACTAAGCCGCGCGCCGCTGTCTGTCTGTCTGTCACCAGGCTGTATCTCATAAACCGTGATAGCTAGAAAGTTGAAATTTTCACAAATTATGTATTTCTGTTGCCGCTATAACAACAAATAGGTACTAAAAATAAAAAATATGAAAATATTAAGGGGGGTCCCATACAAAAAACGCGTTTTTGTCGTATTTTTTGCTGAAAATTACTAACTGTAACAGATAGACGCTTTAAATTTTCACATTATATGTAGTTGTATATTACATTTCAAAATAAATAATTAAATAAAAAAAAGTAAATAATAAAGGGGGGCTCCCATACAACAAACGTAATTTTAAAGCAATTTGTTACTCGATCAGGTAGAAACTTAAAAAGTATTTTACTTAGTATACATACAACAAACGTGATTTTCTTTTATAGATGATAGTACGGAACCCTTCATGCGCGAGTCCGACTCGCACTTGCCCAATATTTTACCTTACCTAGTCAAACACATACACAGTAAAAATACTTACTTAAATAGTAGGTCTACTTTATGAGGTAGCCCCCTATGTATATTTAAGTTAAATATAAACAATTACATTTTTATAAATAAATGTTACTTACACCTGTGCTTTATTACTTTAGATACCAAACAACCACAGCAAAAAGTATACAAAAATATTCATCCACAAAAATATTTTCCCCGATAATCATCCAAATGTCCCAGCATCTTAATCTCCCACAGTGTTGCGAAAGCTCCTGTCCCTGGCATCCCCTCCCTGTGAAAATGGCGGGAAGTGGCGCCTGCGTGGTCACCTCCCCTTACCCCGCGACCCGCGTACCCCGCACACCCAAGCGCGAAAACTTAGCGCCAATCGAACTGATGAATTAGCTTGCATTTATTTTTGGTAAATAAAATTAATTTGAAATTAAACTTACTGTAAGTTTAATTTCAAATTGTGTAAACTTAATTTTAAATTATGTTTACGTTTCATTGTAGAATAGTGTTATTTTATTGTCGTATTTCCAAAATAGTATTTGCCCTATTTTTAGCAATAAATATTATCTAATATATATTTTAATATTAAACTTCCAGTTTCAAATTATATGTAAGTTCTATTTTAAATAGTTTAATTTTAGAATTTTGTTTTTGTTATCATAAAAACATTAGACTTTTCCTCTTAAAATGTAACTTTGATTCTAATTTGTTAAAACTTAATTGTGTTCTATATTAACTATTATTACCAGTAGTAAATATTATTTTTTTATTCATCTATGGTTCTATTTTTCTTTTATTTTTATAGACTCACGCCGTTATCTTCGAAGGGGTAGGCAGACGTGTAATATTACACCCACATTTTGCCATGTTCAATTTTAGGTCCCACGTAATATGGGGCGAGCCTAGTGCCGTTACTGGGCTCAGAATTCGGAGAAACTCAGTAGCTCTTTTCCCCGACTCTTGGTCCCGGGAATCGAACCCGGGATCTCCCGATCAGCAGACATATACACTATCCACTGGACCACGGCGATAAATTATTTTCGGAGGGTTAAGAAGATCATGGGTTTGACTATGAAATCTTATTTTGGAACATTTATATTAACCTCTTTAGCAGTCATTTTGGGCTGACGGTTATTGTCCTTGTTTGCTAAGCGTACTGACTGACTGCTACGGGTTCGATTCCCAGGACAAATCTTTGTATGTTGTGTATGATTATTGGTTTTGTGTTTTTGTAATTTATCTAAAACAAGACTCTGCTTGCGGCTCCGCCCTCGTGAATTATACACTATCATGTAATAGTGAAAACGGTACACAAATACGTTCGATTTACGAGTTCAGGGCGTTCAAACAGACAGACAGGAAGGAAATAGGATTTAATTTTATAAAATGTATTGATAGAATATGCATTTATTAGAAAAACATTCCCTTTCCTTTTGGCTTCGCCGTAGTCGGATTTGTTTATTTGTTTTGTTTTGTTTTTCGGGTGAGTGTGTGGCCAACTCTGGTGACGGTGTTTTTCGGACCGCCCGAGGGCCTCCGACATGGTCTAACGATCCTTAACTTTAGATAAGAAACGGGACCGACAGGTTTACGTGCCCTCCGCAGCACGGTGGCGCTCAGATGTAAATGCCACACACGGTCACCCATCCAAGTGGTGACCTGTGCAAACGTTGCTTAACCGTAGTCAGGTAAAAATAATTATCAGTTCTTAGGTCAACAGTACAATCTATATTTATTTTGGGGTCAGATGTCTATTTGTGTTAGTTGTTCCAATAAGTTATGATATTCATAATAATAAAATTTTCCTTGTATATATTAATGATTTGCCATACATTATGCAAAATAATGAAGAGATAGTGTTATTTGCTGATGATACATCACTTATTTTTAAACTAAGACGACAACCATCAAATTATGACGATGTAAATAACGCTCTCTCTAAAGTAGTTCAATGGTTTACAGCTAACAATTTACTGTTAAATGAAAGAAAAACAAAATGTATACGATTTTCAAGACCGAATGTAAAACAAGTTAAACCTAACATATGTTTGAATGGAGAAGAGTTGGATCTTATAGATAACACCGTATTCTTAGGCATAACCTTAGATTCTAAGCTACAGTGGGGCCCACATATAGGTCAGTTGTCGAATAGACTTAGCTCTGCAGCATACGCGGTTTACAAAATTCGTCAGTTAACTGATATATATACAGCCAGATTAGTATATTTTAGTTATTTCCACAGCATAATGACATATGGCATTTTATTATGGGGCAACGCAGCTGACATTCAAACTGTGTTTGTACTGCAGAAGCGGGCTATTCGTGCAATATACAGTCTTGGTTCAAGGCATTCACTGAGGGAAAAATTTAAAGAAATTAAGATAATGACTGTCGCATCTCAATACATTTATGAGAACTTGTTATATGTCAGGAAAAATATAAATATGTTTTCTAAATTCAGCGACATTCATAATTTAAACACACGAAATAAAAACAAACTTGTTCTACCTTCAACTAGACTACAAAAAATAAGTAACTCATACAAGTGTCAAAGCATACGTTTTTACAACAAAATTCCAGGCAATATTCAGGAACTAAGTATTAATAAATTCAAAGTATTTATTAAACAGAGCTTGTGTTCAAAAGCTTATTACACAGTTAAAGATTATTTAGCAGACAAAAATGCCTGGAATTGAGTTTAAAAATTATGAATTTTGACATTTTGAAATTAGTGACATGATATTTTTATTTACATTTGTAATACTTATATTTTTACATTTTGACATTTTTAATTTGACATTTGTAATTTTATTTATTTTGTTTTGACATTGTTTGATTTGACATTGTTATTTTATTTATTTTCTTTTGACATTTAAAATTACTTAAGTAATATATTATTATTCATAAATTGACATTCAATAATATTTTTCTGACATTTAATAATATTTTCCGACATTTTAAATATATGAAATTTTATTGTTTACATTTTTATTATTTTTACTTATTTTTTGCAACATGTATTTGACTGTGTATTAGCATGTAAAGTTGTGAGTACGATGTGGGCATTATTAAACATATAAACAAATAGTTGTGGCAACCTGTCTGATGGCTTAGGCTGACATGCTTATGCATACACCTTCTGATGGCGTGGAGGCATAGTGATACAGATCGTGCTGGCTCCCTCAATTAAGGTTGAGCCGTACGATTGCTGTTGAATGCGGGCCATCAGTGGGCCGAGTCAGTCAAAAGCGTCAGATAATTTCCTGCATTGTACTTGCATACTAAACCCTTTTTTGTCTGGACTTTAAAAGATGAAGAAAAGACTAAAGAAATTGAAGTGACAAAAAAAAAACAATGACTCTGAGTGTGTTTCGGCCTTTCTTCTCAAGAAGTCATTTAGCTAGGAAAAGCCGGCTTCATCTAGAATAGGGTATTGACATGTATAAGTGTTGTAAACAACCAAAATGCAGAAATAAATATGTCTTTAATATTCAGCCATATTTAACATAGAGAATTGTCCGCACTGTTGCGTCGTGTTTGGAATAAATGCAAATATTCTATATAGCAGCCGTAGTCTGCAGAAGTAGGTAAATTTAAATATGCAAAAATGTTTATAAAAGTTGTAAAGTCTTGTTTTGGACGGAAAATACTTAGCCTTATAGTAGAGGCACGGGAAAGTAGAATGTTTTGTGGTTTAATACGCATAGATGAGTTGAGAGGGTGCATAGGGTTCCCACCAAGAACTTAGGGTCCCAAGCCAACCTCACCTGCACTGCTGCAGTGGTGCACCTGCCGATCAACGGACGAGACTCTGGCAAACAAAATGTCCCAATAAGCGGCAATAGGCTCGCCACCTATTACGTGGGATCAAAACACTGGCGAAAAGTGGGCGTTTAATATGCCTCTGCCTACCCCTTCAGGGAAACAGGCGTGAGTAAATGTATGTATGTATGTATGTATGAGTTAGCTTTTAACACCGTTTAACTACTTGAATAACACTTTAAAACCCCTCTTTGTTCACTAGGGTGATATCAACTGGGTAAACAAAGAAGAATTCTTGGTGTTCTCATTTCACATACATACATAAATTGATTCACGCCTGTTTCCCGGAGGTGTAGGCAGAGACTACGGAACGCAATTTGCAACGATCCTGACATATCTCTCTTGCTTCATTCACTCCCATCAGATTCCTCATGAATGCCCTTCTGTTCAGGGTACTTCTAACCTGTCCTGTTTTTAGGATGTCTCCAATCTGGTCAGATAACGTCCGCCCATGTCTTCCCCTTTATATTTCAATAATTCGACTAATGGTGCTGATACACCTGATTATCCACTTGTAACGGCACATCGAGCATTCGCTGTTTTGAAATTTGTTGAACTGAACAACGAACAGAACCAAACATCGCTACGAACACTTTCACGATCTTTTTAGCCAACGCTCTTTACAACAAAAAGCTCAAAGACATTAACTGTCCTTTCGCTAGAATGCTCGGCTGAATGCCTGATAGAATGTTCGCTAAAAGACACTCGTTTGTTCATATGTATTGTAACTTTGCAGTGCTATGCATAGCAAATTTGTCATATATATCAGATGCAATGCCTTGTAAATGTTTACCTTAAATGCTTAAATATATATGAAGTATATATAAATAAATATACATCATATATATTTATACATTAATATATGGTGGATATATATCCTGCTCCGTGGTCCAGGGGATAGCGTATGCGACTGCTGATCGGAGGTCCCGGGTTCGATTCCCGGGTCGGGCAAAAGTGTTACTGAATTTTCCGAAAACCCGGTAGCAAACCGGAGTATGGTCATGTGCCCGGTAACGGCAATAGGCTCGCCCCCTATTACGTGGGACCTAAAAATTCATGGCGAAATGTGGGTGTAATACTTACACCTCTGCCTACCCCTTAGGGGATACAGGCGTGAGACTATAAAAAATATATATATGATGGATATATAAATAAATAAATAACATTCACCACACTGCACATTACAGCTGAATGCTCAAGTGTATCAGCGCCATTATGCGAAGGACTTTGCTGATTTGGACTTGATTAACCTAGATGAACAAAGGCGACTTATTTTATTCATCTTGTAGACTTTTAAAACTCATATAAAGCATGCTGTATGCCAACAAAGTAGAATAAACCGTTGTAACACTGAGCTCTACTATAAATCGATTGCGAATTTTTATACTTACCTGTAATTATATCATTTTTTTTTTTATTTATGTATTTATTATATTATTTACAAAAAAAAATACTTTAACTGCCTCTTTGTTCGCGCGGCATAAATGTGCACGTGGGATTAGGAGGTCTCGGGTTCGATTCCCGGTCGGGCAAAATGTTATTGGGTTTTCTCGTTAGGAAATTCTGAGTAGCAGCACGGAGTCTGGTAATGTGTCCGCTACGGCAATAGGCTCGCCCCCTATTACGTGGGACCTAAAAATTCCTGGCGAAATGTGGGTGTAATATTACACCTCTGCCTACCCCTTCGGGGATACAGGCGTGAGTCTATAAAAAAAATATTACAGTGATTGAATCCTTTCAATTGTGGGTAGTCGTAAAAACATATTTTTATCCTACTCATCCCCTTTCCTTATCCTTTTTCCTTTCAGTTTATTTTGTCTCCACCTAATTTCTCCTCATCATGCCTCGTCTTCTTTCCACTTACTTTTCCCTCATGTTGTACGCCGTAGTCTTCTACAGCCGTTTTGTTTTTTTTTTATCCTCCCACTTCATTTTACGCCTCTCCTTCGTGCTTTATTTCCTCAATTTTTTATAGTAGTTAATACTAATACTGGCCTGGAATTTCTTATACAGTTACTCATATTTGTGTGTATGTAGTGCTCATAGCGTCAGGCGCGGTCGCAGCCTGAAATTTTGGAGGGGGTCACTCACTACACTAATAAAAAATACGTATCTGGATCGCCATAAATAGCGTAACTTATTATATTTGTAGTTTTTTTAATTATACATGTAAATGTCTAAAAATCATTAATGTACCTACATCAAATTTTACTTTATTAGCTCATTTCTGTATAAAAATATTTAAAAATACCTTCTGTAAAATTTAGAATTTGTTGGTCTAAAATGGCGGGAAAGGCTCGATATTACTTACAATAGGCTAGTTGACGAAAAAAATTTTATAAGTCCGTCATTTAGATTATTCAAAAATAAGCGATACGTATTTTTTTATTTGTAAATTAAACCAAAAATGACCAAGATATAGCTCATTAAAGTTACGTATAAATAACGTCACGCCGTGCTGCATTTTTTCGCACTAGGTGACGTCACACGTAACTTTAAAGGGCTTTATCTTATTTATTTTTTATTTAATCGAAAAAAGAAAAAATACGTGTCCAATATTTTTTTAGAATCTAAAATATGGACCAAATAAAATGTAATAATTTTGACCCTGGAAACTACACTATTGTCCGTCGACTGCGCCGTCGACGCGCCGCCGTTTTGAAACGCGCGTCGACAGCGCGTTTCAAAAGCGTGGTTTGCACAGGCCCTAACTAGTAGGTAAGTATTCGACAATTAAGTTATATTTTAATTTTTCCTCAATCACAAAACTTAACAATAAGAATCACAATTCACAACTAAGGAGACAGCCTTTATCTTGAATTAAATAAAAATTAAATTACAATAAACCGACAATGAATTACATTATTAGAATATTGTTAAACAATCTTTATCATAACGACGCATATCGATTTTGCTAGGATTACCAAAACTACGTAGTTCGGTTCCTTGTTTCTACACTAGATGTAGGTACCTAATTTCCAAGTTATTTTGGCCATCGTACGTAATTCATAAAAACGATGTCAGCGAACTATAAATTTATCGCTGTTAGCTAGAAACTTTATTTATAGCTAGAAATTCCCTTTTATTATTTGGCAAATTTTTGAGACTTTTCAATTTGATCTTAGATTTTGGGGGGGATCATGTCCCCTGTGACCCCCCCTTCGGACCGCGCCTGCATAGCGTTCCTTAACTTGCTGAACATCAGCAAAGTTTGGATGGGTGACCGCCTGTTGCATTTAGGTTCAGCAGATCGCTACCATTGCTTTGGAGGGAACGACAAGTCGTCGTTACCTTTTTTGTTCACACTTGTACATAATCATCACTCACTCATCATCAGCCCTTTATACTGTCCCACTGTTGGGCACGGGCCTCATCTCACCATGAGAAAGGTAAGGCAGGCCATAGTCCACCACGCTGGCCAAGTGCGGGTTGGCAGACTTCACATGTCTTTCGAGAACATTATGGAGAACTCTCAGACATGCAGGTTTCCTCACAATGTTTTCTTCACCGATAAGCAAGCGATAATTACCAATTTAATACGCACTTAACTTCGAAAAGTCATTGGTGCGTGCCGTGGATTCGAACTCGAGACCCTCTGCGTAGCAGTCCGTCGGTCTCTCCACTTGCTCGCTGCTTGTACACACTTGTATAAAGTCTGTGTTATGGACGAGTTAGCTGCTGTAGCCAAGAGTCTTTCATCAGACATCATTGCCACGAAGATTCCGTTTCAATCAGGTGCCTCTGAATCCTTTCAGCTCTTTCAGCCTGTTTCTTTCATACATACATACATACATAGTCTCACGCCTATAACTCCGAAGAGGTAGGCAGAGGTGTATTTCTACACCCACTTTTCGCCAGATATACTTTAGTCCCACGTAATAAGGGGCGAGCCTATTGCCGTACCGGGCACATTTCCAGACTCCGTGCTGCTACTGAGAATTTCGTGACAGAAAAACTCAATAACTCTGCCCGACCCAGGAATCGAACCCGGGACCTCACGATCCCACGCGCACATTTATGCCGCGAGACCAACGAGGCAGTCGTATAGGGTTTGATGTCGAGTTTTCCGTCTCTACGCAAAGATGGTATTTGCGTCGTGTTATCCCTTAGTCGCCTCTTACGACACCCACGGGAAGATAGGGGGTGGTGACACTTGTATTCTATGCCGTCAACCACACGGCTATTGCTGTTTCTTTTAATGAAAATCAAAACCAACATACCAGAAACAGTAAACAATACGAAACAAAATGATTATCTCGCTGCGTTGAGTTCTGTGCATGGTAATGTTTGGCTCAGTGCCACGGATCTGCCAAGTGTAGTCCTTGGCTGCCTTCGACATACACCACATAAATCAACGCTACGCAGACATAAGGTTAAATAAATAATAAATTACACTTAGCACTAGTTTCAATGATTTACTGCACGATTTCTTAGAATTTATTTTGGTGATACAATGTTTGGGGTGGTATGCATTTTTTGTGTAGAAAAGAGATAGTAATACTCGCGTAGATAGGCATGGGCATTGTTTATCTTAAAGATAGCATGTGTAACATAGGTATTATTTCATCATATCAGCCTTAATAGTCCACTGCTGGACTAGGCCTCTCCTTTGAAAGGAGGAATTGGCCTACTATACCACGCTGGCCAAAAGGGTTGGTATAGGGTTTATATCAAGTTTTCCTTCTCTTGCAGTGTTGTTCTCTGCATAATATACTCCATCTGTCGGCTCTTACGACACCAATGGGATGATATGGGGTGGTGACATTTCGTATTCTTAATCCGTCACCACACGGAAAGGTATTATTTACGTGAGTAAAAGATAAGTTACACGTAAGTAAATAAGAGAAGCATATGATTAAATTTTTTTTGCATAGAGATTTTTCTATATAGTCACATCCTGTATCCTGTAAAGGCAGACTAAAGTATAAGCAGAAGTGTTTATTACACATATTATTCGGTGTATAGGGTTCCCATCAAGAACTTAAGGTCCCAAGCCAACCTCACCTGCAAGTGGTGCACCTGCCGATCAACGGACGAGGCTCTGGTAAACAAAATATCCCGATAAGCGGCAATAGGCTCGCCACCTATTACGTGGGGTCAAAACGCTGGCGAAAAGTGGGCGTTTAATATGCCTCTGCCTACTCCTTCGGGGAGTCTATGCATGTATGTATGTATGTATGTTTATTACACCCAAATTTTGCCATGCTATGGAGTATAGGTCCCAAGTACTAGAGGGCGAGCCTATTGCCATACTCCGTGCTGCTACTGAGAAATCGGAAATACTCTGTAACACTTTTGTCCGACCCAGGAATCCAACCCGGGACCAATCAGTAGACGCATATGCTATTCGCTGGACCACGGTGGAGCACTGCATGGAACAAATACAAGTAGAAGTTTTTGGAGTTTAGTTATTGCTCGTGTTCGTTGATTAAATTGGATAATATTTGTATTGTACCTACCGATTTGTGACTTACTAAAATTAGAGTATTGACGCATGAAGATGCCTACAGTATTATTGGTGTCCTGTTTTATTACCAAAAGATTCAACTAAAATACTACTTTATTTTCCTTACTTTATTTGCTTTGCTAAGCGCAATATCATTGGTGAATATTCTGACCATCAGGTACTTTCAATGCAAGCCTTGGCACCTACAAGGGTTTACTTGTACCTGTTGCAACGACGTTACCATGTTTAAACTGGAGTGAAATTCAGAAGCTAGGTATTCTCCATTTGACTGATTAAGAAAACAAAATGTTACCACCGCATTCTAAGGGTGTCATAAGAGTCACTACGGAAAATACACTAAACGAGTAGTATATTTAGGAAGAGACCAAAAATACGATCTCAAACCCTTTACCAACTCGTCTAGCCAGCGTGGTGTGGTGGGCCAAACCCTCGCCTAATAATGCTATCATGACGCGTATTGGGAGAGGCCTATGTCCAGCAGTGGACTGCGAAAGGCCACTAGCGATGATGATAATTTATTATTGTAGCCGATATTATTTGCATCGTTTATCGTGCAAAGTCTGCAGACCTTTTGATTTTCACCTCAGTAGAAAAACTTACAAACTTAACAGTCCGTGTGGTGACGGATTAAGAATACGGATTGTCACCACCCCTTATCATCCCATGGGTGTCGTAAGAGCCGACAGACAGAGCATATTATGCAGAGAACAGCACTGTTAGAGAAGGAAAACTTGATACAAACCCTATACCAACCCGTTTGGCCAGCGTGGTATAATAGGCCAATTCCTCTTTTCAAAGGAGAGGCCTAGTCCAGCAGTGGACTGTTAAAGGCTGATGAGATGAGAAAAACTTACCTTTAATTACAGCAAATAAAGAAAAACACCCTGACTCAGCAATCCATCCAAACATTTTATCGCTCGCCCTATCAGCGTTACTTTCTCAGTCAAACTCATACATTGCCAAACTGAAATAAAACTCTAGCTTTGCAATGCAACAATGTTAGGTACTAACACTTAGAATAAAATAAAATACGACTGTTTGTACTGAGGTTCTATACCGTGGTATTGGAAAAGCTATTACTTTTCGCTGATACATTGTTTCTGTTGTATTTAATTATACTGAGACTGTTTATTTGAAAGGAATATTTTTTTGATTACTGGATTAGCATCATGCTTGGCGGCAATTTGAAAGTGAGAAGTCATATCACATTTAAAAAACCTTTTTAACGGTTCTTATAAGTGTTACTTCGTGTTGTACCTAACTAAAATCAAACGGTAATAATTTAAAAAATCTTATCTTATGAAAAGTTCAAAATGCTTTAAATAAAGGTTCTTTATGTTATAGGCGGCAAACGAGCAGACGGATCGCCTGATGGTAAGCTGTTAACGCCGCACATGGACACAAGCAACACCACAGGAGTCATCAACAGCAACACAAGTGAGTTACTTCTCCTTGGGGCTGGGAAAAGGGATATGAGGAGGAGTGGGATGAGGGAGAAGGAATAGGGGATGGTGCCTCCGGCACTCTTACTTAACGAACAATATGCAACAATATAGTTATATATACTTTACGCCGGTTTTCTGTGAGAGGGTAGTACCATAGTAGTACTTCTCCGGTCGAGCCGGCCCATTCCTGCTGAAATCTACTACCAAAAGGTCTACTACCAAAAGGTCATGGCGTATTCATCGCTAGGTATATTTTGAAGGTATTGATACTTTAACCGTTTCAGCGTCATGCTATAAATAATAATATTATACTACATACACACATCACCATCTAGTCCCAAACTAAACAGAGCTTGTACTATGAGTACTAGATAATGGATAAACATACCATTTTTTGTATATACATAGGTACTTATTATACATATAAACACCCAGACCAAGACAAACATCCACGTTCATGCACACAAATGTTTGACTTGAGTGGGAATCGAACGCGAATCGTAGCAGTCGCTTACACTCCCGCGGCGCCAACCGGTCAATATATACCTACATCATTTTTTTAAATCAACTTTCGCACTAGAAGTAAATCCTGTGTCACTTTACATACATACAATCAATGGACTCAATGTTATGTCATGTTTCATCTTTGTTTCCCTGATTCTGATAATATAGAAAGTCAAATTAGAAAGTAGCACAGTTTACCCGTATCATAAACAACATAAATAGAAACAATGTCCTTGGCAATAGATACATACTAGATAAAACCTTCATGTTGCTTCAGAGATCATGCGAACTGAATATTAATTTTGTTTAAACTCAGAGAAACGAGAAATATTGTAATCCTGACAGTGAAATAAAATGAAATTATTTATTTGCCAGAATGTTGTATTACAGATATCAATGTATACATAATATAGGCAGCGATAGCCTAGTGGAGATACCAACAGACTGCCATGCAGAGGGTATCGGGTTCGAATCCACGGCGCGCACCAATGACTTTTCGGAGTTATGTGCGTATTGAAATGTTAATTATCGCTTGTCCCGTGCCTCGGAGAGCACGTTACGCCGTTGGTCCCGGTTGTCATGAAGATCTTAAGCAATCGTTACAGGGCGTCAGTACCTTCTAAAATAAACTGACACTAGTCTAAACCATAGAATATCGCTATCCCTTCGGGTTGGGGAGGTCAGACAGGCAGTCGCTCCGTGGAAAAGCTAATATTCAGCCAAATCCGGTTAGACTAGTAAGCGGACCCCAGATTGAAACTGGGATAACGCTAAGAGGATGATGAATGTATACATAAAATGGTTTTCAGCGCATTCTGACCTATCCTATAGACTGTGAAAAAGTTCGCGTTCACTTCGACTTTTGAACCAGTGAAGTCCCTAAACTTACACTAGAGTCTAAATGATGGCATTAAACCTTCCTGTCTTTAAAAAAAAATCCTTATTCCTCTCTCAAAATGCTCTCTTCTCTTAGTAGCATACAAAATCATACTCTCTAAATCACCATCATCAGCCCTGTATATAAACTGTCCTACGGCTGGGCACGGGCCTCTTCTCACTATGAGAAGGGTAAGGCCATAGTCCACCACGCTGGCCTAGTGCGGGTTAGCAGTAACTTCACAAGTTTTTCAAGAACATTATGAAAGTCATTGCTACAAGATTGGAAAGTCCTATATGGAGGCACTGGAATATGATACATGTTCTCAAATAATAAGACTCCTGTTTATATAACTAACATAGTTTTTTAAGAATTGTACTAACACCATATGGATGCTTAATCTGAAATAAAGTATTATTATTATTCACTCCATTTATTAACTTTCACATGGTTTCTTTTATATTAATAAAATACATTTCATTACAAAAAGATATGTTTAGAAATATAAAAGGGACCACGGAGACCCACCAGTGTCGGGTACAGGGACCAAGCCACCGGTGGTTAGGGCCTCAGAGACAGGAACTTCCTCACGATGCGTGCCGTGTCGAGAAGAACTGCCTTCTGAATCAAAGACTTGATCCAGCTGCCTAGTGTGAGCCTCTTTAGGTGTTGGTCGAGGCTCTTGGCGATTAATCCATTCACCGACACGACTATCGGCACAATGATCGCCGAATCTACATCCCACATGTCAACAATCTCGTGAGCTAGGTCCAAATATTTAATCTCTTTCTCTTTTTCTGCTTTCACGAGATTGCCGTCATGCGGTATGGTGATATCGATTATCATTGCGAGTCGCTCTGCTCGGTCTATCACTACAATATCAGGTTTATTGGCTACAATAGTCCTGTCTGTAATGATAGACCGATCCCAGTACAACAATGCACGACCATTTTCGAGAACTGGGTCGGGCACATATCTGTAGTACGGTACCTCAGAACCAATGAGATCATATTTAAGAGCTAGTTGCTGATGGATTATCCTGGCCACTTGGTTGTGTCTGTGCAAATATTGACCATTGGCAAGACTCGAACAACCGGATACTATATGCCTGAGAGATTCCCCGGGCCGGTGACACGCCCGACATATGTCAACCGTACCATCCCTCAGTATATACTTTCGGTAGTTGTTTGTCATGACAACTTCGTCCATAATTGCAAAGACAAAACCTTCGGTTTCTCCGAAGAGATCACCGAAACGTAACCAGGCTATGGAAGCTTTAAAATTGACGTCTGGGTCATGTAAAGCTCCATAGAACCGTCCATGCAGCTCCTTGCCCTTCCATATTTCTCTTCGGTCGTCAGTACTAAGTACTGCAGGTTTGTGCCAGTTCTCTTTAGCCAGAGCGAGCGGGGTAAGCCCTGTATCAACGGCGACTACATCGCGGTGCACATCCACGTTCATTCCCAGAAAATATTCTCTGAGGTTGTACAGCTCGCGGTTATGGAGGGTCTTTGCACATAGAAAGCCTCGACCCCCACATTTCCGCGGGATGTACAGCCTCATTACTGATGAGCGTGGGTGATGCATGCGAAATGTAGTGAGCATTGACCGGACTTTTCTATCCAGGGCATCTAGTTCAGTCTGGGTCCACCTGAGTATGCCGAAGGAATACATTAGGACTGGCATGGCCCACCCGTTGCAGGCCCGCACCTTGTTGCCACCTGATAAAAGACTGTTAAGTACTTTTTTCAGGCGGCCAAAGAAACGTGCCTGCAACGTCTGTTTCATGTCAGTCTCAGCAATATTCAAAGACTGCGACATACCCAGGTATTTGTAGGTGTCGGTTAGGGAGAGGGGTCTAAGTTGTATGGAATCTGAGAGTTGTATCCCTGCAGATTCCATAATCCTGCCTCTCTTCACATGCATGACCGCACATTTATCCACACCAAATTCCATCCTGATAGATTTACTAAAGGTTTCGGTTACCTTAAGTAATGCTGTCAGTTGGAGATTGTTGGGGGCAAATAATTTCAGGTCATCCATGAAAAGGAGGTGAGATGTAACATGACCTCCTCTCCTTAACCGATAGCCTAGCCCTGAAGCCTCTAACAAGGTACTTAGGGGGTTCAGGGCCAAACAAAACCACAAAGGACTCAAACTATCACCCTGGAATATACCTCGCTCGATCCTTATTGGAGCACCGCAACCCAAACTCGATCGACACCCTGGATAGCACAGTACGGTCCTCCATTGCCCCATACATGACCTTAAAAAGGTGCATAGAGTTGCATCTACTTTATACAACTCTAGCACCCTCAAAAGCCATGTATGTGGCACGGAGTCGTAGGCCTTCTTGTAATCTATCCAGCATGTCGATAGATTCTTTCGGTTACGGCGCACCTGCTGGCTAATGGCCATGTCTATCAGCAGGAGTTCCTTAGTGCCACGGGCCCCACTCCTACATCCATTTTGAGAAACAGATAAAATTGAATTATCAACTACATGTTTCGACAATTTCGTTCTCAAAATGGATGTAAGGAGTTTATACATCGTTGGCAAACAGGTTATCGGCCTGTAATTCTTGGGGTCCGTGGCACTACCAGACTTATGGAGTAGGTGAGTGACGCCGGATGTCAGAAAATCTGGTAGCGATCCCGATTCCAGTGATGACTGGAATTGAGATGCTAAGCAAGTATGCGAACTATGGAGCCATTTGAGCCAAAAATTGTGCAGCCCGTCCGGTCCCGCTGATTTCCAGTTTGGTAACGAACGGACTGCACTGGCTATATCATCATCTGTTATTGATATTGGCTCCATTGTTGGTATTTGTTCGCATACTCGCTCAACAGTCCCAATCCAATCACTCTCCGTGTGGCTGACAGGCGTCGACCAGATGCTACGCCAAAATGTATTAGTAGCATCATCATCCGGCCGACCCCCATCAACGTCACCGGCCGTGGACTCGGGTCGCTCCCATCTTCTGTACACCCACCTCTCGTCTCTCTGGAATGTGCGATTCAGGCAATACCGATCCACTCTTTTTTTGTATCGCCTTATACGGTTTGCCCATGCATAAAGTTTTTGCTTTAGGGTGTCGATGCGCTCTGTAACCCGAGTTAAATAATCTTGGGAACTGATATTAGTTCCCGCAAAGGCTCGAGTTACAAAGCGCATCACTCTCGGTCGGGTATTGCCCATCCTAAAACAAGAGAGCTTGCCAATGAGTGCCCTAGTCTCAGCGATACGACGCTCAATCCTGCGTTGCCAACCTGGCACAGCAGCGGTCTGTCGAATAGCGGTGTTATTTACATGAAATTTAACCCCCGCTACTCGACACGCCGCAACCGCCGCACAATACAGGATTGAGTGTGTGTCGCTGAGATTTTCACTGTTCTCAAAATAAATTGACAGTAATGCATCTAGGGCACTCACCAGCGCTATGTTTTTCTTATGCATGGGCAAACGAGGCAAACGAGGCCGAAAATTTGGGTCCATGGATCGGTATTCCGCAATAGCACATTCCAAAGCACTCCTTAACTGATCGTTGTACTGGGTACTTACATGAGAAGTCTCTTCATCTACCTCTTCAGCAGCCGGACTTAACAGTTGTTGCTGCGCAACCACTGTGTCCGTCTGCGCTGAAAAAGTGATGTGGAGACTTCTCTGCACGTCAGAGCGAAGTCTCTCAAGCACGGTATCATCCAACAGGCGACACCGTTGGATGGCCCGCACTTGATCCGACAGCCGTTGTGTTGACACGTTGACAGCTGGCTCAAGCGCCTGAAACAAAGGCAGCATTCGATCACGGTATGCACTGAGGTTAGTTCCTCCCTCTGTGGCCACAAAATATGCCCGCATGACGTTTTCATTCATTAAACTAGTCCATCTCATGCGGTGCACATCACCACCGGTAGCGGGGGCCCTGTTCGAGACCTGTGGGTCTCGGGGTCCCAAGCGTGTCGGTGGCCGGCCTCTCCCTCGCCGACGTACAGGTGGTGGCGACGTCGGCGGCGAGAAATACTCCTCGCTCGATGAGCTCGACGCCTCAACACTCGCCGACGACGCTGGTGCAGGTGCCGGCGGCTGCGAGGCGGAGCTGAGCGACAAGTCCGGGGATCTCATGCGTGCAGCAGCTGCTCTCGTCAACATTTTCTCATTATTTTATTTGTTTATTTGTTTACATCTGTTGTTTATATATGATTTGTTTGATTTTCTTTTGACATTAGACGTCATCTTCACAATATTTTTGGTAATTATTTTCTCTATGTATTTTATGGTTTCTGTAATTTATTATGATATTTATCGTAAAAAGAAGTTCTTGTAGTGTCGGTAATATAATATATTGACTCAAAAGTATGAAATAAAATACAAATAAAATGGACCAAGAGAAAATTTAAGTTGTCGTGTTGACGTTTTTTTTTTTTTTTTTTTTTTTTTTATTATTATTATTATTCACATACATCTTTAATATATTCTCATAATAAATAAGTACATTTTTAAATATATCAATTATAAAATACATTTAAAAATATAAAAACCATTATGGGGACCCACCAGTATCGGGAACAGGGTCCAAGCTACTGGTGGTTAGGGCTCCAGAGACAGGAACCGCCTCACTATGCGTGCCGTGTCCAAAAGTACCGCCTTCTGTATCAGACCCTTGACCCAAGGATCCAACGCGAGCCTCTTATGATGGTGGTCGAGGCTCTTGGCTATAAGACCATTCACTGTGACGATTATCGGCACAATAATTGCTGAATCGACATCCCACATGTCAACAATATCGTGCGCCAAGTCCAGATATTTAATCTGCTTATCGTTCTCAGCCTTCACGAGATTCTCGTCATGAGGGATGGCAACATCAACAATTATTGCGCGGTGCTCTGATCGATCTACCACCACAATATCAGGTTTGTTGGCTTCAACAGTCCTCTCTGTGATGACAGATCGATCCCAGTACAATGTGATATGACCACTTTCCAGAACAGGTTCCGCCACATACCTGTAGTACGGCACCTCAACATCTACAAGCCTGTATTTCAGAGCAAGTTGCTGGTGAATGATCCTGGCTACTTGGTTATGCCTGTGCAAGTACTCGCCGTTAGCAAGACGCGAACAGCCGGAAACTATATGTCTGAGGGATTCACCAGGCTGGTGACACGCACGACAAATGTCCGTGGTGCCATCCCTCAGAATATATTTCCGGTAGTTATTCGTCTTGCTAACTTCATCAGCAATTGCACAAACAAACCAAAAAGGTTTTCGGTTTCCCCAAAAAGGTCATCGAAGCGTAGCCAGTTCACCGAGGCTAAAAAGTCTACATCTGGCCCATGCAGGGTCCGGTAGAACCTGCCATGAAGCTCCTTGCTCTGCCATACAAGCCTGCGATCATCAGTGCTAAGTACTACAGGTCGGCGCCAGCTGTCCCTAGAAAGACTGAGCGGGGTAAACTCGGCGTCCACTGCTACAACATCGCGATGCACATCCACGTTCGCGTTGAGAAAATAATCTCTAAGGTTGCATACCTCGCGGTTGTGCAGGGATTTGACATTTAGAAAGCCACGACCCCCACATTTCCGCGGAATATACAACCTCATTACGGATGAGCGTGGATGATGCATCCTGTGTGCCATCAGCAGTGTACGGACCTTTCGGTCTAAGGTGTCCAGTTCAGTCTGAGTCCACTTGAGTATGCCAAAGGAGTACATGAGGACCGGCATGACCCAACCGTTGCAAGCTCGAACCTTATTGCCACCTGATAAAAGACTATTCAGTACCTTTTTCAGGCGGCCAAAGAACCGCTCTTGCAACGATTGTTTCATGTCAGCCTCATTAATACTTAAAGCCTGTGACATACCCAAGTATTTGTAGGTGTCGGTTCGGAGAAGTGATCTTAGGTTAATGGAATCTGAGAGTTGAATCCCTTCAGATTCCACCATCTTTCCTTGCTTTACATGAATCACAGCACATTTATCCACACCAAATTTCATGTTGATAGAATTACTAAAACTTTCAGTTATTTTTAGTAAACTTATCAATTGAGGGTTGGTGTAGGCAAACAGTTTTAAGTCATCCATGAACAACAAGTGGGACACTACCCGACCACTTTTTCGTAACATGTAACCTAGCCCTGAACCCTCCAGCAAGGTACTGAGAGGATTCAGCGCTAAGCAAAACCATAATGGACTCAGACTATCACCCTGGAAGATACCTCGCTCAATCTTCACAATTTCGCCATTCCCCTGGATCCGTTGGCACCCTGGATAGCCAAGAACCGTTTTCCATTGCCCCATACATGACTTTAAGAAGGTGCGTAGAGTTGTATTTATTTTATACAACTCCAGCACCCTCAAAAGCCACGTATGAGGCACAGAATCGTACGCTTTCTTGTAATCTATCCAACATGCCGCCAGATCCTTTCGGTTACGACGAACTTGCTGGGTAATGGTCATATCAATAAGGAGGAGCTGCTCCTTGGTACCACGAGCCCCCTTCCTACATCCATTCTGAGTGTCTGACATAATTGAATTCGATTCAACATGTTTTGATATTTTAGCATTCAGAATAGATGTAAGAAGTTTATAGACCGATGGCAAACATGTAATCGGTCTATAATTACCGGGCTCTGTGGTACTACCTGTCATGTGGAGCAAGTGGGTTACTCCAGTTGTCATAAAATCTGGGATCGAACCAGATTCTAGGGATGATTGAAACTGGGATGCTAAGCAGCCATGTGAACTACGTAGCCATTTCAGCCAGAAATTGTGCAGTCCATCCGGTCTTGGAGCTTTCCAATTTGATAACGAACGGACTGCACTTGTAACATCTTCGCTGGAAATGACAACGTTTTCCATTTCTGGAATGTGTTCACATGACCGCTCAAAATCCCGCATCCAACCACCCTCTGTGTGGCCAATAGGCGCCGACCATATGCTACACCAAAATTTGTTAGTGGCGTCTGCATCCGGCAGCTGCCCATTAGCCACATCTTGGGCTGGTCGGTCCCAGTTTCTATAAACCCACTTTTGGTCCCTTTGAAATGCACGATTCAAGGTATATCGGTCCACGCGTTTTTTATATCTGCGTATCCGGTTTGCCCATGCATAGACTTTCTGCTTTAGGAAGTCAATGCGCTCCGTGAGCCGAGATGTATGGTCATGAGGACTGATACCTGTCCCCAAGAAGGCTCGGCGCACAAAGCGCATGACCCTGGGACGTGTATTTCCAGACCTAAAGCAGATTAGCTTACCGATAAGTGCCCTTGTCTCAGCAATACGCCGTTCAATTCTGTACTGCCACGCCGGGATAACAGATCTTTGTCGCATGCCAGTATCACGTTCATGAAACTTGACACCTGCCATACGACAAGCCGCTACGGCGGCGCAGTACAAAATTGAGTGCGTATCACCAAGATTCTCACTATTCTCTAGAAAACTAGGTAATAGCGAGTCAAGCACCTACCAGCGCTATATTACGCCTATGCATAGGCAACCGGGGCAGGCGCGGCCTAATTGTTGGTGACATGTACCGATATTCCCCAATCGCACATTTCAAAGCATCCATAACCTCCTCATTGCACTGGATACTTACGTTACAAACCATATCATCCACATCCACGACGGCATTATTACCCATCCGCGATGCATCTGTGTTACCGATAGGACTAACGGGTTGGACGTGAACAGCCTGGCTCGTAGGTAAGTATTCTGAGCGTAGCCTATCAAGTACGACGTTATCCAGCTTGTTACTGCACTGGATAACTCGCACCTGATCCGATAATCGTTGAGCCGTAACGTTGATACTTGGTTCTAAGGCCTGAAACAGAACGAGTATGCGACTGCGGTACACAGTGAGCTTAGTTCCCCGCTCTGTAGCCCCAAAATATGCGCGCATGACATTTTCATTGATGGATTCCGTCTATCGCATGCGCTGCACATTACCACCAGCAGCGAGGACCCTGTTCGAGACCGGTGGGTCTCGTGGTCCCAGGCAGGCTGGCGGCCGGCCTCTGCCTCTCCGCCGTACAGGTGACGGTGACGACGGGGGCGAGAAGTACTCGTCGCTTGAGTTTGACCCAACTGCAGCTGCTGGCGATGTCGGCGCAGGCCTCGGCGGCTGCGAGGCGGAGCTCAGCGACGGGTCCGGAGGTGTTGGGTGTGCTCTTGGCTGTTTGTTTCTGGCCCTCGTTAACATGCTAAAGTATTAATTTCATTTTCATTTTTGTTAATGTTATTATTGTTGTTGTTGACATATTTTCTATGACGGCTGACATTGTATATTTACACTTCACTTTCTATATTTATGGTGGTTTTGTTCAGGTATTTTCTTCTGTTATTGTAGTTTTCTATTGTAACTTATATTGGCTATACTTTTAAACCATGGATGTAATGGAATACGTTAAATATTACCTATTATTTAAAATTCTCAAAAACTCTTTTAAACTTGCACTGATATTGTATTTTTTTTTTTTAAAGGTATCTATTTATATAGGTATTTATATCTATTGTATTTATTTATAGTATCTATTTATATATTTTATAAAGTATATATTTATGTATGTTTTAATATTAGTATGTAAGTACATAGTATTCTTATTAGTTTAGTTTTGATGAGCTCTTTAGGATACACTATTCCTCTAAATACATACCTACCCATTCTATCAGTCACTTAATTATGTTTTCCATTTGGTTGTCTGGAAGAAATCGCATTTTGCGATAAGACCGCCCTTGTACCTAGTTTTAAGTTGCTTATAATTTGATCACTGTATTCTTGTATATTTTTGTTTTTCTGGTGTACAATAAAGAGTTTTCAATCAATCAATTCTTAGGCGAAATATGCACGTTGACATTGGTGGTGTTGCCAGTTTAGTATTATTATTATTATTATGGAGAACTCGCAAACATGCAGGTTTACTCACGGTGTTTTCCTTCACCGTTTAGCAAGCGATAATTAACAATTTAATAAGCACATAACTTCGAAAAGTCATTGGTGCGCGCCGTGGATTCGAACCCGGACTCCCTGCGTAGCAGTCTGTCGGTCTCTCCACTAGGCTATCGCTGCCCTTAATGAATGCCCTAAATAAACTTTCTAAATGGTACATGAGAACTTGAAGATGCTTTTTTCTGAGCCAAGGCTCTAACGGTCTAAAGGCGACAGTAAACTTACTTCCTATACGTCATTTTTCCCTATCCATTAAATCCTCATCTGATCACCAAGAGTGATCTAACTAACCGGCTAATATGCGAAATAATTTTCACGATTCCAAACGTCAATGGGTGGAAAAGCAACAGTAGCGGAGACGAGCGGTGTGTTCAAAAGGAACGCCGGCGAGTGCAAAACGAAGCTTCTCACAATGCGACCGACGTCAACGTCGACTAACAGGAGCTCAAGCTCCTGTTAGTCTGTTACACCGACGCTGAACGCGCGTAGTGTTTTCGCGTATAGACCGGTGAAAATATGACCCTTTTTTATATGTATATTTATATTATTATAGACTCACGCGTATATCCCCGAAGGGGTAGGCAAAGGTGTAATATTACACCCACATTTCGCCATAAATTTTTAGGTCCCAAGTAATAGGGGTTCGAGCCTATTGCCATTACCGAGCACATCACCAGACTCCGTGCTGCTACTGAAAATTCGGAAAACCCAGTAACACTTTTGCCCGACCCGAGAATCGAACCCGTGACCTCCTTATGTATATTTGTTTTTATTTATCCATCTTACGACTGCACAGGTAGCGTAGAGGTTATTGTATCGTAATTTGTAACGTATATAGAAAATATAAAGAAAATTAACATCCAATCGCACTTTTAAACAACTTGTACTTTTTGAAGATCGTACCGATAAGCAAAAAAAATTATAACTTTTGTGATTTTCAGAGATCAGTTTTTTTTTTCAATACACCTCCCGCATTACGACAACATCTTGAGTCGCGGGGGACTTTACAAACATACAACTAACGGACACAATGAATACTCAGACTCGAAACAACAATTTGTGAATCACACAAAGTGTTGTCTCGTGTGGGGATCGAACCCACAACACTCGGCGCTTAAACCACTACGCCAACCGTGTAGTCAGAGATATTGATCTGCAGTGAGTGCAGAAGTTAAGTAGCTTGCTAACTTAACCTTCTGGATGGTAATTGATCTGTGACTGATTGATATGTGTTCGATAATATTTGTTAGTTACTCTTTACTGGATCCCATCTAGCAGTTGCGTACCAATATATTTATTCCGGACAGGATTCTTGTTTTTTAATCCTATTGATATTGGGTTAATGATAACTAGAGGATGCACGCGGTTACACCCGCGTTATTTAAGGCTACTGCTGTGCTCCTGTCGCTCATAGCGTGATGTTATATAGCCTTTAGCCTTCTTCGATAAATGGGCTATCTAACAGTGCAAGAATTTTTCTAATCGGACCAGTAGTTCCTGAGATTAGCGCGTTCAACCAAACAAAAAAACTCTTCAGTTTTATATATTAGTATAAGATGGGGATAGATAATAGGGTTTACCTAGATGGCATTACCTAGATGGTCCGTGTGGTGACGGATCAAGAATACGGAATGTCACCACCCATATCATCCCATGGGTGATATAGGGCCGACAGAGGGAGCATATTATGCAGAGAACAGCACTGTACGAAAAGAAAAACTTGATACAAATTCTATACCAACCCGTTTGGCCAGCGTGGTATAGTAGGCCAATTCCTCCTTTCAAAGGAGAGGCCTAGTCCAGCAGTGGAATGTTACAGGCTGATGATGACGATGATGATGAGATAACACACGGATAACACGTCAAAAAAACACTGGTACTTCACTCATGATAGCAGATGTCAAAAAAAAGAAATGAAAATTAAACGTGTTCAAACAACATGCCTGTTTACGACCTAGACACGTGTTCTTCTATTTTCGCAAAACAAATCATTCCATGATCACAGCGAGCCGATGTTAAATATCAATTGCCTGTTGAACAACGCAATACGAACTAGCGATACGAAATTGCGACTGTGCCAAGCTGCAATCCCTAAAATCCTCTTTTACGAGATAATGTGAAGGAAGAGTATGAATTTGGATGTTCTACTTTTAGTTTGAATTATTAAATGCTAATACGTTTATATAATAATGGTTTGGACCAGATTGGACACATCCTAAAAAAAGGGCAGGTCAGAAGTACCCTCAACAGAAGAGCGTGCATGAGAAACTTGATGGGAGTGAATGAACCAAGAGAGGCATGTCAGGATCGTTGCAAATGGCGTTCCGTAGTCTCTGCCTACCCCTCCGGGAAACAGGCGTGAGTCTATGTATGTACGTATGTAATAATGGTTTAAAAGTATTTTTAAAACGTGCTGAACCCGTGGATTTTCAGTCATTTCATTAAAATCACATGACGAGGTGGAATAGAGGAAAATAAATAGAGGTTTGTCACTGGTCAGTGGTCGAGTGCAAAGTCGACGGTCTCAAAACATGTAGCATCTAATATCTTCTAAAAAGTTACACTATACGTGACTGCGTTCCTTCATCAGATTAGAATGAAATCCACCAATAAAATGTGTGGATTTTATTTCCTAGCTCGTACTTCCTAGCTTGAGCGCAAGCAGTATTAGGGCGGTTTTAGATTAGCGTTATATACGCGTGTATAAGCTCGTTTTTGAAAGCGCATGTAGGCGCGTATAGACACGCCTTTTGGCACACGCGCAAATCGTACGAGCGTTGACGTGTTTCTAAGCTCGTACAAGCGCGAGCCGTCAGAATCCATGTTGACACTGACAAGATGTCACTACCGTTTCGAGCAAACACGCCAAAATATGCCTGTTTACGCGGGTCCGGTTTTTTGAAGCGCGTAATGTAGCACGCGTGTAAGCGCGTATGCTAAAATACTTTTTATAATACTTTACTTTATTTATTTAAAACGACCGTATACGCGCAGAAAAATACGCTAATTTGAAATCGCCCTTAGGCTGATTATCCGCTGAAACTGAGCGGAACGATGCTGTGTCGATTAATTACAACAAAAAATAATTGAATAAGCGTAGATTTTATGCAATATTTAGTTTCGCTATGTCCATCCGTTAATCTGTCCGAACTTTCAGTTAAAATTATAACAGATCATTAGGCTTTACTTATTAACGATGAATAATCGATTAGCTTAAACTGACATTTGCAAGGGAGAAAATGAATATTGTGATCAGGTCCTTTTATCTTTCGATCACTAGGTAAGAATTACTACGGACACTAGGTAAGGACAGGAAAGAAAAATAACATAATACCTGTCGGGTTTCAGGTACCGATATCAGGTCTCTTATCAACATAATACCTGTCGGGTTTCAGTTACCGATACCAGGTCTCTCTTAATAACACTATACCTGTCGGGTTTCGGTTACCGATACCAGGTCTCTTAATAACACTATACCTGTCGGGTTTTAGTAACCGATACCAGGTCTCTCTTAATAACACTATACCTGTCGGGTTTCAGTTACCGATACCAGGTCTCTCTTAATAACACTATACCTGTCGGGTTTCAGTTACCGATACCAGGTCTCTTAATAACACTATACCTGTCGGGTTTCAGTTACCGATACCAGGTCTCTTAATGGACGTCTCCGCTCTTTTCTCGACTGAGGCGATAAACGTCTTTATCCTCAGCCGAGCTCTAAAACATCTCTACTATTACAATACAGAATTACCATACAATACATTACCAATTTCTAGATACGTAGAAACAATAGGATCCCATATAATTAGCTTTACAACACACGCAAACAGTAGGAATCACTAAATACTTAGCTCCAGCGCCCATTTGTGATTTCATCAGATCAGCATACAATAACACATAATACAGTAATAACACATAATCTATTATAATTTATCATATGATTTTTACACAATATACAATATGTTTCGAATGACAATATCAATACTATGAAGTAATAAAGTAACTTCGAATTCTTCATTCTCAAACGTAGAACCATCGGTTGTGGCCAGTACTCACATAGAGGTTGGTTATTATTTACTCTTTCTCTGTGGCTCATTTTAAATTTATTAATGTTGCTGCCCTGTACACTATATACAAATCGCGAGAAATCGCGACACTCCCGCCGGGCAAGATTATAAGACCACATACAAATCGCGAGAAATCGCGACAACGGAGGTAGTCTTGTTCTCTGTACTTTGAAGAAAACGTTTATTTTTGTTGCACAGTTCTGAACAGTGAAACGGAAGTGGTAGACATCAAAATCAAATCAAATCAACATTAAAATTTATTTGCGAATATTGGTAACAATAATAGAGATGTTATACAAATGTCATGAGTTTCTCAATACTCCACCATTAGGCATGCAAATGTTTCAAACAGTAATATTTCCTAAATTATATGTTTTTGAAAATGAATTAGGTACATAATATTATTATAATTACAGATACAGAAAGACACATAGCTCGAAGAACTGACGGCCACTGGGCCAGGATGGTTCTGTGTGTGTGTGTATGGTGGCAATGCGGCCACGTACTGAACGACGCTGTAGGCGTTGAGCCTCCGCAAGACCAGTGATCTTGTTCAGATCACGGTAAGAAATTGAATGCGGGCGGCTCAAGATTGTTGCATGTGGAGACCCACGGCTTACATCCAACAGTAGACGTTAAACTGTTGCGTTTCGTTCGGTGAGTGAGAGTGCCGCAGGCCCCATACCCTATTCCTTCTCCCTCATCTTATCCCTTTTCCCAACCGCAAGGGGCGGCAACGCACTTGTGACTCGTGTGGTGTTGCTTGTGTCCATGGGCGGCGGTAATTGCTTACCATCAGGCGATGCCGTCTGCTCGTTTGCCACCTATAAGGTACTATGAAAAAGACGTATTTCGTCTGAGTTGAAAATAATACAGCACCTCTGACATCAGCTTGGTTGGTTATTTCAATTTAGGTATACTGGGTATTTCGCCTTACTCATTGGTTAAGATATGGAAATATAAACATTACGTAATTTTAAAGTTATAAGATTTTTGCGCTAAACCTATAAAGTATTTCGAATAAAACATTCTTTATTTTCCAGTAAATGTGCCAGTGTTCAAGTGAAGGTCACCCAACGAAAAGAATATCATTCAAATATGGGCTTTAAGTATTGCTCTATTTACAAGTAATTAATAACAATATTTTAACAGTTGCAGCTCCTTACAAAAACAAAATATGTACCATTACACTGGCGATTAAAAAGAGAGGCCACGAGTTTTATTGCCCGTTCTTTCTTCTGGTTCTACCTATTGCTTTGCGAACGAGGCAGTAAATGTAAATGTAAGTAATTTACTTTAAAAATTTGACGATCATAAGCGTCACCTTGTGACCTAGATGAATAAATGATTTTTGACTTTGACTTTGCTCTTTAGGTATGCAGTTTTCGCGGCGACAGCTGTCTGCTCATTCATGTGCCAATGTAAAGAATACCTAAAGAGCGTAGCAATACTTAAAGCCCATATTATTACTTAAAGCCCATATATTGTTTACACATGTTGTACAACATTATTCTGCCTGACAATCAGCAATGGTCAGTTTTTATATAAACAATAACATAATTTCATTTTCCACAGCTACATCACACAAACACATCGATAATAATTCCTTAGTGTCCCCTCATTATCTATACGTCACTGTGGGCGGGGCTTGCTGAAATGTGGCACGCGCGAAATGTACGCGATGACGTGACATTCACCATTCTATTACTATTTATTTCTGTGGCTAAGACCCTAAGACGTTCCAAAGAGTACCTCAAACAAAAAGACATACAGGTTCTATAAGCCTTGGCAATATGTAAAAATGCAATGCAATTTTTCAGAATGTATTAAATTTTTGTCTACGTAATCACATAACTCTGCCAAATTTCAGCTTTCTATGTAGTATCGAAATAAAGCCGGGAACAGACAGACGGCAGGACATACTTAGCGAACCTGTATGGGTTTCTTGTAATTTACTAAGGAACCCAAAACTCACGAAATAACTAGAGTTATTCTGATGCTATATTACTACAAAGGGTACAAAGTATAGATCATTAAGATCCGTTTAGCAGTTCTGCGTGAAAGAATAAAATACATCCACCTATACTCACAAACTTTAGAATTTAACTTTAATAAAAACAGTAAACTCGTTGTCTGCCTCCTTGGTCTCGCGGCATAAATGTGCACGTGGGATTGGGAGGTCTCGGGTTCGATTCCCGGGTCGGGCAAAGTGTTATTGGGTTTTTCCGTTAGGAAATTCTCAGTAGCAGCACGGAGTCTGGTAATGTGCCCGGTACGGCAATAGGCTCGCCCTCAATTACGTGGGACCTAAAAATTCATGGCGAAATATGAATGTAATATTACACCTCTGCGTTATCCTCTCTATTACAGGCGTGAGTCTATAAATAAAAATGAAATATAAGCAGTAAACTAGCACAGCTCTACTCATCTCTATTCCAGTTTACAATCTTCCTTAGTTAAGGTAAACCACGTATTTCAATTACGCACGTGTTTCCCGACTCTGTTATTATTGGTCTCATAAAAAATAGCGCCTTATTTACCGCGCGTACGTCTTATGCTACAAAATAAACTTTATGTTGCATGAAATATGAACATATATTATGAAAAGGAATTTAAATATGTAGCAGTCAGGATGTAAGTAAAACCGTAAATACTTAAATGCTAGACTTTGTCCCAGGCACCGCCCGCGTGAATTAATTATACACCTAACTTTTCTGAGGAGTCCTCCTATCTATTAGTGAAAACCTTATAGTTATCCGTTATTCCGTTCGGTAGGTTTTGAGTAAACGGCGTTCATTTAGATAGATAGGTAGAAAAGGAGACTTAATTTTATTATATGTCTAGATGAAGTATTGTATCCTTATGCTATGTATATAAAGAACCACATTAATTGCACGATAAACGAACCGGTTTTCAACAATGGCACCTGTCTTACCTGCAAAATTAATAACGATCTCGCAATAATAGGTTTGTATCGCTCACCCTCATACAATACAAATACAGAATTTAATGGCTTCATGGAAAGCTTGGACTGTGTTCTCACGTCATTCAGTACATTTAATAACACTTACCTTATCGGTGACTTCAACATAGGTATTACGCCCCCAAACTCAGATGATCACTGTGCACATTACCTTATCCTAAACGCTGCTCATGGATTACTACCCGGGCACCTCCTACCAACCAGAGCAAACAGTTGTGTAGACCATGTTTTCGTAAAATCAATAAAGAGCACTAATATTCTTGTCCTAGAATCTCTAATTACTGACCACCTCCCACTACTTGTACAAATTAATTATATACCTAAATTGATATTAATACCTAAAACCAAATATATTAATGTTATAAACGATCTCGAGAACCACGATTTCTCTGCAATATTTAATATGGATGACCCTAACATCGCTTCCATGAACCTCGTTTCAATCCTACAAACGATTCTCAAAAAACACACTAGGGTAATCAATGCCCCTAAAAAGTTAAGAAACCTCAAATCTTGGATTACCTCAGGCTTATTGAGGTGTATTCGCCATCGTGATAAACTACATGTCAAAGCTCGCAGATCACCTGATAATTACATATTACAAATCTCATATAAACGATATCGGAATCATTGCAACAACCTCTTAAGAAACTTAAATACAGAATATGACAAATTTGAATTAGAAAAAGCGAAAACCAACCCAAAATCTCTGTGGAACAAAATTAAAGAGATAACTAACACAAAAAAGGCTTGTTTACCCCCCTTAGAATTACTGCAAACATCTACTGACCCTATAACTGCAGCCAACCTCGTTTGTCAGTTCTTCGCTTCAATAGGCGCAGACCTTGCCTCTAAAATTATAACACCTTTACACTCAGTCACACCGCAACGCTCACCCCCCCTTACCTCATTAGTCTTATTGAAAGTGGACGAGGCGGAGGTTGAATCTACTATCCTAAATTTAAGATACGATAGTGCCCCTGGCTGGGATGGTATACCCTCTAAACTTCTCAAATCATGTCGACAAAAGTTTGTATCTCTTATCACACATATCATAAACCTATCTATCGACAAAGGAATTTTCCTAGATCCATTTAAAAAAGCCCTGATACATCCAATACATAAGAGTGGGGACAGGGACTGTGTGAACAATTACAGACCGATCTCAGTACTCCCAGCCATCTCCAAGGTTATGGAAAGGTTGATAAATAATCGCCTTGTTGATTACCTGAATAAACATAAATCAATAGCTCCAAACCAATACGTTTAAAAAAGGTGTCTCGTCCGAGGACGCAATTGCTGACCTATCGGAATTCGTGGCCAGGAAGCTAGATGATCGTAAAAAATGTCTTACTATATTTTTGGATCTAACAAAAGCGTTCGACACTGTCGCTGTCCCCAGACTTCTTTCCAAACTGGAAAACATAGGTATCCGTGGCACACCTTAGGTATAATTTATTTAAAAGCTACCTCCACGATAGGAGACTCAGTGTGAATATAGATTCTATCATCAGTGAAGAGCAAAACGTAACATACGGTATCCCTCAAGGTAGTGTGATCAGTCCAACGTTGTTTCTCATTTATATCAACGACATATGCACGTTGCCGCGCTCCAACTCCAATATCTTCACATACGCTGACGACACTGCTATAGTAGTATATGGTAACACATGGTCTGAAGTGAAATACCACGCCAAAAAATCATTACGTACAGTAATACAGTGGTTGCAAGAGAATTTGCTTTCGCTTAATCTATCTAAAACTAATTTTATTCCCTTCTCTATTAGCCAAAGGACAAAAGCACCTTCCAACTTTACTATTACAGCACATACATGCTCTGCCCGCTCCAAATGCTCATGTACAACGCTCTCTCGCGTTATCAACACCAACTTTAGCTACAAAAGTTAGAAGGTTGATATATATCTTCAAGTCACTAAGACGAAATACATTACGAATGGTATATCTAGCACTTTGCGAGTCCATCATCAGCTACCTACTGTATTCCGGTCTGGGGTGGTGCCGCTAAAACCAAGGTCATAGCGCTGGAGCAAGCGCAGCGGGCTCTACTAAAAGTTATGCTAGGCAGACCATTAAGATTACCCACCATTGAACTATATAGGTACCGATTGCAAGGTGCTCACTGTTCGGCAACTCTTTGTACTCCGTACCACTCTTCGCCGACATAGTCAAATAATTAAGCCGGTCTCTTTAAAACGTAGATGCATTACTACATTTATATACACAGAACGCACATACACACATACATACACACACGCACACGCGCCCTCCAACGCACACGCACACGACACACACACACACACACACACACACACACACACACACACACACACACACACACACATATATATATATATATGCGCATAAAATGTTTTATATATGTACTTTTAAATTGTGTTTTACTTTCGTTACGTTAGACTTACTTGAATGTAGACACACACAGAAAGGATAATTTGTAGTTATGTAACAGCAGAACACTGCCTCCCGAGTCACAGGGTATCCCTAGTTCGGGAGGCAGGGTTTGTATCATTAGTGCCACCTTTATAAATTAATCTTAAAATGTAAGTAACCTAATGTAACAAAGGTTTTTTTTAGTATCAATAAATTTATATTATTATTATTATTATCCCAAAAGGTATCTCAGATGTAATTCTATAACAACGTCTGTGATATGACGGTCATCATCATCATCTTCTTAGCGTTATCCCAGTTTCAATCCGGGGTCCGCTTACTAGTCCAACTGGATTTGGCTGAATATTAGCTTTTCCACGGAGCGACTGCCTGTCTGACCTCCGCAACCCGAAGGGATAGCGATATTCCATGGTTTAGACTAGTGTCAGTTTATTTAAGAAGGTACTGACGCCCTATAACGATTGTCAAAGATCTTCATTACAACCGGGACCGACGGCTTAACGTGCTCTCCGAGGCACGGGACAAGCGATACGCACAATTAATAATTAAATAAATAAAATTAAATAAATATTTAATTCTAATTTAATTTGTGATATAACGGTCATATGTGTAGATAAATACCTACCACATACTATAAGGTACACCTTTCACTTACTTCTTACGTTTCGGCTGCTTTACTAGTACAAACACGACCTAAAAAATGTATGAGAACGTCTGCGATGTGTAGATAAATACCACATACTATAAGGTACACCTTTCACTCACTACTTACGTTTAGTCAGTTTTACTAGTACAAACACGACCGAAAAAAATTGTTAGTCGAGGTAGACTCTAAAATTATATTTTTCGCAGAAAACCAAATACCAATTTCTGTTCGAGCCTGTGTTCGACCCAAGAATTGAACCCAAAACTGCATAGTATAAAATCGCCTACATCACCAAACCGACGCATGCTGGTAAAGTCAGTCGCCATTTGGCAACATTAGATACCGCACGCTTATTTCGCCACAAGGCATTTCCAGTGTTTCTCAATCTGTTCGATATGTTTGTTTGCGCGAGCTGTGATTTACAACACACCGACGGACCCATTTGCAGTATTTGTAAAAAACAATACGACTATCCTTATGCCGGAGAGACCGAAAATGGCTTCAGAAAGTTGGGTGAGAGGAAAAACGTGTGGCGCTGCCGAGGTGCAAGTCGAGCCCTTTACCTTCTCCAGTCACAACCCCATATATGCTAAATCAACTCGACAAGATGCAGGAGCAGGTAAATCAGATCGTGGGCCAGCTTGCTCCATTGGCCTCTTTAGCCGAAGGCATTAAGTCTATTAAGTCCGACGTCAACAACCTCAAGGACTCACTGGAAATGGCTCATGGACTGATATCGAATTTCTCGTCTTTAAGGCCTTGGAAGATCGAGTATCCTCTGTGGAGAAAATTGGTTCCGCAATGCGCTTAATAAAATTATAGGTAGTCATAAGAATATTATAGTATATGGTGATTTTAATATTAATATTTTAGAGAATTCTTCACAGTGTACTAGATTTCTGAATCTTTTTAAGTCATTTAATTTAAGTAATTTATTCTGTGAACCTACTAGAGTCTCTGAAACATCTTCTACTCGTTTGGATAACATATTTAGTTCTTGTGTTGCTAAAAACCCAGTAGTTATTAGTTCTCTTCCTTCTGATCACCGTGGACAGACAGCTAGTTTTTCATCTACAACATATATGATAAATCACATACAGTAGAATGCAGGCCTCAAACTACCAATCGTCTTATACGTCTTAAAAACAATATTATCGCTAAACTCAATCCCTCAATTTTGAACTCAGAAAATCCAAATACAATTTATAATTCACTTTTTGGAATAGTAAATAATGAGTTTCAAGATACTTTCAAGAGTAAAACTGTCACATTAAAGGGTACTACCGTAACTTTTAACCAGTGGGCCACTTTAGGTATATACAGAAGTAGAGCCAAATTGTTTGAATTATATGGTATGAAACAACATAGATTTGACACACCTTTTCTAAATTATGTAAAAAACTACTCAAAAATTTTTAAACAAGTTTGTGTTATGGCAAAATCTAAATTTATTAGTAGCAAAATTAAGCATTCAACAAATGTAATTAAAGAAACTTGGAGAATTATAAATAATGCAACAGGAAGAGCACGACCACGGGAAAACCAATTTGAACTAAAAGAAAACAATTTATTAGTCACCAATCAAACTCAAGTGGCGCATATGTTCAATGGTTTCTTTGCGAGCATACCTTTAACAACTACTAGCTCTTTACAATCATCATCTTTAGACGCTGGAAATTTTTTGCTTAGCAGTGTACCTGAATGCAAGAGCGTGTTTAGATTTGAGCACGTTACCCCGCGAGATATATGGATCGCATATAATTCAATTAATATTAAAAATACCGGCGACTTTTGGGGCATTTCAATTAAAATTTTAGGTACTATAGTTGAGACTGTTGCGCCTTACCTCTCTATAATTTTTAACCAATGTTTTGACTTAGGCGTATTTCCGGATTTGATGAAATTAAGTAAAATGATACCTTTATTCAAATCTGGCAGTAAAAATGACGTAAATAACTTCAGGCCCATCTCTATCTTGCCGGTATTTAGTAAAATATTTGAAAATATTTTATTAAAGCAGCTACTAAGACACTTTAATTTAAATAGTCTGCTTCATAAAGATCAATATGGATTTACTAAAGGTAGATCCACTACTGATGCGGGTGTTGCTCTCATAAAACACGTTTATAATGCTTGGGAGTCATCTAAAAATGCTATCGGAGTATTCTGTGACCTCTCAAAAGCATTTGATTGCGTTCATCACGACACACTATTGCGTAAGCTCCGCCACTACGGCGTAGTGGAAACCGCACTTTGTGTTGTCGAGTCGTACCTGCGGCAAAGATTTCAGTGCGTCGATGTAAATGGGATTACATCCTCTAAATTACCTATACAGTTAGGCGTTCCACAAGGCTCTATTTTAGGTCCTTTTCTATTCCTTGTATATATTAATGACTTACCTTTTTATTTAAAAATATCTGTGATGTCGTACTTTTTGCAGATGATACGTCACTTATTTTTAAATTAGATAGGAATAGGAATCAATTTGATGATGTAAATAATGCACTTATACAGGTTACACAATGGTTTACAGCAAACAACCTAGTGCTTAATTCTAAAAAGACTAAATGCGTTAAATTTGCTTTACCTAACGTTAGACAACTGGGACCTAATATAAGGCTAGATAGGGAGGAACTTGACACAGTGGACTCGACAGTGTTTCTAGGCATTACACTAGATAATAAGTTACAATGGGGTGCACATATAGCATGTCTTGCAGGTAAGCTCAGCTCTGCTGCGTATACTGTCAAAAAAGTTAGACAACTTACTGATGTTGACACAGCTCGTCTAGTTTATTTTAGCTATTTTCATAGTGTCATGTCCTACGGTATTTTGTTATGGGGCAAAGCTGCGGATATTCAGAATATCTTCGTTCTACAGAAACGAGCGGTACGAGCAATATACATGTTAGGTGCAAAAGATACTCTTAGGGAACGCTTTAAGTCTATAGGGATTCTTACAGTAGCCTCGCAATTTTTATTTGCTAATATATTGTATATTAGGCAAAATATAGGTTTATTTACTACAAAAAGTAATGTACATAACATAAATACTCGAAACAGGCATAAGTTATATGCCCCTTATCATCGTTTACATAAAGTTAATAATTCTTTTGTAGGGCTAGGTATTCGTATATACAATAAAATACCAATTAGTCTTTTAGAATTGCCATTTAGTACGTTCAAAAGTAAAATAAAAGACTGCCTTATTAGGAAAGGTTATTATACCATTAATGATTATTTCAGTGATAAGGATGGGTCACTTACACTAGCCAACTCTTGATATTGTTAATTTATATAGATACCTTACTTTTCAGTTTTTTTTTAATATAATATCTCTAGTTCTATTAATTTAATATTCATGCATTATTAGGTCATTCAACTTACTACATTTACATTTTCATTGTTGTTCTACAAATTTTATTAAAATTTGCTACAGTGTTAGATGAAGGTAACTCGTTATCATGGGCTGGATACTAACGTTTTTGTAATTTTCGTGTATTCATATACCGTCACTTTTTGTAACATACTTTTCCACCATAGTTCTGAACATGATCGCGAGTTGCCTACATTATAAAGCGTAAGTGGATGCTCCTGTTACACAAGATTCACATTGGAAGACTACTACAGCACTTAATTTAGTAACTGTATATTTGTTGAGGTATAATGTATGTTCTTATTTACTATTTACAAGTAATTAATTACACTGTGAAACAGTTGCAGCTCCTTACAAAAACAAAATATGTACCATAACACTGGCGATTAAAAAGAGTGGCCACGAGTTTTATTGCCCGTTCTTTCTCGTGGTTCTACCTATTGCTTTGCGAATGGGCAGTAAATGTAAATGTAGAAGCATTATTAATTAACTTTAAAATTTGACGTTCATAAGCGTCACGTTGTGACCTAGATGAATAAATGATTTTTGACTTTTTGACTTTGACTTTGAATGCCAACTATTCAGGCTGAGATTAATAGACTGAATCGTGAACTTGACGATAGGGATCAGTAGGGTAGAGCAAATAATGTTGAGATTCGTGGCATTCCTCAGAAGAATAACGAGAATCTGTTTGAACTTGCCCTGAAGGTCGGCAGTCTGTGTAACTTTCCTATAAAGAAGGAAGAAATCAACTATATTGCCCGGATACCCACACTTGTACCCAATACTGCTAAACAAATTATTATAGCATTTAACAATCGCTACATTAATCTTTCCGATCTTTCTGTATGGGGCTGAGTCCTAGACACTGAAAGCATCAGACGGGAAACAGATCGATGCTTTCAAAATGTTTTAATGATGTCGCATGTTGCGTGTCCCCTGGTCCGCTTTCAGAACGAACGACTCAATACTTAACGAATTGAAGATGCAACTAAGATTATCTATAGTTGGTGCCACGAGAAGATAGACATTTTGTAAACAAACATTCAGGGCTTCACAACCTTTTTTCAAACAGTTATGTTTTAGATTTTTTACTTTATGAACAGTCTTTTTTTTCCAATGCCTAATTATGCCCTTATGTTTTTAAATTTATATTATATTGTTACGGACGGGGTAAAGGCATTGGAAGGAAACACCGAGTAGCACTGATTACACTTTATTCGACTTCACACACGACACGCCGTTTAATTTCGACGCAGACAGCACCAACACTAGCGTCTTTTGCACTGCACTTTTCACTGCACTTCAGTGCACTTTACTGCACTATACTTTCACTTCACTTTTTTTACTACTTCTTCTTTCTTCCTTTTACTTCTTCCTTCTTCTTCTTCACTTTACAACTTTTCAACTTAAACTGGCGCTCAGCGCGTCTACACCGCCTTATATACCCCTAGGAATGTTCTAGATTCACTAATTTCGATTGTCATTTCATAATTCAATTGTTTTTCTATCTCCTGTCTCTTTTTAACCTTTCCATTCCTTCCTGAAGTTTCTAGAATTTTCTAATTTTTACTCGAAATATTTAAATATTTTTTTTTAAATATTTGCCAAATATTCATAAATATTTTCCAAATTTCATAAAAACCATAATCCACTTACCTGTTATGACTGGGATTTGAACCCACGCCATCAGAACGTGAGGGGAATGTGTTATCCGCACGGCCATCGCCTTGTTGTCAATGACTGGTGAATTTAGCGAACACTTGACAGAGTGTATACGTCATCAGACTAAAAACTCATTTCCAAATAATAAAATAGTCTTCAAACCTCTTTGCTAATAAATTATTGTGTTTGATGACCGGCTAGTTTGTCGTGTAGACGTCAGAAGTCCTTGGCAACGGTAGTGATGACAGCTTGGCATGACACCGGCCGTCACACTACCCCCTCTCTAAGACATGCTCGTCCCGAGCATTGTTGGATCCATGATATACCGCTATCCTATCCACATGAACAACCTTCAGTGGACTTCTAGGTGTCTTCCGAATTCTGTAGGTTACGTCGTTAATTTTCTTTATCACAGTATATGATCCTTCCCAGCTTGGCTGTAATTTGGGAGATTTTCCCTTACATCGGACCGGATTATGAAGCCACACCAAAGTTCCCTCTTCGAATTCTCTCGCATTTGCGCGTCTGTCATATCGAGTCTTCATTCTTACTCCCGCTTGTAAATTCTCTTGTCTAACGTGTTCATGAATTTCTTCGAGCTTTCTTCTTAATTCACATGCATAATCGGTAACACAGCTAGGCGTTCCCGGAGGACATCCAGCAAGGAGGTCTACTGGAAGTCGTAGCTCCCTTCCTAAATTTGTTCGTGCCGGGGTTGTTGCCGTACTTTCATGTACTGCGGCTCTGTAAGCCAGAAGAAATAGTGGGATATATTCGTCCCAGTTTCTCTGATGGCTATCGACTACTTTAGCAAGATGGCGCTCCAATGTCTGGTTATATCTCTCCACCATTCCATCCGATTGAGGGTGATACGGAGTTGTCCTGGTTTTGTGGATCCCCATCATCTTGCAGATTTCTTGAAAGAGTTGAGATTCAAAGTTTCTCCCTTGGTCGCTGTGGATTTCTAACGGTAAACCATATCGACAAAATACTTCATTTACTAATTTTGTCGCAACTGTAATTGCTTCCTGATTGGGGACTGCAAAAACTTCTGGCCATCTCGTGAAATAATCCATTACCGCCAGAATGTAGCGATTACCACTTTCTGTCAAAGGAAATGGTCCAGCTACATCCACAGCAACACGTTCCCAAGGAGCTCCCACAGTGTATAGTTTTAGTGCTCCGCGGCTCCGAGTTTGCGGCCCTTTAACTGAAGAACATTTAACGCATTTCCTGCACCAGTCTTCAACGTCTTCCTTACAGTGCAGCCAATAAAAACGTTGACGAATCTTCAGTAAGGTTCTTCGCCCTCCAAGATGTCCACCAGATGGGTCGTTACGACAAACTCGCAAAACTTCAGGAATCATTGATTTTGGCACTATTGTTTGAAGATAACTGTCTCTTCCAGAAGCACTTCCCCATTTTCGACAAAGTAGTCCATCTTGTATTATAAGGCTGTTCCATTGCGCCCAATAACTTTTCGTCACGGTACTAGTATCAGCTACCTCACTCCATTCTGGCCGAAGAGAGTTATTCTTTAGCCGCTCCAGTATCGGTTTCAAATCTTTATCTTCTTCCTGCGATTTAATAATGAACTCCTTGTTCCATCGCCCGTCGATAGTATCCGTTCTAATAACCTTGACGGCAGCTTCTTCTTTTCCTTCTTGTCGCACGCAATGCTTGCAATTCTTATCACAGGGACGTCTTGATAAGGCATCAGCATTACCGTGAGATTTTCCGCCACGATGCTCAACTTCGAAATCGTACTCTTGAAGTTGTTCTATCCATCGAGCTACCTGACCCTCACAATTTTTAAACTGTAAAAGCCACTTAAGCGCTGCGTGGTCCGTCCGGATCCGGAATTTTCTTCCGATCAAGTACTTTTTAAAATGCTGGAGAGTTTTCACTACTGCTAGAAGCTCTTTTCGTGTGGTACAGTGGTTCCTTTCAGGTTTAGACAGCGATTTGCTAAAGTAAGCAATAACAGCCTCCTCCTAATCTCCTTGTCTCTGGGAAAGAGTTCCACCAATACCCACATTGCTTGCGTCTGTGTCAACAATGAATTCGCGATTGACGTCGGGATATGCAAGAATTGGCGCTTCACATAAACGCTTCTTCAACTCTTCGAAAGCAGTTTGACATTGTTCATCCCAATTAAATGGTCGTTTTTGCTCCGTCAGCTCATGTAAGGGTTTAGCGATACTTGAGAAATTCTTCACAAAACGACTGTAATAAGGGCAAAGCCCCATAAATGAGCGCACCTGCGTCTTGTCCTTAGGCATGGGCCAATCTTTAACCGCCGAAATTTTGGCAGGGTCCTTCTCGATGCCATTTTCAGAGACGACATGACCCAAGTAGTTAACTTGTCGCTTGAAAAATGAAAATTTTTTTGACTGAGTTTCAGATTTGCATTTTTCAATCTATTGAGTACACTTTCAAGCTTCGTGAGATGATCATCGAAGTCTCGGCCCATTACAATTATGTCATCGAGATACACCAGACAAGCTTCCCCTAAAAGCCCGGCAAGGATGTGTTCCATTAACCTTTCGAAAGTAGCTGGTGCGTTGCACAATCCGAAAGGCATAACATTAAAATGCCAAAGCCCTCTGCCCATTGAAAAAGCTGTCTTCTCTTTGTCTTCTGGGTCTATTTATAACCAGTCTAAATTTATCGCCAGTAACCACTTTTTAAGTCTATTGTTGTGAACCATTTCATTCCGCATAACGTGTCTAACGTGTCGTCTATTCTAGGCAAAGGATAACTGTCTTTCTTGGTTACATCATTCAATCTTCGGTAGTCAATGCAGAATCTAGTCGATCCATCCTTTTTCTTTACCAATACCACCGGCGAACACCACGGGCTAGTCGATGGCTCGATAACCCCGTTTTTCCTCATATCTTCAATCATATCCTCTACCTCCTTCTCCCTGGCAAAAGGTACACGTCGTGGGCGTTGACGGATCGGTTGTTCATTCCCCGTATTGATAGTGTGTTTTACTACTCCTGTCTTTCCGATGTCACCGTCGTTCTTTGAGAAAATGTCGACGTACTGTGTCAGCAATTTCTTTGCTTTTTCTGTTTCGATTTCTGTTAGATCGTCTTTGCAACCTTTTAAAACACTATCTACGTTAACGTTAGTCTCAGCCAGACTCTTGGTTTTCTGGCAGTTTCGTAACCAAGCGACTTCCTCGGACTCTCCTATCTCAGAACCCTTTTTCAAAACTTTTTCTTCATCACTTAAATTTAGGACAGGTATAACTGCCCTTTGTGAAGAAGCAACAACTACACACGCCGGCAACCATGGATCGTGATCTCTATTGTCTTCTATCATTATGCAACGTCGCTGAGTCGAAGTGGCAGGTAATGTGACAGGAACAAAGGTCTGTGACCTAGGTGCCAGCTTGCTCTCCTTGAGGCACAAAACCTTTCCCGTGCCTCCACCTTTCATTGGAATCTCCACGTTTCCACACTTGAAGATACCACACTTAATATCCAATCTACATTGGTGATCTCTGAAGAAGTCTAGCCCAACAATGCAGTCGTCGACGATGTCTGCAATCAGTGCTTTTTGCCAATATAATTTGTCACCTACTTTGAAAGCCACCATTTGCTCTCCCCTGACTGGGATGTGCTGGCCGGTAGCCGTTGTCAGTCGAGGTCGAATTAACTGGTTTAGAATCTTCCCATTCTTCCTTATCAGGTGAGCCCCTATAACAGTTCGTGACACACCGGTGTCCAAGGTCAGCAAACAGGTAACGCCATTGACCGCTCCATCTATGGTTAAGCTGTTCCCATCTGTGCTTTGTCGGATACAAACTTTAGGGGCTTTTCGTCTACCGGCCAGCGCTTGCCCCGCAGCCCTGGCTGGAATTAGTTTTCCTGGTCGTGTTCTGACGTTTGAACAGTAGCGTCAGTCTTACGTTTACGCTTCGGACAGCTATTGCTTAAATGTCCTGGTTCCCTGCAGCTATAACACTTTGGGACAAATCTTCGGTCTGTTCGCTGCATTTCTGCGGCCACAACTCGGACTCGTCCACCCTTAATTTCTCGACGGACAGCCTCCACTTCTAGAGCATGCGCTAAAGCGTCCTTAACATTGCCGTGGTGCTTCAGACGAACGGCTGTCCTGACCTCATCATCATAAATGCCATCAATGAACACCTGGAGACGCATGCTCTGGACTTGTGCCGGGGGTGCAGACTGGTAAGCTTTTCCTACCATCTTCTCTACTTCTATAGACCACTGCTGCAATGACTCGTTAGGGCGCTGACAGCGGTTACGGAACTGAGCACGGAATACAAATTCCAAATGCGCCTCTCCATACCTGGACTCAAGAGCCTCGATGAGCTGTTCATATGTGGCGTCTTTCCCCACAGACTGTAGCACTGATAATGCACCATCGCGTAATGCCAGGGCGAGTGCATTCTTGGCCTGTTCTCTGTTCCAACTGTTACTAGAAGAAGCGGCTTCAAACTGCATCCTGTATGCCTCCCAAGATGAGGTACCGTCGAAAGAAGGTACTTTAAAATACCAGCACCTGATGAGGCTACTGTAACCGAAGGGACGTTAGTCTTTATCCTCCTGAACTCCTCCTCTACAGTAGCTATGCGGGTGTGCATCTCTTCCGATACTGACGCCATGCGGGACTGCACCTCTTCCGATACTACTGACGCCATGCGGGTCTGCATCTCTTCCTCAATGGTAGCCACGCGAGATTGCACTTCACCGATACACATCTCTATCTCGGCAATCTTACGAGCGTTCTCAGATATATAACGGCGAATCTCATCCTGGCTCTCCATTATCTCGCTGAGTTGCTGCGAGTTTTGCTGGAGTTCGGATTTGAGCTGCTGCGAGTTTTGCTGGAGTTCGGATTTGAGCTGCTGCGAGTTTTGCTGGATTATTATTGCGAGGTCTGCGAGAGATATAGGGTTAGCTGCGCTTGCGGACGTAGATACCCCTCCTTCAGATCCGCTTGCTTGCGAAGAAGCATCCCTGCTCACAACTTCCTGGCTAGAGTCGCCTAGCTCTTGAGCGACAGCCCTCGCACGTGTCGTAGGCCCTTCCCTCGGCATGACTGGCATCTTTAAACCTTCCAATCCCACTTCTGACACCAATTGTTACGGACGGGGTAACGGGATTGGAAGGAAACACCGAGTAGCACTGATTATACTTTATTCGACTTCACACACGACACGCCGTTTAATTTCAACGCAGACAGCACCAACACTAGCGTCTTTTGCACTGCACTTTTCACTGCACTTCACAGCACTTTACTGCACTATACTTTCACTTCACTTTTTTACTACTTCTTCTTTCTTCCTTTTACTTCTTCCTTCTTTTTCACTTTACCACTTTTCAACTTAAACTGGCGCTCAGCGCGTCTACACCGCCTTATATACCCCTAGGAATGTTCTAGATTCACTAATTTCGATTGTCATTTCATAATTCAATTGTTTTTCTATCTCCTGTCTCTTTTTAACCTTTCCATTCCTTCCTGAAGTTTCTAGAATTTTTTAATCTTTATTCGAAATGTTTAAATTTGTTTTTCCATCTCCTGTATCTTTTTAACCTTTCCATTCCTTCCTGAAGTTTCTAGAATTTTCTAATTTTTACTCGAAATAATTAAATAATTTTTTTTTAAATATTTGCCAAATATTCATAAACATTTTCCAAGTTTCATAAAAACCATAATCCACTTAACTGTTAGGACTGGGATTTGAACCCACGCCATCAGAACGTGAGCGGAATGTGTTATCCGCACGGCCATCGCCTTGTTGTCAATGACTGGTGAATTTAGCGAACGCTTGACAGAGTGTATACGTCATCAGACTAAAAACTCATTTCCAAATAATAAAATAGTCTTCAAACCTCTTTGCTAATAAATTATTGTGTTTGATGACCGGCTAGTTTGTCGTGTAGACGTCAGAAGTCCTTGGCAACGGTAGTGATGACAGCTTGGCATGACACCGGCCGTCACAATATTTTGCCAAACAACCTCCGTAGTTCAGTGGATAGCGTGCGCGTCTGCTGAGCGGGCAAATGTGTTACTGAGTTTTCCGAATTCTTAGTAGCAGCACGGAGTCTGGCAATGTGCCCGGTAACGGCAATAGGCTCGCCGCCTATTACGTGGGACCAAAAATCCATAATATGGTGAAATGTGGGTGTAATAATTATTTTGACTTTGCTCACCCCTTTGAGGATACAAGATATATATACAGGATGTAAGGGACGGTGTACCGAAAACCGATACCAGTGATTCAGTACACATGATACTGAGGACATTGGCGGTCGAATTTTCCGGAAAATTTCCATGAATTTTTCGGTTTTCTTTTGCATTTTTGCTATAAAATGTAATTAAATAGTAACTATAGTCGACCCGAATTAATATTTTAGTAAAATTCTAAGAATTAAACATGTACATGGCGCGTTTACTCTGACGTAACATGGGCCGCGGCGCGCGTCCGCAGCACAGTAAGCGCACCAGTACATCGTAATCACTGCCGCTGTAGGGCCGTAACAGCTGATAGTGCGAGTTTGCGTGTTCCTATTTACATCGCATTTTTTTGGAAAATTGTCGAGTTCTTAGATTTTTTCCGGAAAATTCGACCATCAAGGGTCTCAGTATAATGTACTGAATCACTGGTATCAGTTTTCGGTACACTGTCCCTTACACCCAGTTTATAAAATTCTTGCGTTACGGACTGACTGACCCATGCTCCATCCCTTGAGTCGCTTTATTGAAAAACTAATTCTGTCAAATATGTTTAGGTTAAGTCTTAAATGCCACCGGACGCATTCTATTTTTCAACAGAAACCATAATATTTTTCATAAAATATTATTTAAGTGGTTATGGTCTTACTCGCGTCATGTGACTTAATGTTACATTTAAATACTTCTGTTATTCTCCAAAGTTCGATTGGCTAGCAACGGTCGTGGTCGTGCAGCGACTGATGAGCTTATTTGTAACCGACTTACTATTAAAAATCAGACAGCACCAAAACCGTCCCAGATTTTCAAGGTAGGCCCTGATACTTGTCTGCAAAACTTTTACCCAATCAATGAAGGAGGACGTCATAAGACAAATCCAATTTAATATTTTTAATGACAATCTCTTAGGGAAACTTTTGAAACTTTGTATATTCAGAAAACGTTGCCAACTTTCCGCGTCCTCTTAGTTTTGACTTCAAGTATTTCGAGTCCTCTTTAATTGCCATCAAATGTTTACGTTTTAAAAAACTTCAGACTTTTGTAACGGCTAATGAGAATTCTTTTGTTTTTGGGACAATTGTTTCTTTTTAGGGTTCCGTAGTCAAAGGGTACGTTTTACCGGACCTTATTACTAAGACTCTGCTGTCCGTTCGTCTGTCTGTCTGTCTATCCGGCTATAGCAAGGCTGTAGCTCATGAACCGTGGTAGTTGGACAGTTGAAACTTTCACAGAAGATGTATTTCTGTTGCTACTAAAACAAAAAATACTAAAAAGCAGAATAAATTAATGTTTGTGAGGCCTCCCATACAACAAATATTATTTTTGTGCCGTTTTTATAGATAGTTTTACGGAACCCTTCGTTCACGAGTCCCACACGCACTTTGTCGGTTTTTTTTGTTATTTTCTAATATTTACCTTAATCTGTTTTGAGACGGTGAAATTTGGCAGCTGAAGAGTTTGTTTCAAATTGTTTTTCTTTTATTAAATTGTTTTTTTGGTGTAAGTTTGTGGTGGCGTTTGTTGCCGATTGTGAAGGAGTTAGGTATCATTTTGTTATTAGAACATTTGGTTGAGCTGATATTCATATTTTCAGGATCTTTTATTCATAATTGGATTTTGTTTTTAACAAATATTTTCACCGATATCTATTACATTAAAACAGAATTGTGTCAGAATTTAAATTTTTTATCCAATAAAGTTATATTATGTGTACTTAAATCACACTTAATATTTCTTTCATAATAATCTGTAGGTATAATATATTAAATTCTTGCGTTACTGACTGACTGACAGACAAGCTACAGCTAAAACTATTAGGTGCAGGAAGCTGAAATATGGCATGTATGTTCCTTGGGGACCGTAGGGGTGCACTAAGAAATGATTTCCGAAATTTCCCACGGGATCGGGCAGAATTGGTAAAATTAAAAAAGAGTGCGGGGGTAGCTGCGAGCGTCCTCTAGTCATTTTATAATCACGGTCAAAAAGACATTTAAAATCTTACTACTGTTATAAATGTGACATCTTTAGGGAATTTTACACAAAAACGACTAATCAGACTTTGATAAAACTTTACAGTACGCAGGGCTGGGCAAAATACATGCTTTGCTTTAATTGAAGTACAAATTACAAAATACTTTCACGCATGTGTAAATACAGAACGAACGTAAATACGAAATACAAAATACTTTTAAGACGAGTCATCATCATCCTCCTAGCATTATCCCAGTCTCAACTTGGGGTCCGCTTTCTAGTCTAACCGGATTTGGCGGAATATTAGCTTTTCCACGGAGCGCTTGCCTGTCTGACCTCCGCAACCCGAAGGGATAGCGATATTCCATGGTTTAGACTAATGTCAGTTTATTTTAGAGGTACTGACATCCTATAACGACTATCAAAGATCTGCATGACAGCCGGGACCAACGGCTTAAAGTGCTCTCCGAGGCACGAGCCAAGCGATAGTTAACAATTCAATACGCACATAACTCCGAAAAGTCAATGGTGCGCGCCGTGGATTCGAACACGATACCCTCTGCATGGCAGTCCGTTGGTATCTCTACTAGGCTATCGCTGCCTACTTTTAAGTCGAGTATTTGAAATATAAAATACAAAATACAGTATTTGCACCAATTGGAATTAAAATACTAATTACAAAATACTTTTAAGTGTGCCGGCCCAACCTATTGTTTTGTAAAAGAATTTCATTTTATGAATACTAGATTTCTTACAGCCGGCCAATATGAGATACGGATCACGACCGGCTGGCCCAGTATCTGATCTATCGATGGTGTTGACTATAACTTGACACATCTTTGACATATTTTGTATGAAGCTTTGATTTTGAAGCCAAACCTATCCATAAATGGATCGATATTGGAATGGGCCGTTTGTGTACTATCGAGGATTTCGTCATACCCGTATGCATATCCGATACCGCGGATATTTGGCAAACAAATATTTTGAATGGACCTTTTTTAAGGTTCTGTAGTCAAAATTGCAAAAAACGAAACCCTTATAACTTCGCTATATCTGTATATCTGTCCGCCTGTCCATCCGTATGCCACAGCAACTTTATGCCGAAACCATTGAAACTAAGTACAGATTTGAAAATTGGTAGGTTGATGTATTGTGTGAACCGCCTCACGATGTGAATACAAAAATAAAAAAATAATCAAATTAAGGCTCTCGATACGTTTAGTACTTTATATCGGCACCTTACTTGGGAAATTACTGGTTAAGGAGATATTGAGGCTCTAAGACCCGATTTTTTTTTTCTAATTATTGCAATATCGTATTTTGTATGACAAATTTAAATTTTCTTCCAAATAAACATAAACAAAATTGTCAATATTTCCCTGAAATAAACAGCTTTAAAGTCCACTAAACGTAATGTACTACGCGGCAAGCTAACAGCTGAGCGCATGCGAGTTCATTGCCTTCGTCCGGGTGTCCACGGTGTAGGTATTGTACGGGTCGGTGTAGACGCGCGCGCTTTACATTGCGGCTTATAAAACGTGTTTATTTTTTTAAGCATAAAAAATATTTCGCTACCCAGGTATTATTTTTGCGTAGTATGACTTGGCATGATGTGCTGAACGAGTAGACTTCGGCTTGGTGATGGGTCTTTTTACACCCTGTATTTATATAATTTATTTTTATATAAAGCACAGGTCAGAAGTACCCTAAACAAGAGCATGCATGAGAAACATGATGGGAGTGAATGAAGCAAGAGAGGTATGTCAGGATCGTTACAAATAGCGTTCCGTAGTTTCTGCCTACCCCTTCGGAAAACAGGCGTGTGTGACGTCTATGTATGTATTTTTATATTGAAATCGTGAAGCGGTTCATAAAATAATATTATATATATATATATATATATATATATATATATATATATATATATATATATATATATATATATATATATTCTACCACATACACACATCACCATCTAGTCCCAAACTAAGCAGAGCTTGTACTATGGGTACTACTAGATAATGGATAAACATACATATATACTTTTTTTTTGTAAATACATACATATTATACATAGAAACACCCAGACCAAGACAAACATCCATGTTCATGCACACAAATGTTTGACTTGAGCGGGAATCGAACCCGCGACCTTCTACGTAGCAGTCGCTTACACTCCCGCTGCGCCAACCGGTCGTCATCAATACATCTACGTACCAATTTTCCACAAGACGGCGCTGAGCTCTCATCAGTCTCTCCGTGACCACGCTCGGTGCAAGACGAGCGAAACGTCGGAAACAAATAGGTATTTATACCTTGAATAAGTTAAGTTAACGCGATTAAGACCCGCTAAATTATTTTGTATGATGTATACAAATCGCGAAAGTTTAAAATCGATTATGACCAATGAAATTAAAGAAAATCTATAGTCAACTGTATGGTCTTTCTTGCCCTAATTTATTTTTATAATTTGAACAGATTTTTTCATTGCCCTGAGAAAAATTGCAATATTTCTTTAATTTCAACACAATTTACGATGCGGCATGGTGCTAACTATGTTGTATATATGTGAACATCAGTTTTCACACATTAGCCATGTTAATTCTTTCCGTCTTGGAGAAAAGTTACTTGGGACAAGTTTTAAGCCGCAACTGTGCTGCGCCTCACACCGTAACGTTCCGTTTTGGCAAATTTAATTATAAATTGATATCATATTTAAAAATATATCAAAACGTGTGCTGCGCTATAAGTTTACTGTAAAGCCCCATTTAATTTGTCAGCTAGATAGAGAGGTATTCTCTTATCATCATTCTGTATATAAACTGCGCTATGAGAAAGGTTAGGCTAGGCTACCACGCTGACCACATGTCTGTCGAGAATACATATATATGACAGCTGCAGTTTTGCTCACGATGTATTCTTTCACAGTTTAGCTCGCAATGCCTAATCATTTAATACGCACTATTAGATTGAATATGGGACACTGAGCAGTTTGTTGATCTTTCTTTTAGTCATTTATTTTTATGACTAGGAATCTGGAAGTAAGATGTATGAAGAAAACGAAATTCTTAAAACATTTAAAATCAAATGGTGTAGAATAAAGCAGAGAATGGACAAGGAGAATAAAAAGTTACCCCATCCTTTTTGAATGACAACTCCCAGTAGGCCTCATGTTAGACCCATGTATCTGCGGAAGCCTCAATGGGCCAGGTATAACTGACGTAAAATCTAAGGGAAATAAGATAATACGGCAAAGATTCGAATGCGTCCAAAAATAATATGTCCAGGCCGTCAAGGTGAAACCATATCATATCACACTAGTTAAACTAGTAATGAGACAGTCATTTCCACTATATGATTTCACTGACAGCTTACGATAAAGTAGTATGAAGTTAATTTGTCAGGCAGAAGTAAAATAACTCTTATGGTGCTGATACACTTGAGCATTCACATGTAATGGGCATTCTTGCGAATGTTACATAACAGAAAAATAAATGAGGGTGTTTTAGCGAGCATTCTTACGAACGTTATGGCGAGCATGCTTGTGAATGGACAGTAAATTTGCTTCGAACTTTTTGTTGATTAGAGTGTTCCGTGTGGTGACGGATTAAGAATACGAAATGTCACCACCCCATATCATCCCATGGCTGTCGTAAGAGCCGACAGAGGGAGCATATTATGCAGAGAACAGCACTGTAAGAGGAAGAAAACTTGATACAAACCCTATACCAACCCGTTTGGCCAGCGTGGTATAGTAGGCCAATTCCTCCTTTCAAAGGAGATGCCTAGTCCAGCAGTGGACTGTTAAAGGCTGATAATGAGAGTGTTCGCTAGAAAAACCGTGAAAATATTCATAGCAATATTCGGCTCTAATAGTTGTTCAGTTCAACAACACAAAAAGCTCAATGCTCAATGTTTTGCTTCAGGCAATGCTCAGCTACATCAGAGCAATACTACACAAAGACACAATGCAAAGAATATGTATTGAATGTGTTGACATTACTACGAGTAGTTTCGGACTGACTTTGAAGAACTTACTTCTTTCTTGCTCTTAGTTTTATCAACATAGGTACCTACTTGTTTTCATATAAATTGCCCCATTAACACGCGAAGAGAAAGGTTGTCATTGTGTAAGATATTGCATATACATGCCTACTAGTATCGTGTGGTCTAATACGACTCGAGATTCAGTCACAAAATAATGAGATTTTGATGACTTTTATCGTAGGTATTCTATTTGTCATTTACTTATAATGATTTTTATTTATAGACTCACGCCTGTATCCCCGAAGGGGTAGGCAGAGGTGTAATATTACACCCTCATTTCGCCATGAATTTTTAGGTCCCACGTAATAGGGGGCGAGCCTATTGCCGTACCGGGCACATTACCAGACTCTGTGCTGCTACTGAGAATTTCCTAACGGAAAAACCCAATAACACTTTGTCCGACCTGGGAATCGAACCCGAGACCTGCCAATCCCACGCGCACATTTATGCCGCGAGACCAACGAGGCAGTCTTATAATGCTAATATATACTAAATCTTATCTTACTCCGTACTCCGGTTCTGGAGTAGCGACCATACAACGGACGTCGTAGCATAGGTAGGTATCAAGGCGTGTCGGTGTTGCGTTGCCGCGCGGCCTATCTCCCGCGACAAAATGGGGGCGCACCATTGTTGCGTCGCGGTGGGGCCGCAGAGGAAGAGGAGATGCGGTGTTGCGTTGCCGTCCTCTCTATCCTCTGCGGCCGCTGGGTGTTTTGGCGGCGGAGCCCAACACCTTCATCAGCTGCCAAGGAGGTTTTGTTCGGGGCCCGCCTGACCATCTGGCGGGCCAATACCCGTCGGGGGGTTGCGACGAATGCTTCGGCGATACCCGACCCTTCGACACACGGGTACATGAGAAAGTCGAGGTGGTTTTTAGTGGTAACACCACATACTTCGGCTCTCATTTCCCCAAGTATCAGAGATCCGAAGGGATTTTCCACCTCGTAAAAAAAAAAGATGTACATATCACGCAACCTGGACCGACGATCTTATCGTGATCGCAGGCAGCGAATTTATGCGGGTAGCTCAAGATCGATCTGTGTGAAGAGCCTTGGTGGAAGCCCAGGTCCAGCAGTAGAGGTTTTTCGGCTGAACTGATGTCTTCGGATCTTTCTCCGATGTAAACTGCTTGAAACCTCGAGCAAATCGTCTTAAGAGTTACCATACATTTTTAGGTTTCACATAATGGTGGGCGAGCCTATTGCCGCTACCGGTACATCACCAGACTCCGTGCTGCTACTGAGCATTCGGAAAGTTTTTTAGTAAATTTTTGCCCGACCCGGGAATCGAACCCGGGTCCTCCGATCAGCAGTCGCATACGCTATCCACTGGACAACGGAGGCTGTCATACATTTAAATCTTCTTCAAAAATCACATTATCTATTGCTGTGAACCTGTAAACCGTATACATATCCTTTCTGTAGTTTTTGAGTTTGTCGCGTCCATACAGACAGACACATGCGGCCGGGAGACTTAATATCTGTATAGATATATTATACATACGTTGTGCCACAAGAAATATGTTAGTTACTACGATATAATTTATTATGACATTTAAAGCAAATTGTAATCCTTTATTGCACACTGGATCTCAATATTGCAATACACGTCATACAGTCTATACAGTGTACAATGAAATATAGCAATGTACAAACTATAGATATTGCTAAATTCTATCATAGCTGCACAGATGCCGTAGTATTTTATGAGGTTATTTTTTGTACCTTTAAAAACTAGTGACCTAATGATTCTAGATTATTTTCTCGAATACCAAATTATATCTTATTTTTGTTGCTATAAAGAACAGTCCAAACAGTGGTAATGTTGTTGTTCGCGTTCACGGCGCTTGCAGCAATGCCGAGATATCGGACACTCGAAACAAAATCACGTAGTATACATCGCTAAAAAACAATTTAATGCAAATTTTAATGACCACGAAACTTTAAATTCAACATGAAACCACTAAAACGCATCAAGTAACATTGTTCTGACGCCAAAACCTCGCAAGGAAACATAACATTCAACTTTGTCACACTGTTACTTGGACTCGATTTTAGCACCGGGCGAAACGATACGCGACAGCGACGAGCGATGCTTTAGCTGTACTGCGTTCTCATTTTATCTCATCATACTATTGGACGTTTTTCTTCTGCATATCAATGATATGCTCACTTTTGGGGCATACATTGCTATGCAGATGACAGTACTGTACATGGGCGATATCTCGGACACCCTGCGGCTTAGCAAGCTGATACTGAGGAATATAGGAGAACACTTGTTGCTGAGCTTGACCGGGTTCTGAATTGCATCTCGCGTTGGGGTGATGAGAACCTGGTCGAGTTCAACGCCAAGAAAACACAGGTGTGCGCATTTTCAGCCAAGGTATCTCCATTCCTTCCCCATCCCTCTCTTCTGGACACTCCACTACCGATTCAAGACAGCCTCAATATCCTGGGTATGGACATACGCAGAAATCTCAACCAGAAGAACTACATCGAGGGTGTCATCAAATCTGCATCTCGGAAACTCGGAGTCCTGAACAAGGTGAGGAGGTTTTTCACGCCGGAGCAGTTGTGTCTGTTATACAAAACCCAGGTTCGCTCCTGCGTGGAATACTACTCTCACCTTTGGAATGGCTCCGTTCAGTAATTATTGGACGCCTTCGATAGGTTGCAGCGGCATGCTGTCCGTATCATCGGGGATTCAGAGGCCACTAAGACTCTTGAGTCACTGCAATTACGCAGAGACGTGGCCTCAATGGTTGTCTTTTACCGCATCTATCACGGTGAGTGCTCCGAAGAGCTCTTTCAACTAATCCCACCCTCTCCTTTCCTTCTCCTCAAGTCGTTGGTACCACTTTCTACTTTGTCGCTCATTGGCTTATTTTCAAAGTGGGCCTGGGTCTTCATAAAACAATCGTATAAAGAAAGGATATATGTCCAGCCTAGAAATTCGATTCGGTATCCTAGATTCTGAGGTCAGTGGTCAGACCATATGGGAGTGGACATGACTCAGCGGCAAGCGCCATGTTCACGGATGTACACCAGTACATACGTGAACATGGCGCTTGCAACGGTGACGAAATATCGGTTACTCCAAACAGAGGTAGGTACGTGGTATCCCGTAGGAATAGTAAAAACTAATGTTAGGTTTCTTTTTCTTTTTTTGACCTCGAAAGTTTAAATTACTAGCTGTTGACACAGTGTAGAACGCGGTATGACCTATGGCGCAGTTTGTTAATATCGCGATGATCATTCTCGCGTTTTTTTTATATTCATATAGGTTACAAAAGCAACACTTATGAACGTCATTTCTTTTTTTTACAACCAGGTTCGAGGTAGTAGGGCTATGAGAAGAGCCTGGAAGAAACTCATGCCACTCATTTTTAAATCAGAATCTTAATCTTACAACTTGTGGTACCATGATTGCTGTGACACAGCCAAAACGCTTCGCGACACTGATTAGAAAGAAATGGATATGAAAAAAATATTTGAATAGTACAACCACAAAACACAATAGCGACAGTAGTATAGATGTATCAGCAATCAATAGGTTTAAGAATTTTGTAAAAGTGACAAGTGAATAATGATTTGATCAGGGATAAAAACTGATATACTAGATTCAACAAATCATAAAAATGTACAAACCCTGCAAACATCATGAGTGTTCACAAGGCACCTCCACTTAACATGTTTTGATACAGATATTAATATTGTGTAACCTATTAACGACACGTGTCTAGCCGTAGCCAATCGCAGAATTAGAGTCTGTGTCGTGTAGGGTTTGGCGGCTACAGATAAAACCAAGCAAAATGGGGTATGATCGACCCCGACTGTTGCGCTCCAGAGCAGACCATGAGCTACTTGCTGAGGGATCCTAACTGTCTGCACAAATTTTCGGCGGCCAGTCCATGCCAAGCCACCGACAGTGCACTTGCGGTGTGGCTGGTGCCATTTGATCTCTGTACCATCAACTTGAGAAGACGAAGTCGCGTAGTCCATAGCCGTTGCACGTCACGTAACCATTCGCCATCGCCGTCGCTTGTAGCGTAGCCTTACTAGCCTGAAGTCGTAGCCGGACCGTTATTCATAGCTCGCTTATTTTGAAGTGACGTGTAAAAACGCTGTAAACCTTATCTGGTGTATAAACGACATCGTGGCTTTACTTTGTCGACAGGTGATGTTTAACGTTGAGGTCAGCTTGTAAACATAGCAAGATACATATATATTTGGACTACGAAGAGTCTAATTTTGTTCTTCCTGGATTGTTATTGTCAGATAACATGACAATTTATTCTATTATAAAAGATAAGAAGACGGTGATAGGCTTTCTTGGACGTAAGATAGTGAATTTGTTGTTACATCACAACAAATATACATAAATGATGTTGTTAAAACGAACATTATCGATTTGTGGTTTAGATACTTATGTAAATACCGTAGTATTTTTTGGCTTAGACTTGTTGTTATTGAAGTGAGAACAGGGATAATTATATTTTTATTGTTATATGTATGTTTGTTAAACATTAGTGTTCATCTACGTTTACAAATTTTAAGTAGTGATGGATTGAATAATATTTTGGTTACGAAATGACAGACAATTTTTTTAAATTTGTATTCGCGATTTTACTTTCGCAACAAATGTAAAACTTTGTTTTCCTTGCGTTACCTCATCTCGCTCTTCCTCCAATCCCTTTTCTCACCCAGGTTGGGAACGCACTTGTAACAACCTCTGGGGTTGCGAGTGTCCATGAGCAGAGATAATAGCTTACCATCAGGCGATCCTGGTTGGAGCGCCTCGTTTGACTTTTACATACACAATGTAATGTCCTCCTGACCGATTTCGGCCACAGCGGCTTGTCTATATATGAGACTTGCCATCTGCGCGGGACATATTATAGTGCACAAGTGTGTGCGGATACAGAAGTGCACTCTCTATTCCCTCACTCTCATAGTCCGATGGGACGCCACATGCGACACGACCGAAAGAGATTGGGCGCAGGACCAACGGCTTAACGTACTTTCTGAGGCATGGGGGTGTGACACCGCCAACTCCCTGACTCTGAACTTCTATTGGATAATTCCTAACAGAAAAACCCAATATCACTTTTTGTTCGACCCGGGAATCGAACCCGAGACCTCAAGATCCGCAGTCGCTAACACTACCGCAGCACCACAGAGGCAGTAATACATACATAGACTCACGCCTGTTTCCCAGAGGGGTAGGCAGAGACTACGGAACGCTATTTGCAACTTTCCTGACACATCTCTCTTGCTTCATTCACTCCCATCAGATTCCTCATGCATGCTCTTCTGTTCAGGGTACTGCTAACCTGTCCTGTTTTTAGGATGTCTCCAATCTGGTCCGCCTAGGTCTCCCCATTCACACTTGCCTTAAATATCTGCTTGGTCAGTCTTTCGTCATCCATCCTCTCCACGTGCCCAAACCAAATTTTAAAATTTTCTTTTAAGCCATACTTAAAAAGAAGCATAATTTTCTAAACCACACTGCGTGTATCGTTAACCACTTACCGCTAAATACAATATCCGATGTATCATGGGATTTGGAGCTTTGAGATACATGTCTAACATATTATTTTGAATGTAGTTTAAGTTATGTAGTCCAAATTCGTGGATAGATCGAAAATTCGGACCCGGCCACTGATGCGGTGAATTTTGTTTTATTTGGTTTACCAACAATCCTCTTCTCCTCGGACCGCGAAAGCGAACGGACGTGCGCCTACAGTATTATTTATTAAAAACAATAAGTTTAAAAACTCAAAATACAAAAATCTTAGGCGTGGTGCGAGTCATAAGCGACAGCGGGCAACATTACTCTATGTACCGAACACGGACCTCTACATTCCTGGTGAGACAGAAATTATAATTATTTTGCAACACTTGTGCACAGAAACACTTAACAAGATTGATTGTCAGTTAAAAGAAGTCGCATTAAAGAAGATTTTAGTATCCCAACACACTAAAAATAATATTTCAACGCTTACGCCTAACACTTGGACCACACCTGAATAAAAAAAACCTGCAATAATTTCGTCGAGAATAATAATTCTGATACAAACACTGATTTCATAATTTTATAATATAGCTGATAACGAAAAGGATAGATCGCTCTCAGAAACTGATCTGAACCAATTGCAAGAAGATAATTTTACGCCTCCGAGTTTTGTATTTGCTCGCTTCAGAAGAAAAAGGGAAAACATAGAAAATTGCGACATTAAGGATTTTATATCGTCTCTGATGGCACAACAGAGTAAAGAAATAAAGAAAATAACACATGTTTTATCGGACATAAAACAAACAAACACAAATATTGAAAGTTCTATCGCATTTCTCTCAGCTCAAAATGACGATTTACGAAAGAAGATTGAACAATTAGAAAATAAATCGAAACGAGCCAGGAAGTACATAACTGTTTTAGAGCATAAAATTGAAGATATGCAATTGTCAAGCCGCAAAGCCAATTTTCAATTAAAAAACGTACCGAAGATGAATGGTGAAACAAAAGAAGACTTGATTGAGATGGTTATCTGCTTGTCGACAAACATTGATTGCAAAATTGAGTAAAATGATATAAAAGACATTTACAGAGTGAGTAAAAAGAATGAACGAGAAAACAATTCGCCTATTGTAGTAGAAACATCATCTACGATTGTAAAGAATGATTTTCTGAAGATGTGTAAGACTTACAATACTAGACATAAAAGCCAAAAACTTGCTGCTAAGCACGTAGGATATCGTTCTAAACCAGATATCCCGATTTTTGTGTCAGAACACCTAACTGCTAAAGGGTCCCGCCTATATATCTTCGCGAGAGATCTGGCCAAAGTGAAGAACTACCAATTTTGCTGGACAGCGTATGGCAAAATTTACTTAAAAAGGGATGAAAAGTCAGCAAAAATAAACATTAAGTCTGAAGTGCAGATCCAACAACTTATGCTGGAAACATGACTAGGCGTTACGCAATACCATCTATTTTTTATTAGCTTTATTTATAAGTTCTCAATTATTTTGTTATTCATAAGGAATTTTTGTGTTAATATTTGCGTACAATTTCTCTCATTATATGATAAACACACTATCAACAGTAAAACACACATTTATACTCACTCATGTATATACTATTACAAAAATGTTCATACACCTAGCCAAACATAAATATTCTAGCTCACATAAATGTATTGTTACATGCAAATACCTTCTCAAATACTTGCGTGGAGGATACCTACCACAATCTAAGTCGAACAATTATTATTATTATTATATTTGCGTACAAATACTCTCATTATATGACACATATTAGACAAATAAATACATACTCAACACGCTGTAAACAGTGCCATTCGCACTTACACTCACACATATACAATATACTGTTACAAGTATGTTCTTACACCTAGCCAAACACAAAGACATTCTAGCCCACATAAATGTGTTATTATATGCCTATACTTTGTTATATTCTTGCGTAAAGGACACCCACCACAGTCTAAGTCGCACCCTTATGATAATAATATCATAAAGAATGGCTGACACATTAAACACCCTTAAAGAAATTGATCAAACGTCATTTGCACACGCATATCATTGTGATATTGAAAATGTGTCAATGCACATTAACGTACAAGTGAAAGACTTAAAAGTCTTCTGCCAAAATATAAGAAGCGTATATAATAATCTTGACGATCTCCTATTGAACCTATCATGTATAAATTTGAACCTGACATCCTAATACTCACAGAATGACAAATAAATACTGACAAACCTATACCTAATATTACTAATTACTCCTTGTTCCAAACTACGTATCATAAAAACAAAAACGACGGTGTAATAGCGTACATTGCAAATAATATCAAAGTGAATGTTAAAGAAATGAGACTCAATGAGGCCACAGGTTTGGAAATAATAATTGGTAATTGCGTAATTTTAGGCATATACCGATCACCCTCAAATACCAACGCAGATGTTTTTATTAATTCTCTAAACGAATATTTAGTTTCAATAAAATCGTACAGTAATATAATTCTAACTGGGGATATAAACATAAATATTAGTCCACCTTTGTTGGAACAAACACGCGAACGCAATAACAGACAAAATTACTTGACTATGTTACCTATGCATGGGCTGATGCCTGGCCACACTTTTCCTACAAGGCTGAATAACTGTCTAGACTACTTTATGGTTAAACTTCATAAGGAAACTACTTGTGCACATATTGCTGTAATAAAAACAACAATCACTGATCACTCTCTGATATTCCTAAACTTATCTAAAGCAAAGTTAAATAATGAAACGAAGAAGACTAAAATTTCTACCGACTTCAATATGGCTCTCAAATCACTAGCGAACAAAAATCTTACAGAACTGTTATTGTGTGATGATGCCAATATCATAGCGACACATCTAATAGGAAAAATATCAGAATCTTCACAAGAAAATACAATAACAACTAAAGTACCTAAACGAAACCAGATCTTAAAACCATGGATCACCCCTGGCATACTGCGATGTATCAGACATAGAAACAAGATGCAAAATAACCTTAAACGTGATCCTCACAATGAAATTCTCAAACTAAGTTACAAGAGATACAGAAATTACTGCAATCAATTAAAAAAGAAACTTAAACGTAGCTACGAAAAGGAACTATTAAAAAACTCAGCAAACAACAGTAAAAAGCTTTGGAACAACATTAAAAATATAACACACATCAAACAACAAACTAAAATAGATAACACCAAACTTCTAAAAATAAAATCTAATCCTAATCAAGCAGTTAATAATTATTTTGCTGAAGTAGGTAAACACCGTGCCGAAAATATTACTGTACCTAGCACCTATGACGTTTATTCTTCCGAAATAGAGCATATCCAATTAGACACTTTTGTACTTCTTAACACAGATGAAACCGAAGTGAATGATATTTTATTGAGTTTAAAGTCTGATAGCGCACCGGGCTGGGATAATATCCCTACAAATTTTCTGAAACTTGCCAAATTTGAAGTAATTCCCATCATTGTACATCTGGCAAATAGTCCAGTCACTTAAGGCAAAAAACGGGGTCAATCTCGGAATTTGAGATAATAAGCTGGAAACTTGTACACAGCTTCATTTTGACGTTCTAAAAGTTGTCTCAAAAGTCACATATTATCTCGTGTCTGCGTCGTAAGTTATTCGAGGTCAAAGGTCACGAAAATCGTTTTTTTGCAATTATCTCCGTTTCTATGGTTCCAATCACTTCAACACCTATTATGAAAATTGAAGATAAAAAAAATGCCACAACTTTTGTCTCAACTCTTTTTCTGTACGCTCAACCCTTTTCGAGATAGAGAGCGGAGAGCACCCAGCGCTCAGGCATATATACTGTTATACAAGGTCAACCGTAAATCTCGGTGTATATAGAAATAAGTCAAGTAAATATAATTTAAGTTAATTTTTATTTAGTAGCTGTACTTTTGTTACAATTAAAATTAAAATTAAATGTACATTTAAATTCTTCAATAACTTGAAGTTCAAAAATATAAATTTTCTTCTTCTTCTTCTTCATCATCATCTCCTGGGAAATTGAAAATTTCAATTTCATCATCATCATCTTCGTTTACCTGCATGATTGTCTCCAAACCTTCTAAAATTTCTGGATCAAATGTAGTTTCTTCCTCAGGATCGTCTTGCAATACAACAGCATTGAGACAAGCTTGCCCATTGCATTGTTCGCAAGCTAAAGTACATTGCAAGCCCGATTTTCTGCATCCGCAGCGTGACCTTGTATAACAGTATATATGCCTGAGCGCTAGGTGCTCTCCGCTCTCTATCTCGAAAAGCGTTGAGCGTACAGAAAAAGAGTTGAGACAAAAGTTGTAGCAAATTGTTTTATCTTCAATTTTTATATAAGTGTTGAAGTGATTGGAACCATAGAAACGGAGATAATTGCAAAAAAACGATTTTCGTGACCTTTGACCTCGAATAACTTACGACGCAGACACGAGATAATATGTGACTTTTGAGACAACTTTTAGAACGCCTAAATGAAGCTGTATACGAGTTTCCAGCTTATTATCTCAAATTCCGAGGTGAATCCCTAAAGTGACTGGACTAAAACCAGTGTTTTGACAAAGGCATATTTCCTACTTCTCTTAAGAAATCTATTATAACACCAGTTTATAAGAATGGATCGCAAGAAGAAATTAATAATTATAGACCAATCTCCGTAGTGCCCGTTATATCAAAAATATTAGAAAAATTACTAAATAAACGATTAATAAAATATTTAAATAAAAATCAGACAATTTCAAACTCACAGTACGGTTTTCAACAAAATAAATCAACTGAAGATGCGGTAATAGCCTTAACTTCAATTATTGTTAAACAGCTAGATCAAGGTAAGAAATGTCTCACGGTTTTTCTCGATTTAAGAAAGGCATTTGATACAGTTTATATTCCCATCCTTGTACAGAAATTAGAGCAAGTAGGTATTAGGGGCATCCCTTTAAAACTATTTGCAGATTATTTATCAGATCGTATACAACTGGTTAAGATTGGTCAATTCACTAGCAATTCTTCTAATGTCTCTTACGGAGTACCGCAAGGTAGCGTGCTAGGCCCTACCTTGTTTCCCATTTATATAAACAACCTATGTAAACTGAAACCAAATGGGGCTCAAATATTTTTTTACGCCGATGACACTGCTATCGCTTTTACCGGTGAGAATTGGGATGAGGTTCGCAATAGCACGGAACTTGGTATGTCTAAAATTGCTTCCTGGTTGAGAAACAACTTACTTACACTCAATACTGAAAAAACAAATTACATGTGCTTTTCTCTAAGAAGTCAAACTGAACCAAATACTAACTTTAATATCAAAATTCACCAATGTGACAGGACTGATTTTGAAAATTGTATATGCCCGGTAATACAAAATGTACCTAAAACTAAATATCTAGGAGTTATTTTAGATCACCGACTAACATGGCATTACCACATAGATTTAGTTAATCAACGTACCAGAAAACTAATTTGGATATTCAAACAATTAAGACATGTAGCTAATAATAATTTACTCAAACAAATATACACTGCTCTTGCTCAATCCTTCTTAACCTACTGTATTTCCGTATGGGGTGGAGCCAATAAAACAAAATTTTTAGAAGTTGAACGATCTCAGCGTGCCCTTCTCAAAACTATGTTATTCAAGCCATATAGATTTCCCACAGATGAACTTTATAAACTATGTGACCCTTTGACGGTAAGGAAATTATATATTTTAAATTCAATCCTAAAAATGTATAAAACTACTACATTTGATCCTAACATCTTAACAAAAAGGAGATATGCTGCAGTAATGATCAATAGAGTTAAAACTTCATTTGCGAGACATCAATTTATTGCACGAGCTACATTTCTTTTTAACGCAGTGAACACAAACCTTAAAGTTTACATAAAAACCTATTATGATTGCAAAAGTACCGTTACTTCCTGACACACACACACACACTCACACACACACACAAACACGTACTTTTTCGCTTATTAATTCATTACATAACTTTTCTTTTTGTATAATTTTGTATTTGATATTTTTTATTACTTTGCACTTCTTTTACTTTTATTGTATTTTCATAAAACATACTAAGGCTTCTATGTTTATTACACACTTGTTATGGAAGAGTGTGGTCTTTTAACACAAGTATTTCGTTACTTAAAGAAGGCCTCCGAAACGTTTTTTGTAAGAATTGTTGATGGAAATAAAAGTATTATTAAAAGTATTATTAAAGTATTATTAACAATTGTTTTCACTGGATACATTTTAGGGCAGGTATATCTAAATTATAATAACAGTGCAACAATCACTTAAAGGTAAACACAACATGCACAATAATTAAAAGTTAAACAAGTTTACAAAGCAGATTGAGGTACATATCTATAACAATTTTGTACAGGCAGAAATATAAAATATTAATAGAAAACGTGAAAATTCTTAAATTATTTTAAGAACTTTCACATTCTCCTATTCTCCACGGTGACAATAGATATGATAAAAGTATATCGTACTGACATACCCTTATCACAACCACTGCCACCGCACATTACATTGTCCACGTAATATGGACTATGACAAATGATGAATTTATACCGTACCATAAATATTATTCAATGCTAGTTGAGCGGTTAAGAGCATTTTTTACTTTAATGAGGGAGTCAGAATGTAGATATATAACATCGCTATAACTATTTACTGTCCTGCAAAATCTGGCGCAAGGAGAATTGGCACCTAACACAGTTCTCCTACAAGGTGGATATAGTGGTGTGATAGAGTTGCGAGGGACCCTGTATGGGACACGAAAGTTAAAAAGGGCTAGCAAAGGAGGACAGTACATTTTATGGGAAAATATTTTATAAGCAAACATTGCGTCATTGCGGTGCAAGCGCTTGGTAATGGAACTCCATTGGAAGTGCTTCAGTCTACTTTTATTCTTTTATATTCTTCAGTGGTTTTTTCCTTTTATATATTTTTTGTCTGCCTTTTGAGTGCATGTGATTGCATATTGTATTATATGTATATTTTAATATAACATAACTATTTGTGTGTTTTGCATTGTGCGTGAGCGCGAAACCTGGTTCATCAGCTGTACTGGGCATATAATGCTGACTTGGCTACCCTTTTGGTCAGCACTGGGACACTTACTCGATATTACTCGACATTTTTTTTCTGATCTGCAAATTCTTCTCTATTTTTATTGAATGTGAATGTGCCTTTATAATCAGTTTTGTTCTTTTAAAATATTGTATGTTGTTCCGTTTGTGCTGTATCCAAATAAATGTTTCTTTCTTCTTCTTCTTTCTTTATACGATGCTAGCTTTTTAACTGTACCGCTGGACAACGCAAGATGCCAGGCAAAACGCTTTGAACACGTTCAATACACGCAATGAATGAGTCGTTTTAAGCATCAATATTACAACATCAGTGAACACACTGATCTTGTAATATTGATGCTTCAAAACGACTTTGTACGGCGGTTTTGACTGAGTAATAATTCATTCCGATACTGACCATGGCTACATGTAGCGGGCTAATCATAGATTTATTTTGTGGGCACCAAATTGGCCATGTTGGTTTAAATTTAATAGTGTTAGGTTAACCAATTTCGCCATCTTTGGAAGAACATTATTTGCGAAATTAATTCAACATTAGAACGCAATTTGTATTACTTTATCTGCCACCTAATTTAACTGAAACTTTCTTGGCAGGGGTGAAACTGAGCCTAACACTTGTGTTGCAATTAAACAAACTTCAATAAAATGGCAGCATTATCTATACATATTTTAGAGTCCCCTTCCATGCTTGTCTATCTATATATGTATATGAACACGATAAACTCAAAAAGTACGGAAAAGATTTTTATACAGTTTTCACCAATACATAGTGTTTGAAATAGATATATTGTCTATGATAATTAGAACGAGAGTATCAGTTTAGTAACATTTGTTATCTATGCTAATTAATTTTGACTCTGGTCACATTTGTAAAACAGACAAGTCATACTTCCCTGTTGGAACTCGCGTATTGAAAAAGCACATGCCACGCGAAACGCGAACAAAATTTTGTTAAATCTTTGTAAAATTGTCGCTATTTTATTTGTCCGGCACGGTTCAGTCAGCCGTGATGATAACTTTGTGATATTATATTGGAACTAATCGTGCCCCGTGCCTTGAAGACATCACGTGTGGAGTATTGCAGCTTAGTAGATATATCATTCAATCTATCGTGGCCACTTTAGCTTTGTGTGTTTATCTAGCTTGGCTACAGGACTGACACCAGTGTGTCCAGGTAACTGTACATATTGCATTTGATTTTAGCGCTGAGTAACTCAGTCAATATTATGTCAGACCTTTGTTGCCCTGGTCAAGTGGATGATGTTAGTTAGCTTCCACTGCCTTCTGCAACAATTCCCACCTGTCTAGGGCAACTCTAGAACATATAGTGTTATTCCTGAGGAAGGTTTAGATGCATTATTTACGCGGGTAGAATCGTGACTGAAGTGTAGCACGTTTTAGTCATATCAGAATAACACAAGACTCCCTTACGCTGCTATAGTTGGCACCCATTTGGGCAGAGTTGCGGGTGAAGCCTAGTATTACAATTAATTAAACCGAAATGGTAAATTCTCTATTAACGAATGATTGAACAATCAGTAACCATAAAGGGAATAAAGTATCTAAAACGAATAACTAACCGGAATAGTTAATTACGAACAACTAATTAATGTTTATTTAAAACTAGTCGATACTGGCCGCTTTAGTTTACATCGCATTTCGTTTTTTTATATCGTCACGCCTGTTTCCCCAAAGGGGAAGACAGAGGTGTAATATTGAACCCACATTTCGCCTTACGCCTTATTTTCGGTCTAACGTAATAGAGGGCGAGCCTATTGCCATTACCGGCAGACTCCGTGCTGTTACTGCAAATTAGGAAAAGCTCGTAAATCTTTTTCCTGATCCGGGAATCGAACCCAAGTCCACCCGACCATTAGACGCCTTTGCTATCCACTGGAGCACGGAGGCAGTCTTGAATCGAATTCAGTTATATGTTATGAATTGGCTAAATACAATTGATGAACTGGCAGTGGGCAGGGCGCATAGCCAGAAGAACCGTTGGCCGTTGCAGCAGAATGGTTCTGGAGTGGCGGCCACGCACCGCACGCAAGATGGATTGAAGATATTGTTGGGATCGCGGGTAGTGGATGGATGCGGGTGGCTCAAGACGTGGAGAGCATTGGGGCAGGCCACGATATCCAGCAATGGACATCTTTCGGTTGGTATGATAATGATGATGATGAGGTATAATTAAATAGACATGTTTGTCGTGTGTGTTTAAACTGCCACACACGGGTTTCTTCTCACTGTACATTCCACCACGCTGCCTTAGTGGATTACAACCCGATGTCCTCGGCATACCTGTCTGTTTGATGTCACAACTGGCTTTCACTCGCTTCTCGCGCATTCTTCTGAAAATTTCCAAATTTTTTACGCGTGTAAAAATTGCACGGGCATGCTCTACCCTACGCATTGCTATATGTGCACCCTCCATTTGGCGTGTAACATATGTGACTGATTATCGCTGACAACCAGATAGCTTATTTAATGTTTTAAACTTATTTTTGTACAGTTTTCTAATAGAACGAAAGAGGAAGCTATTACGCGTCCTGGAATTGACCACACTAACTATTGCGATAGAAAAAGGTTGCCAATATCGAACTCCTCTGATGAAGAAGGATAAGAGATATAAGATGGTATGGATTCCAGGAAGATACCTGACTTGCAGTATCCCGCTGTATGCGCTGACTATGCTTCGACACGTGTTTCGCCTCTGCACGACGTATCCTCAGGAACGATTGACAACGACATACCACGAATATGCTAAGGCATTGCCAATCGTTTCGTCACTCTGATGTTTCACTGCACTCCATTTCCTCTCTTCGCTGCCTTGTCTCCGTCACCTTCTTACCATCTTACCTAACAAAACCGTCGCTCTACCCCGTAGGGAAGCCATTTTGTTATTCAACCAGAATGTAAATATTTGTCTTGTTGTGTGTTGTATCGAGCTAAATATGCACGCAATCAACATAATTGTAACTGTTGCTAGTTAGTTATGCGCGCTACGGTTTGACTATCCCATGAATTATAAATAATTGTTGCCCTTCTATATGGGAGTGTTTGGCAGCTGTATTCCGTATGATGAAGGGGGTTGTATATTCTAGACATTCTCAAAATTGAGCCTTGTTACATTTCCTAACTGAACATAGCCTACGTCGTTAGATAGGCTAGATTTTGGCCAGGGAATTGAGTAGTTTTTTTGAGAAGTCTATAATATTATACAAATAGATCCCCGCAGCTTTTAATTTAACCTTTCTTCCTTTTTGTTTTTCTTTTTCGTATGAGTGTGACACTTTTTTCCTGAATAGGTATTTTGGGACTTCCCGGAATTTCGGGCAATGCACCGCTAGGCAAGGTGGGAGGCGGAAGGTGCCCCAAGGAACATACACATACCTAAATTCATAATCTTTAGCATGCATCAATAGTCACGACGTATGTCGTCTTGATTTAGATTAACAACGTTATACAATATAAACACCGCTCTAAGAGTCGGTGAGTTGACTACACACTCACACGAAAAACGAACGAAACCGCTCTAAGGTGAAGTTTGGATCACAATCTAGTATCTTAATATATAATAAATGATCTTCACAGAGTTCTCAGAATCTACCAATTAGAATATATTAAACAAATCGAGTGGAATACTTGAATACTTCGACATAATTATAGGAATTGCTACGTCAGATATTTTAATTAGAACTGTCTACATTTGTGAAAATGGCTTATGTATCTTTATGCAGATTGGGTTTTGAGGAAACTCATGCCTTTGAGTTTCGGAGCATGCCAATGAGAGTGTATGTCATCCACAGAAGTCTCGCTAAAATGCAATCAAAATTAGTTTATGAATTCAGGGGATAATAACATTTAAAGTGTTAGAAATAGTCTGTCAATTAATATCAATATGGCAAGTAACAATATTGTTTTTTTTACTTACTATGTCCAAGAACTAGACCAAGAATAAGCTTCAAAAGGTTTCCGGTAATCTCGAAAACTTGTGAATCATTCCAGATAGAACAATTAGAAGCAGTTGAATGAATTCCTTTGTTAGAACTTTACTGTAGATTGTTTTTTTCATTTGCTGGATTTACAGATGCTGCACTGATACCCGCTACCATAATTCAAATTAATTAATTTCATATACGTAACAGACTCACACATACTAACGTCAAAAAATCCTACATTCCGATTCGGATAGATAGTAAGGCTATGGGAAAGACCTGAAAGAACACTCTTCTTAGATTAATATTCCCATCAGTGGCCATTCAGCGTCTAAGGTAGATATTAGAAAAGTAAGGAAATTACGTTAGCATATACTTAAATATTATTGACTTTGAAACGTAACTCAGGTACTCAATAACTACTCTTTATTACATAACAACATAAAATAAATAGATGAAAAGGAAAGGACACCTTTTAAATTCAACTACACCTTAAAATTATATGTTCAACAACTTAATATTACATCACAACCTAATGCCACCTTTCTGCTAATCACTTTAAAGTCTCAAATCGATTGAACTACGACGCACCTGTTTGAATGTCGGCTCCTAGGTCAAAAGCGTTAGTTTTATAAAGAGCTGGAGAGTAGCACTTAATGTATCGCTGGTAATTCAAGGTCAAGGACAGTAACACTTGTATTACGAAGGAGATTTAGTGTCTCCTTGAACTTGGAAGGAAGATAAATAACTTCAACTTATAAGAGGAAAGTGTCGCTCTTCTTAACATTACCTACGTTGTAGTTTATGGGCTACTAGACAGTGTTAGAGAGTTAAAAGTTTGCAGTTGATTTTTTTTATATTGCTACTTTACGGCTACGGACCCGTATTCATACTTATGTATAAATGTGATTCTAGCTGGATCTGCGCTATATAGGCCGATAGCTCTGTACCTGTGTCTCCTAGAGTGATGCTGTATAAACTGTAAGTTTCTTCGCTAAATGGGCTATCCGACACAAAACAATTATCCAAATCGTTCAAGTAATGCCTGAGATTAGAGTGCAACCACATACAACAAATTCTTTGACTTATAATATTAGTATAGATTAACAAGAGATAGTAAACGCATTTAGCAAACGCGAATTGCATGTAAGCTTAAAAGAAAAGTTATTATAAAAATGTGAGTACAGCTTGAACCGTTATAATAATACAGTTATTTGAATAACGTGATGTCAAATAGTGTATCAACACTATAAACAAATGAAATGACCATGTAATGGGGCCATAAATGACCGACAATAATTAATGAAACTCATTAACTAATGCTAAATATTTACACAGTTTACTCACGCAAGTGCAATAAAGAAATTAGAATTTACATGTTTTATAGTTAAAGTTAGTGTTACAATGAACAAAAGTAAAAAATAGATCATCCTCCTAGCGTTATCACAGTTAGAACCCGGGGTCGGCTTTCTAGTCTAACCGGATTTGACTGAATATTAGCTTTTCCACAGAACGACTGCCTGTCTGACCTCCGCAACCCAAAAGTATAGCTATATTCCGTGGTTTAGACTAGTGTCAGTTAATTTTAGAAATAATGACGACATGAAATAACGACTGTCAACGACAACAACGACACGTCTTTATGACAGCCGAGACCGACGGCTTAACGTGCTCTCCGAGTTATATTTACAATCGAATTCAAGTAAGAAATAGATGTAAGCCCATAAAAATCATACTAAATATCCATGGGAAGAGTTCGGCTTCAGCACCACGCTGGCCAAGTGCGGGTTGGCAGATTTCACATTACATAGCTTTCAAAAACATAATGAAGAACTCTCAGACATGCAGATTTTCTAACGATGTTTTCCTTCACCGTTTAGCCAGTTGTATTAATAATTTACGCACATAACTTTGAAAAGTCCACTGTCTTTAGGCGTAGATTTTGGTTGGTGTCGCCACTAGGCTATCGTTACATCAATATATACAGTAGTCTAAACAAAATCTGTATATAAAATACTTGCATTACAGACTGACTGACAGACAGACAACGCACAGCCAAAACTGGACGCCAGAAGCAGAAATTTTGCATGTATGAGGGATCTCAGAGTGCACAAAGAAGGGGTTTGCCGAAATTCTCACGGGATCAGGCAGAAACGGCAAAATTCTGCGGCTGCGGCCATCCTGTAGTCATACAATAAAACTACTTTAATTGGAAAGCGCTCCTTAAATATCCTTCAGGAGGCTACCACGAAAAAAGGATTTTTGTTGAAACCGGAAGTAGCGTCTGCTTCCGGTGCCGGAAGTCAATACACTGGCTATGCACATTTTACTGCTGAGTATTTGACTCAAGTATCTTTAAGCTTAACGTTTAAGTGGTAGAAACTGATAATTTTGTTTTTTCAATCTACCTACCATTTGAGTTTTAACAAGTGATGTCCCGGATATCCGTATCCGTATCCGCGGATATACATTTTTAACGATCCGGCACATCACTAATTTTAACTTACTACTACTCTTTTTAAAACAATTCCACTAACATTTTGAGCTAGCCTTTGTCCGCGGCTTCATTTGCTTAGCAGCCGACTACTTACCTACTGCATAAAATACTTACATACGTTGTACCTATGCTGCCACTGACAATCCATAATTCAAAAATAATATAAATAAGATTAAACAAACCCTTAAAACAAATCCAATGCTAAATAATGTAATTCAAACTGTTGATATATTTTCATAATAAATAGATTTGATATTAAAATTGATAAAGCTATTTTAATTATCTGATTAGTTAAAGCTTGTTGCTTCGTTGTTTTGAAATCTTAATATATAAAATCCTTGCGTTACTGACTGACTGACAGACACGCTACAGCCGAAACTATTAGGCGCAGGAAGCTGAAATTTGGCATGTATGTTCCTTGGGGACCGCAGGGGTGCACTAAGAAGGGGTTTCCCGAAATTCCCACAGGATCGGCCAAAACGGGTAAATTACAAAAAAAATGCAGGCGTAGCTGCTGGCGTCCTCTAGTTTATTATGAAATTGCAATTTCCTAGCTATTAGGACTCTCACTCATGGCGGCAACTGATTTTGAATATTTAAAGCAAGTGGCAACATCATCTATTAAAACTTATTATAAAATAAACTCCTCTTTTCTTCCTACATAATATTTTGCTGTATGATCTCGATTGGCTCAACAAAAGATTTTTGTGTTCCCGAGAAAGGGGCTTTAAGCAAGCGGAGAGTGGAGACAGGATGCTAGATTGTGTCGTAAACTACTTATAACTATGAAATCCGGCTCCCATAGTCACGGACCAGAACTTGCAGTCCCAAAAAAGAACTAAAACCCATCATAAGTCCACAATTCATGAACTGCCAACATTCGAATTGCGAACGCCTTGCGCCGCTACCCTAAAGGAGGTTCTCCTATAAAGCCTCCCTCAGATTGCACGTACATGTCCCTCGAACGGGAGTATGGCGTGTGTCCGGCGTGCGCTCAGCGTTCATTCAGTAGTACAAATTGAACGCCGGGCGCACGCCAAGCGCACGCTCGAGAAGCGCACGCCCAATATGAGGTAAGCCTTAAGGATGTTCTTAATGTAATTAGCTCGTACGAACACTCATCGCTCACCGACCACATCTAATACGTACAGAGAATTTTAAACCCGCGTGTATTAACGCTGGAAGTAAAGAGAATGAGATTACTCTCACGTACCAGTTTGATTTACGACTACGCGGTAATTATGTACACGACAAATGTCTCCAGTTTTGAGAATTATGCTGTTTATCTAGAAAATAAGGGTACGTCGTATTTTTTGGAGTAATAGAGTCTTGTAGGTCAGCTTGATTTTTATTTTGTATTAAACTGGCTGTAGAGCTACGAGTAGAAAACAGAAGAGCATGCATTAAAAACTTGATGGGAGTGAATGAAGCAAGAGAGGTATGTCAGAATCGTTGCAAATGGCGTTCAGTAGTCTTTGTACGTAAAGTCTGGCTATTAATTAGATGCAGTAAAATGGCGTAAGCTAATGTCACTCCCAAAAATAATGAGACCACAAACATTTAACTTAGTAGTGATTGCCTCATTCAATCGAAAAAAACGAAGAAACTATTTCTACCTGCGTACAAATGTAAATTAAAAGATTTTATTCAATTTTTTGGTTGATTGAAAAAGAATTAAAATGAAAAAATATACTTATTACTTATATAATTATTTTCACATCACCAGAAGACTGGCAAGAGAAAAACTACGGAATTCGATTAGTGCATTTTTTTTTTTCAATTTATGGGCACTACATATACGTTCGTTCCGTATTTATATTTCTATGGTTCGTACCGTACGGCAAGTTCTTTAATTCCTTTTAGTCTGAACGCACAATTGTTTCGTTTCTTCTCTTCAATTTATTATATATTTTGTTGTTTGTAAGTTTTGAGTGTATTTGTATCGAGTGGATATATTCGATTTGTAAGTGGGCATTTAATATGCCTCTGCCTACCCCTTCGGGGAATCGGGCGTGAGTCTATGTAGATATCCTTTTCTCCATAATCATTTTTGGTTAGATTTCTCAGATACCAAACCAATAAATAAACTCAGTGTAAATAAAATCATCCCATGGGTGTCGTAAGAGCCGACAGAGGGAGCATATTATTCAGAGAACAGCACTAAGAGAAGGAAAACTTGATACAAACCCTATACCAACCCGTTTGGCCAGCGTGGTATAGTAGGCCAATTCCTCCTTTCAAAGGAGAGGCCTAGTCCAGCAGTGAACGGTTACAGGCTGTTGATGATGATGATGAAATAAAATCAGTTTCAACTTCTATTACCTACATTTATGCCTATAAATAAATATATTACTTTTTCTTCCAAAGAAATCAAAGTAAGTTTACACTAATCGATTTTCCATTCAATTTAGTCGCGTCACTATTTTTTAACAGCAAAAGCCTGCAACACTGGAACTGTCAGTTTACTGCATCGAATGAAGGAATGAGTTTAACTGTTCTGTGGAGTCTCTGTCTACGTGTGAAGTCGTGTGGAGTAGACAGACTACAGAGCTAGTGGTCTACGTAGACAGCTGTCTACGGGTCTACTTCATGGGCTGGCACAGAGTAACCTGTGGATCATTAACAAAGAAAAAGGTAATCTCAACCTTTTTATATTGCCATCCACTATGTTTAGTTTACTACCTATATTTTTTATATCGTCACGTCTGATTCCCCTAAGGAGTAGGCAGAAGTGTTATATAACACCCACATTTTGCCTTATAATTTTTAGGTCCCACGTAATTTGATTGCACGATTGGCGTAGTGGTTTAAACGGCCGCCTCGCCACTTGACACTGCGCCGAGTGTTGTGGGTCCGATCCCCACACGAGACAACACTTTGTGTGATTCATAAATTGTTGTTTCGAGTCTGGGTGTTCATTGTGTCCGTTAGTTGTATGTTTGTAAAGTCCCCAGCGACACAGGATTTAGTACTAGGGCGGGAGTTGTCTTGTTAAGAGAAAAGAAAATTTTGGGGACGAGCCTATTCCCGTTACGTCCGGTAATGGGAATAGCCACACTCCGTGCTTCTGCTCAGAATTCCGGAAAAACTTAGTAACACTTTTTGTCCGACCCAGGAACCGAACCTTGTACCTCCCGATCAGCAGACGCATATTCTATCCACTGTGCCATGGAGGCAGTCATCCCTTGTAGATTATTTTGTATAATTGTATTCGATCGGTACTCAGCTTTCGCCAGACCCTATGAACCCTTTTAGTCATCACTTGTGTCTACAAGTATAGTACTATTTTAAATCTGGTTATACTATCGTTCATCTATTTCAGGGGAGTCAACTTGCCAGCAGTTTGTCAAACTTCTTCCCAATAAACACAATAATAAAACATTTATTAACACAACAAAATCATCACAAACACATCTCCTTAAGAGGTTCTCATATATCTCTTGGCCAGCAGAGCCCGGCTTCGGGGCACCTTACAGTCAGATAACGGGTGTATTCTGTCACTTCTCAGATACGCTGGGTCTCTTGACAGCTCGGCCAAAGCGTCTAGTGCTTGCTTCTGCTCCAAGAAAGGCATTTGGTTGCCATCAGTAATCCTGGAGAGCCAACGAGTTTCTACGCACCTGATTTATGAAGGATAAATGTTATGTAGTGGTATTGGGGGACTATCTGATAATAAAGGAAAACTTTCATCATTATATCTGGGACAAGTTGAGGCCGTGTTGAGTGACAAGGACACATATAAAGCTCGACACCTAAAAAGAAGGGAGAAGGAGAGGGATGCAAACTATTGTTACGTTGTCCCGTTGCGAACCAAGACCTTCGATGAAGTTTTATCTCACAGCTATGTGCAGTCCACTACTGAGGAAGAGTGGTCTATGTCGATCCTAATTTGCATCACAATGGCATGGTGTGTCAACGGGAGGTTTTGGCTAAATACCAACCAACAAGCCAGCGTGTTATAGTTAGCTATAACGGACGGGTAAGTATATTGTATGGTATAGGGTTTTTATCTCTTTCCAAAAATACTATTCGCTTCTTGATTTTTCCTTAGTCGCCTCTTACGACACCTACGAAGTGAAATGGGGCAGTGATTGACTTTTTTAATGTTCTTACACCACACAGTCATGAGAAACAAAGAAGAAGTGTAAAGACTTACGCGGGACAAGGGTCTGATGGCACTAGGTGTGTGATGGCCAAGGGAACGCACTGCATAGGTACGTGTACTCGTACTGTGTACTTGGATGTCTTGAGACGAGAACCACTGGCCTTGCCAGTTTTCTTTTCCAAGAATCGCTCCTGATAGATAAGAGGTAGAAAAACTGTATGACAGTTTTAGTTCATACTAGAGGGTGTCCGGCGCTAAGCGCGCACGTTATTTCTAATTTATTTAACCGTTAACTTATGATTCCGTAGGAATTTAGGAAAGTCCCTTCTTTGTGCACCCCTACGGTCAAGAAGAGATACATGCCAAAAATCAGCTTCCTGCGCGCATTAGTTTTGGCTGTAGCTTGTCTGTCAGTCAGTCACTAACGCCAGAATTTTATATATACAGATCTCATCGACAATGTTACGTTGTTCTCTAATGAGTGCACAGAGTTCATTGTCAGTCCAAGGTCGTTAAAAGACCAACTTATCGATGAATTCCTCTCTTAACCCTTTTTCATTATAATCCTCTCACCTTATAGGAATTTATGAAATGGGAGGTGGGGCTCTGACAAATGCAACTATTGGAATAATGCTACTTTACTTCGATCTTCTATGAAAAGGAGAAGCTGCCTCGATGGAACCAGTTTAGCGAGTCCTGTAATTATTTCTACTAACGTGATTATCTGTACATATAAATTTTTTGCTTTACTGACTGACAAACAACAGATAGTCAAAACTACTAGGCACAAGAAGCTGAAATTTGAAAGTATTTTCCTTGGGACCGTAAGGGTGCACTAAGGAGGGGTTTCCTAAAATTCCCACCGGATCGGGCAGAAACAGGTAAAAAAAATGTGTGGGCATCCTCTAGTAGTTCAATAAAGTTGAAGTATATTACGTGATAACAGACGAGCTCCTTGTACTCCTTGATCTTCTCTGTGACGAGGAGCAGGCTCAGTCTCAGCGTGTACACGGAGGGTTGTTTATCTCCGAGGAGGTTCTGGAACGGTTCCAGACTGCAGTTCAAAGTGCTGAAAGGTAAAATGCAGACGCTTGTAATATACCTGCAGATATACATATATGATTCAGCGGATAGATGCGGGTGGCTCAGGATCGGTCCATGGAGAGCCTTCGGGGAGGTCTATGTCCAGCAGTGGACGTCTTTCCGCTGATATGATGATGATGATGATATATAATTCAGCAGCGATAGCCTAGTGGAGATACCAACAGACTTCCATGTAGAGGGTATCAACTGAATTTTCGGAATTATGCGCGTATTATATTGTTAATTATCGCTTACCCTGTGCCTCGGAAGGCACGTTACGCCGTCGGTCCTGGCTGTCATGAAAATCTTTGGCAGTCGATATATTGAGTCAATACCTCTGAAAAAGCTGCTACTAGTCTAAACCATGGAATATTGCTATCCCTTTGGGTTGCGGAGGTCAGACAGGCAGTCGCTCTGTGGAAAACCTAATTCAAATTCAAATTCAAAATCCTTTATTCATTTGGATCACAATGTGACGCTTATGAACGTCAAAATAATAAATTTATAAAATAATGACTTATACTCAAATTTAAAACATTATTACTGTATGCTTCTACATTTACATTTACTGCCACGTTCGCAAAGCAATAGGTAGAACCATGAGAAAGAACGGGCAATAAAACTCACGGTCACTCTTTTTCATTGCCAGGTTTTGCATAATACACAATATACCTTTTGTAAGGTGCTGCAACTGTTACACCTTCTATATCACTTGTATATATTTACTGTACATCATAATACTCAAGCATAATACTTTTGGTTAGCCTCCTCAGCATAGACATGGTGAAACAGGAGCATCCACTTACATTATATATACCTGATAATGCAGGCAATCCGCGAAAGTGATCAGAACCATGATGGAAATGATGCAGTTAAATATTAAAATCTAATACCAGCCCGCAAGACCGTCATCGACCAGTCATCGCAAGTAGCACCCGTTCACGAGTATGACGCATGTGCCAGCCATCATCCCTCTCGCCATATTAGAGGGACAGGGATGACCTGACACACGACGCCACCACAAGAAATGACATTTTAGTGAGCATGACGACAACGGTATACGAACCAGCAGTAAGAAACAATCTATTGGTATACTGACCATGACCGCCAATTACCTCCATTTTCCAGATCGTTATTATTAACATAAGTTAGTGGAACGCGTGAAGGAATGCAAATGTAGAAAGAATTTTGTGAAGGTGACAAGTGAACAATGATATGATCAGAGATAAATAATGTTAAACTACATTCAACAAATCATAAAAATATCCAAATCCTGCAAAAATCATGTGTTCACGAGGCACCTCCACTTAACATGTAAATAAAATAATCGTGAGTTAAACAAGCCTAAGCCTATCCCCACGGTGTCTTATCATTTAAAAATTCCTTAATAGTGTAATAACCCCTTTGTAAAAGAAAGTTCCTAATTGTCCGTTTGTATTTGTGCATGGGTAAATTCATTATTTCAAGAGGCAATTTGTTGAAAAATCGTATACCAATCCCCGCAAATGAGTTCTGAACTTTATGTAGACGGTAGTTAGTTCCCACCAGTTTATGCTTATTCCTTGTGTTCACGTTGTGCAAATCACTATTTTTGCGGTATAGAATTAAGTTTTTCTTAATGTACATTAAGTTAGCATATATATATTGCGATGCAACTGTCAATATGTCTACTTCTTTAAATTTATCACGTAAAGAATCTCTAGCACCTAACTTATAAATTGCACGTATGGCCCTTTTTTGAATGACAAAAATAGTCTGTATATCAGCAGCTGTACCCCATAACATTATTCCGTAAGACATTACGCTGTGAAAATAACTAAAGTAAACTAGTCTAGCAGTATCTATATCTGTGAATTCCCTAACTTTTCTAACTGCAAACGCTGTAGAACTAAGTTTTACTGCGAGACAGGATATTTGGGCGCCCCACTGAAGCTTACAATCTAAAGTTACACCTAAGAATACGGTTGATTCGACTAGTTCAATTGTTTCCTTATTTAAAATTATATTAGTAGGAACACTTTTGACATTAGGCAAAGAGAATTTAACACATTTGGTTTTGCTTGAGTTGAGTACCAAATTATTTGTCGAAAACCAATCTAATACTTGTGCAAGAGTGTTATTGACGGTATCAAAGTTACTTAAATTACGATCAACTTTAAAAATTAGTGACGTATCGTCGGCAAACAAAACAATATCACATAAATTTTGTACAAAGAACGGCAAATCATTAATATATATTAAAAAAAGAAATGGACCGAGAATAGAGCCCTGTGGAACGCCCATTCCTACTGGAAAACCTAGAGACCTACTCCCATTAACATCTACATACTGAATTCTATCACTAAGGTAGCTGGCAACAAGATTGAGTGCGGTATCTCTAATACCATAGAGTTTCAATTTAAGTAAAAGCGTATTATGTTCCACACAGTCAAAGGCCTTTGATAGGTCACAAAAAACACCAATGGCATCCTTCGAGTTTTCCCAAGCATTGAAAATATGCTTTAACAAAGTTACACCGGCATCAACGGTGGAGCGACCCTTAGTAAAGCCATACTGTTCACTGTGAAATAAATTATTTGTGTGAAAGTGGCTCTCTAGTTGATGCAAAATAATCTTTTCAAAAATTTTACTTATAGCAGGCAAGATAGAAATTGGCCGAAAATTACTAGGGTCGCTCTTTGATCCCTTTTTGAATAATGGTATTACTTTACTGTGTTTCATTAGATCAGGAAATACTCCTGTATCTATGCATCTGTTGAATATTGCAGCTAAATATGGAGCTAAGCTAGAAATAATTTGTCGCACAAGTTTAACAGAAATGCCCCATAAGTCAACAGATTTTTTATTATTGAGCGTCTTGAATACCTTCAGTATGTCATTGGTGTCAATATATTTAAAATTAAAAAGCACATCACACTCATTCACATTGCCCCTAACCAACATTTCTGCTTTGTAGACGAATGTGAGGTTATTCTAGTTGGTTCAGAGAACAAAACATTTAAATTAAATGACCTAAATAAGCTAACTAACCTAGTACAAATTGGTGATTTTTCTAACAAATTGACATTAAAATCGCCGCATACGATTATAGACTTCCTACTAGAAATTATGTGTTTTAAGACATCCTCAATAATGCTTTCAAACTGAGTAAAGTCGCTTTGTGGTGGTCGATACACACACACTATAATATGTTGTTCAAGCTCAACACAAGAAATCTCAGCAGTGCGCTCGATAGAAAGTTTAGCTATATCCTTACGTTCTTTACATTTCAAACTATTACATACATATATTAGAGAGCCACCACGAATAGCCTTCTTTCTTACGAATGCACTTATAACTGAGTAATGTTGATTGTTAAATATTAATTGGTCACCTCGCAACCAATGTTCTGTAATACATAAGATATCAATCTTATGTTTATTTAAAAATAAATCTATTTCTAATTCTTTGCCAGATAGGCCTTGTATGTTTTGATGAACTAAGTTTAAAACACATGAATGCCTATCTGTTGTCTCATCTAATAGTTTAAACTAATAGATGTGTCAATACTACTATTGGTATAACTATTATCTACCAAATTCCTAAGTACTCTAGTAGTACTCCTGTCAGTATATAAATTAAATGCTAATAATTTAGCAAGTTATCGCCTATGTACATAAGAAAGATACATAGTATCTTTTGTTAAAAAGAAATTACTAATAAAAATATTAGTGTCAAAAAATAAAATACTGTCACTATGACATGTCCTATTGTACAATAATAGATTTAATTTGCCTATCTGCCTGTTTTGGTCATCTGTGAGAGCATATGAATAAGGCAATGCACAAATAATAAAGCTACAGCTAATAATATTCAGTCAATACGGTTAGACTAGTACGCGGACCCCGGGTTGCACCAGGTTAAACGCTAGGAGGATGATGATGACATATATAATTCATTATCATCGTCATGCTAGCGTTGTCACGGTTGCATCCAAGACATCCGTCCAGGTTCCGCTTTCTAGCCTAACTAGATTTGACAGAATACTAAGTATCAAATCTACGAAGTATTTTTAATTTTGATATCTTTTCACAAATACCTCTCTGTTTATCTCCACCAAAACACAACCCAATAACTATACGATTGTTTTTTTTTTATAGACTCTCGCCTGTATCCCCGAAGGCGTAGGCAGAGGTGTAATATTACACCCACATTTCGCTATGAATTTTTAGGTCCTACATAATGTGTCGAGCCTATTGCCGCTACCGGGTACATCACCAGTCTCCGTGCTGCTACTGAGAATTTGGAAAAATCTAGTAACACTTCTGGCCGACCCGGGAATCGAACCCGGATCAGCAGTAGCATAGCAATACTAGGTACCTAATCTACAAAGATTTTAATTCTTTTAGATATCTGTTCATAAATACCTCTCTGTTTATCTCAAGCCACACACAACCCAATAACTACACGATCTAATTACTTCTATTAACTATTGCCAGAATCCATTACCTGCCGATAGCCACAATCAGTTTGCTGTTAATAACATAAGTTTATTATCTGCATGTTGATTCAATGCGGTGCAATTTCGATTAAATTCTATTAAGCCTGACATTGTACGTCCGTAATGGATATGTGATAGTTTCAAACATACGTATAGGGTATAGGCGGTTGTGGAATATGGATGTTCAGATGGGTTTTGTTGCGTATAGGTTATGTGTCGTTGGATTTGGGAATGATATGTGTTTTTGTTTGATGCGTGTCACTCAAGACAGCGAGAAATCTGAGATGGACTTACTATTTTTTGGTTTTTCTTAATTATTTTAGATATTTTAACGTAAAGATTGCAAAGTTTAAAATAGTAACCAATATCCGTTATATGTACTGAATATGTAAATTAACAATGATTTTAAGACGCTATTGGGAACTTGGGACAGCCTCACTTAAGTAATGTTTCTGAAATGTTTTTTGAGGTTCACTCTTCTCGTAATTATCTTGGTAAACATTGAATGAAAACAACGCAAGGAAACCTGCATGTCTACATAATGTTTTCAAAACAAATGTAAAGTCTGCATCTGCGCTTGGCTTAGCGTGATGTACTTATGAACAACAGTGGGAAATATTGTAAACTGTACTGATGATAATGAACATAGATCAATTAAATTGAAGATAACATATTGTAGCACAGTTTGCCTAAACACTTGAAATGCGCATTGAACATGAAGGCACTGATCAAGAACTACCCAAACTATTTCTAACTCTTTGTTGAAATCGAACCTGCAATTCACGCTTGACAGCCACTCAAACTACGTTGAAATGTTAACACTTTTATTTTATTTACACCATTTTTATTTATTGAACGAAAAACACAATCAATCTTCAATGACTCGTTTGCAATGAAAGCATTTACTTTCAACAATGGTTTACAGTCACATTTTCGTACTGATCCATCTTACTTTCGTTTAAAATAACTATTGAAACTAAATTGGGTGCAATTTCAGCTGCCTTTCAGTATCGTAGATTTTGGGATAAATCTTCCATTGATCTTACTGCTACTATAATTATATATCCGACAGTATGAACACACGTAAAAACTATTGAAATAATTTTGATAAAATATGCAGTAACGTAGTTTACACTTTAATGACGTTTTCATAAGGTTGTTATAATAGGCTAGTTGAAGAAAAAAAAATTATAAGTCCGTCCTTTATTCAAAAATAAGCGATAGGTACGTATTTTCTTATTTGTAAATTAAACCAAAAATGACCACGATATAGCTCATTAAAGTTACGTATAACGTCACGCCGTGCTGCATTTTTTCGCACTAAGTGACGTCACACGTAACTTTAAAGGGCTATATCGTTGTTATTTTTTATTTAATCGAAAAAAGAAAAAAATACGTGTCCAATATATTTTTATAATCTAAACTACGCACTAAATAAAATGTAATTATTTTGACCCTGGAAACTACCCTATTGTATCGCGAAAATCAAAACTCAAGGGGGCAGAGTCACGGGTAGAAACTGGCATAAAGACAATTGTTAATATCTACGTGTGGTGATGGATTAAGGATATCAAGTGTCACTTCCCCATAACATTCTGTGTGACACAAGAGGCGACTAACCAATTACATGAAGCAAATAGTATCTTTGGAAAGAGAAAAAAAACTTCGCATCAACCTTTTTACCAGCACGTACGGCCAGCGTGATGAATAGGCCAGATCCTACTGACCCACAATACTATTGTGACAGCGATAGCCTGGTGCAGAGACCGACAGATTGCTACGCTGAGGGTCCGAGTTCAAATCCACGGCGCGCACCAATGACTTTTCGGTGTTATGTACGTATAAAATTGTTAATTATCGCTTGCTAAACGGTAAAGCCCCGTGTGGTGACGGATTAAAATACGGAATGTCACCACCCCATATCATCCCATGGGTGTCGTAAGAGCCGACAGAGGGAGCATATTATGCAGAGAACAGCACTGTAAGAGAAGGAAAACTTGATACAAACCCTATACCAACCCGTTTGGGCAGCGTGGTATAGTAGGCTAATTCCTCCTTTCAAAGGAGAGGCCTAGTCCAGCAGTGGACTGTTAAAGGCTGATGATGTGAAACGGTAAAGGAAAACATCGTGAGGAAACCTGCATGTCTGAGAGTTTTCCATAATGTTCTCGAAAGACATGTGAAGTCTACCATGCCGCACTAGGCCAGCGTGATGGATTATGGCCTTACCCTTCTCATAGTGAGAAGAGGCCCGTGCCCAGCAGTAGAACAGTATATATACAGGGCTGATGATCACTATTGTGTCGCAAATTAGCAGAGGCTTATATCCAGCAGTAGACTGCTGAAAGTTGTATGATTCTTTCAATTCGATCAAGGGGTTTGCCAGCTTCATGCTTTAGTTTGGAGCACCTCTATCATATAATTATTTGTACGTAACTACGACGTAAGACACACAATCGACGGCGATGTGAATAAATAAATGACTATAGCAAGACCTGCTTGGCAGTATTTTGCGTCTCCATTAAGAACTTCTCTTCGACGATTAAATAACGCACTTATTCCCGCTACTCATCTTCGTTTCGCTCTCGTATTATCGCTCTCTGGCTTTGATTAAATGCACACCAGCATCGTAACATATTAACATGTGCGACCGTTTCTCATTGACGCACTGCAATTGGTTTTAAAACATTTTTACGGGGTCTAGTTCATAATATCGACAGTCACTACATCGATGGTCGCTGTATCGAAAACGTTCCATCGACGGGCTAATGTATCGACAGTACCCCAAATCGATGGTACGCTACATCGACAGTACCCCAAATCGATGGTACGCTACATCGACAGTACCCCAAATCGATGGTACGCTACATCGACAGTACCCCAAATCGATCGTACGCTACATCGACAATAAACCAAATCGATAGTACGCTGCATCGACTACCCGAACAAGTAACTCATAAGATTTAGCAGCATGAGTTGGAAAATGTCCGAATTTTTAAATAAAAAAAACACTTAGTTGACGGAGCCCTGCTTCGCAGGGCTCCTATTTTTCGATTAAGGGTCACAAGACAACCTAACATAACCTACTTACTTGAGTTGCAGTCACACCTAACCTTCATTTCTTTTTGTCTAGGCAAATTGTGATTAAAACTTGAAAAAATCCTGTGTTTTTATTTAAATCTAGCTCGGGTCGGGTAGTCGATGCAGCGTACTATCGATTTGGTTTACCGTCGATGTAGCATACCGTCGTTTTAGTGTACTAACGATGAAGCGTACCATCGATTTGGGGTACTGTCAATGTAGCGTACCATCGATTTGGGGTACTGTCGATGTAGCGTACCATCGATTTGGGGTACTGTCGAGACATTAGCCCGTCGATGGAACGTTTTCGATACAGCGACCATCGATGTAGTGACTATCGATATTATGAACTAGAACCATTTTTACGTCAGGCCTCCGCAGTTGACTGTGACGGAGTATGAATAATAAATAAACATTTTCACGTGTTTGGAGGTTGTGTTGCTGCGTGTTTTGCGAAATATTTGTTTGTGTAACATTTTTTTGAAGGTTTATCTGTTAATGTGAATTTTGTAGTATATTTTTGGGCATGGATTCTTTATTATAAATAAGCTTGTATTTAGCTTGCTGCTATGAGCAGCGATTGCCTAGTGGAGGTACCAACAGACTTGCAGAGGGTATCGGGTTCAAATCAACGACGCGCGCCGTTGTCTTTTCTAACTTACATACATACATAGTCTCACCTGTCTCACGCCTATATCCCCGAAGAGGTAGACAGAGGTATATTGCTACACCCACTTTTCGCCAGATTTATTTTAGTCCCACGTAATTGGGGGCGAGCCTATTGCCGTACCGGGCACAATACCAGACTCCGTGCTGCTACTGAGAATTGCCTAACTAACAGAAAAACCCAATAACACTTAGCACGACCCGGGAATCGAACCCGAGACCTCCCAATCCCACGCGCACATTTATGTCGCGAGACCAACGAGGCAGTCCTTTTCTAACTTATTAATGTTATTATATCTGAGAGTCCTCCGTATTGTTCTTGAACAACATGTGAAGTCTGATATCTCGCATTAGGTTAGCGTAGTGGACCATAGTCCACCACGCACGCATAGTGGAGAAGTTGTATAGTATAAGTATAAGATTTCTCAAGAAGAGATTATTAAACAAAGGCTGAAGAAGGTTGTTTTCAAATAAAGTTTTTGATATATGTTACCGGTCGTTAGACACTGCTGTTTTGCAGTTACCACAAATCAAATCAGGATACAAATAAACAGTTGAAAACATTTTCGCAATGTTCAATTGCAAAAATGATTCCAAAGTTCCTTATTTCATTGAGGTAACAAAGTAACACTAATGAACGTGAAAACAAATAAACCCAATTAAGAACTCTTTATGAAAAATGTAAGCGTTGGCTCTAGTGAAATCAAGCCCTTAGTAGTTGTACTAAGATCATTTCAATACAATGTAAAGCAATCGAGTTCCTTGAACGTGTTATGTCTGGTACCATTTTAAGCAGCGCTTGTTGGCATATTGAGCAACTACGCATTAGTTTCATCATACAACCTTTTGTATGGAACTGCTGGACAAAGGCCTCTTCAATCAGGTATCAAGGCAATAGGAGTATTTGGCTATGCCGGCCAGACGAGTTGGTAGATATATGTAGGATTTAAAGTTTGCTCTGTCTTCTTCATCAAGATACTATTGGCTTTGTGTTCTTCCGCCGTACGAAAGACAGGGATTGAAATGGGATAGTGACAATTTTTGTTCTTAAGCCGTCACCACAAACTATTTTTTTTTATCTACCTTTCCTGTATTCCGCTTAATTGCCTTAGGAAAGCTACGATTAAAATAGGGTGGTTACACTGCGCTTCTATATCCTTTACCTTACGAAGAATTATTTATCTACTTATTACAATATAACAAAAACATCATAAGCTCAACAAATCAAACACGTCACTATGACATGATATGTCGTTACAATCAAAAGCGCGTTAGCCGTCAGTCGGCACTGACACGTCGGTGATTACAGCAGAATTAATTATACCACCAACTTTGGGGTAAGCAGACAGGTAGATAGAGATGTCGCTTTGACGAAGGTGACTGGATAATTGGAACTAGGCATTGACTGCTTTATTTGTGTTGGAGTTTCGTTGGCAAACAATAGGCCTTATTACGCAGCTAGGACCAAGTTTAATACCAGGCTGAGTTCTAGAACTTATACTAGTTTATTACTTATTCCAATTCGAGATTTGTGCTAATGTTTACATGTTACACAGCTCATGGACTATACTTATAGCTTATTTTGCTTTCAAAGTATTGTAACTAGTATGCTTCTGAAGGATTAAATCAAATATCCATTTTTAGATCGCGGCTCCAGTGTTTGATTTATGTGTTACCAATCGAGGTACCTGCCCCTAGTTAGACAAAGAAAACATATGCCTCATAATATACTAATACATATTTAGTCAAATACCTTCGCGTTTATACGTCTCGTTCTAAACTTAGTAAAGCTTGTACTATGAGTACTAGACAATGGATAAACATAAACATCTACTATTTTTGTAAACAAAAACATAGTATACATAGAAACACCCAGATCAAGACAAACATCTATGTTCACGCACACAATATTTGACTTGAGCGGGAATCGAACTCACACCTTCTGCGTACCAGTCACTTACAAACCCGCTACGCCAACCGGTCGTCAAATTTCGTCAAAGTACTTTGCTTATACCCTTTGGTATAGGGTAAACGAAACGCTTGTTCTCAGATTGCGCCCGGTCGACCGACTAAAGGCACCCAGTATGCCTCTCTCAGCCTTTGATATGGAAAGATCGTCAATGACCGATTGATATGGCAAAGCGTAAATCTAACCTACCCTGACGATAATAGCTACGATATATATTTAGCAGTATGCTATGGATACGTGCTAATTTGACCGCATGGAATAATTATAATCACTACATAGTATAAAACAAAGTTTGTCTTCTGTCTGTCTGTCCGTATGTATGCTTTAATCTTTAAAACTACGCAACGGATTTTAATGCGTTTTTTTTAATAGATAGAATGATTCAAGAGGAAGGTTTATATGTATAATTGACGCGGGCAAAGCCACTGGCGACGAAATAACTCATTTTGTATCTTTTATAAAACAGGCGAAATTTCAAAGAAGAGCATGTATATTTAAAATACTACAGCCGGTTGCAGAAACGATATTTAAAATTTTAAAACAAGATTAAACTCTAATCTATGATTAAGTCGTTGCACAAAGCCAAATCTTGTAAAATTTAATCCTTTATTAAATTTAATTTAAGAAGAGTCAAAGCCTACATTAAGGCCCACTTGCGTAACGTTTGATTTAAGTCACTCCTTAATTTAAATTCGTTGAACAGAATTAACAGCATAAAATAATTTAAGTTAAAAGTATTTAGCGTCCTCTTGCACAACGACAACAACGCTTTGATTTAGTTAAACATTTTATGAGGTCGGTAAAGTAGTTTCTACGTTTTGTTTCATGGCATGAAGCCTTTTTGTTACGATTTTAACGATGTTATGCGTAGGGTTTCGCATAAAACCTTAGACTAGATATACTTTGAGCATAAAACAAAACGCATTATCGTCGCCTAGCAACGAAATGACAATTGACAAATAATAACTAGAAACTTTTGAGCATTAACCCTAGAACCCTACATGGGGTGCAGGTGCACCCCACACCGATTTGTTTTCTAAATATCTCAATTTCTTTAATATCTACGAATTCGCGGGTCGGAGTATTTAGTTTGGTGTCAACCGCTCGCGTTACGTCAATATCGTGACGAGGGACCGCGTTGTGTGGTCGCCTGTATAAGTGCTGTAGGGTACGCCAGTACCCCAGTGTAGTAAAATCGTAAGATTAGTTATTTATTACGATTGATGCATTTATATGTAATAAGTTATTAAATTTGATTATTTATTAAAACAATAGTCTTATATGAATTAAATACAGATATTTTTAGATATTATGAAGGTAAAATTCAATGAAGTTTATTTATTTTGTTTCTGATGGCTGTCAGAGGTTTGAATTACGAAGAAATAAGCTCTATTCTAGACCACAAATCTGGCGTGGAAGAAATAGAAGTTGGGACCAGTTGTAATTCCTGGGTTCCTTACAAGTGTTCAAGATCAAATAATAAGCCAAATATAAAGTTTCAGCAGACAGTTTGGAAATTAGGTTTGGAACTGATACATGATTATTTGGAGGACCGTCACCGGATGTATTTTCATTAATTGTTTTTTTTATTTTAAGGATTACAGTCATTTTAGTATGGGGTGTTCCAGCACCCCAGTGTAGGAATAACATGTGCGCCAAATAGAGTAGGATTCTAGGGTTAACAATAACACAAGTAGGTAATTGTTATCAGTTTATCATCATCATCATCATTTCAGCCTAGGGACGTCCACTGCTGGACATAGGCCTCCCCCTGCTGTGTCGTCCGGTCCAGTTATATAATTATTGATAATTTTCGTCGCTAATGACAAGATGCCAACATCAGTGTGACAGTTCTTAAATGAAATTAGCCACTAAACAGCCGATTTTCGGTGATTAATTTTGACAGTTCTTAAATCATATTACTCGACAAATTTTTCGTTGTGCAAGACGCTAGTGGTGTTTAATATTTTTTTTCTCGTTAAATACATCTTAATTCAATTTAAGAATCGTTGTGCAAGTGGGCCTAAAGCGCGTTTTACGTTGCACAAACAGCCATTAGCGTGAATTGACACATGAGAATTTTAAATATGAGAATTTTTTAATCTAATTTGAGGTCCGTGAGGTATTAAATCTCTATTGTTGTTGAATTTATCTCTGTTCCATAATATCTTATTGTACATTGAAGTGTTTGTTGCCAAATATAGCTATATTAAATAATATATTTCAATGCATTGTAGTGTTTTACGGTATTGAAGTGGTTTACAATGAATACCTAAGTTATATCTTAACGACAGTCAGTTGCAGAAAGCTTCAAATTAACTTTTTATTACTTAAAAGGAGATTATGGCTAATGTGTGTCATAATTTAATGACGTTGCACAAACAACTTTTACGCTTGGTTAAACATCATTTATTTTATTCAACTAATGCCTACAAGTGAAACATTGTAGATAAGGAACCCATGTCTCAAAGAAATAAATATGTTGATGGTCTGAAACAGTTTTTAATTTGTTTGAGGGTTTTTGCCACAGGAGCTTATCAACTGAACAGGTCTTGGGTGATAATCAAACAAACACAAATCCAGTGTGTAGATTAGTGCAATGAGTTCTCAAGCCTTTGCAAAATTAAGCTCAAAATTGATTAAATTGCTAAACAGGAAGGTTTTACGTCTTTAAGATCTACGTCGAGTTGCAGCTAGCTTCTATGAAATTGATGGATTTCCACGTGTCGTAGGCGCTTTGGATTGTACCTACTCATGTTAACATTATAATTAGCAGAAGAGGTCATCATCCAAGCTATACCAGTGCAAGAAGAGATACTTCTCCATTAATGTAAAAATAATTGTCTTTATTGTATGCAATTTAACCAATATGTCTTGAATAGTGTAAAAGCTTATTTCCTTCTCTCTTCTCTCATTTTGTGACTTCCACATAAATAAAATAACTGGGCATTTTCATATTGGATTTTATATTCAAACAAATACAATAGTAGCGATGGCGTATGTACTCAAGTTATAGAAAATCAGCATTCATGAATGGTATTAATTGCATTATATGGTCAATCATTATAATTAGCGCCAGGCTCCCTCTTTGTATGAATTGTCTCGACTTTTCAGCTCAAAACGTAACAATTTTAATTAAAACTAGAGGACCCGTGCTGCTCCACAGCATATTTTAATATTATAAAAAAGCTCTTACGTATAGGTTTGATGAGTACATTTTAGCCTTATCTAATAAGTAAAAAGATGATATTCTTACCAAAAATATAATACATCACAAAACTTATTTTCTCACAACATTGGCTTTGCGTTGCATTGTATCGTGAAATTTCCACCTTGGCATTACGGAATGGTTTACCGCGCAATAGGGATATACATATTGTATAATATGTATAACTGAACATTGACAAAAGAAAGTTCTTCAATATGACTGTGCTGCCCTACCATTATTTCCATTAGGACACTGTAATGTCCTTCGTCCAGGTGCCCAGAAAAAAGCAAGTTATGAACAATTTCGCCAGTACCATAGTCAGTAATCGTATTTCTATTTTCCAGGTGAACTCTGAATTGACACTCGAGATATAGCTCACTTACACTTACTGCGTACTGTCCATTGGCACCCATCACACGTTTGTAATCTGTTGCATTTGTAATGGTCTGGCCATATGTTTCGTCCCCAACAATGAAATTACTATATATACATCCCACTTATTGACTATGTTATCAACAGTGGCCAAACGAATTTCATAATGTTTATTCTCATTTCCATATAAACAATAAGAAATTGCGCGGAATAAGCAATTACTGTCACCAAGAATGGAAATCACTTGATGAACCCGGTACCAAAACTCCAACAGGGCTGTCATTGACCAAGATTCTTTGTTCAAACTTTCTCTGAGCATTTTTCTATTTCCTTCCAAGAACCATCATTATAATTGAAAACACAACTACTCACAAAAAATACGTTATTACATCAGAAACTTAAGTAACTAACTTACGCTAACTTCACTTTTTCTTTATCTGTCAATATTTTATTATAAAAATTAAAAATATAGATAAATAACTTTTTTTTATAAGTAAGAAAATAGGTTTTATTTCTGTTATCCAGCTAAATATTTCTGTGAGAAGCACGATTTATTTTGTTTTGTGTATGGGTGTGATTAATCCATCATAATTTAGAAATGTAATAATGACGTTTATAGTTTTGGTCAAAATTGTACTTTTGGTAGGAATGTTAGCTTTGGTAGCAATCGTAAGTAACATTGCTACCAATACTACAATATATGCCAAAATCCCATTACTACCAAAACTACTATTCCTACCGAAAATACTATTCCTATCAAAACTACTATTTGTACCAAAACTACTATTCGTACTAACATTATCATATCTACCATTTTTTTAAACTACCATTTCTACCAAAACCGCCGATGCTGTCAAAAACCTTTTCTTTCAAAACTACTATTCTTACCAAAGCTACAATTTCTACCATAACTACCACTTGTAATAATATAATTATATGACAATAGTACTATGAACCGCTGTAATATGTTCGACATAAAAAAAAAATTAAGATGCCTGAAGAAAGTCCGTAATTTAAAAACACAAAAAAATTTCCTAACTTAAAACGTAAGGAAAATTCCTCAACATCAGAGATCAGTTCACCCAACATTATGGGTTAACTGGTAACATTCGGGGAATATTACCTGCCATCAGCGATAATTCACCATAGTGATAATTTGACCAACATCGGGTATAATTTTACACACCACCACACTCACACCCGTATGAAATTAAGGCAAGGTCACCAAGGAGGCATAACGTTTTATCCTGGCAGTTACCGCAAGGAACTTATTAGATGCCTTAAAAATATTTTTGAATTAAGAACCGTCCATGTAGAGAGAAAGCAATGGAATGCTAAGAAATTTATAGGAAAATATTGAAAAATAAGTTCAATGTCCACACCTATCTTCCTTCAAACTTACCCAATTTAAATGAGCATACCATCAAATGAAAGAGCTCTTTTCAGCGCGTGTTTTAGGCCTATAACGAAACGCCTACCTCAATGAGTACCAGATATATAGAAGCATAAAGTCATTGACTACGGCTACGAAAACGTAAAAAATGTATGGGAGAAAACTGTTTTTGCATATAACTTGATGAATGTGCAAGTTAGGTAATTTCTAATGCTTGATGACAAATCTATGCAGCGAGAGCTTTCATTTAAAATAAAAATCATGCGAATCGGTTGGGTAGAACGGGCTGGCCGACTCGTATTATAAAACACAAATTCTTTTAATATATAGACTAGAGGACCCATGCTGCTCCACAGCATATTTTAATATTATAAAAAAGCTCTTACATAGGATTAGCAGTTTTGGTAGCAATCGTAAGTGACAGTTCTACCAAAACTACTATTCGTACCGAAAATACTATTCCTATCAAAACTACTATTTGTACCAAAACTACTATTCGTACTAGGGCTTGTAATTCGAATATTCGAATGTTCGAATAATGCGAATATTCGTTCATTTTCACTATTCGAATATTGAGTGGTGTTGAATTCGAATATTCGAATGATTTATAGTTACGTTTTTTAGATCGCATTACCAAAGTTTACGTCAAGCCCACGAATGATTATTGTGATTGCGGTGTGATTTATTCTTTATTTAATTAAAATTTATCATTGCTTACTATTTCAGCATTCTTCTCAGCCCTATTGGCAAATTGTATGCAAAGGTACTGATTGCAAGAACTATGAGAATAACCGACAAGAAAATATGAGATGTACCTACAAACGGGATTCGGAAAGTGTATGGAATGCACGGACCAGGGCTTTTCTTGCGAAGCATAGTCGAAAAGTTTTTGGTCAAAGGTTAAAAGGTCTATTACGCATTCGTAGATTGTGAAAAGGCTTACGATAAAGTGGTGAGGAATTAAATGTGGTCGGTACTGTTAATGTAGGAGGTGAACAGCAGCCTCATTCGAGCTCTGAAATCTCTTTATGAGGATTCTAGAGCTTGTGTGAGGATAAACGGGGCCTGCACTGACTGCTTTAACATCGAGACAGGTGTTAGACAGGGATGTCTAGCGTCGCCATGGCTGTTTAACCTCTTCATGGACAGTTTTTTGCAAGATCTAAAGTATAGTGACTGTGGATTAAGGATGGATGGGTTACTTGTCAAATTACTCTTCTATGCTGATGTTCAGATAATACTTACTTGCATCTTCAGCGCAGGAGTTGCAGGTGATGGTAAAAATCAGTGGTGTAGCTTTAGAGAAAAAGGTAATGTAAGTAAAATGAAAGTTATGGTTTTTGAAAAGGAGGAATCCGTTATGTACGGCTTGTAATGATTGATTTATGATCGATGGACAACGAGTGGAGCAAGTTAATGAGTTTGTGTACTTAAGTACGCTATTTACAAGATATGGTAAGAATGAACAAGATACTGAAAGAAGGGTTAATGTAGGTAATAGAGTGAATGGAACCCTGAAGGCATTTATCAATAGCCAAAACGTGTCCAAAAAGGCGCGAATAGAGAGATAGAGTAGTGAAAGTTGGGTATGGCAGAAGAGACTAGAAAGTAGAATAAATGCTGTAGAAATGAGCACTGAGAAGTATGGGTGGTGTATTTTTAATCGACAGAGTAAAGAGTTGTGTGATAAGAGCGTGTTGTAGGGAAATGAACAGGATGGATGACGAAAGACTGACAAAGAAGATATTAAAGGCAAGTGTGCATGGGACAGGATGAAGGGGAAGACTTGGGCGGACGTTCAAATACTAAAAATAGGACAGTAAAGAAGTGCCCTAAGCAGAAGAGCTTGATGGGAATGGGAGTGAATGAAGCAAGAGAGATATGTAAAAAATTACGCAATCACGATTTGATCTCAATGCTTCTCAAAATCCTAAGAATTTAATACTAAGGTTTTGTTATGTTAACTCACGCAGCGGGTGTTATTTTTATTTAAAATATTTTTGTTTGGTTTTGTTTTCAATACAGTTTATTGCTTTTTGTTTTATTAGAATGACAAAGTATGTATGTTACTGAAAGGTGATTCAATTTTATATAAATAAATAAAAATATTCAACTGTCACTTGTTAATTAAGTGTTTATGCATGGTTTTATTAAGATTTAAAAGAAACAGCTGATATTCGAATAATATTCAAATAATTCGAATACTTCAAGTAAAAATATCGAATATTCGAATTTCTAAAAACATCGAATAATTACAAGCCCTAATTCGTACTAACACTATCACATGAACCATTTTTTTAAAACTACCATTTCTACCAAAACCGCCCGTGCTGTCCAAAGTACCTTTTCTCTCAAAACTACTATTCTTACCAAAGCTACAATTTCTACCATAACTACCACTTGTAATATAATTATATGGCAATAGTACTATGAAGCGCTGTAATATGTTCCAAATAAAAATAAAAATCCGTGTGGTGACGGATTAAGAATACGGATTGTCACCACCCCATATCATCCCATGGGTGTCGTAAGAGCCGACAGAGGGAGCATTTTATGCATAGAACAGCACTGTAAGAGAAGGAAAACTTGATAAAAATCCTATACCAACCCGTTTGGCCAGCGTGGTATAGTAGGCCAATTCCTCCTTTCAAAGGAGAGGCCTAGTCCAGCAGTGGACTGTTAAAGGCTGATGATGAGAAAAAAATATTAAGATGCCCGAAGAAAGTCCGTAATTTAAAAACACAAAAAAATTCCTAACATAAAACGTAATTTACCCGTCTGTAGGTTTGATTTTCCCAACATTAGACGGCAATTTTACTACTATTGGGGAAAATTCCACGGGTCGCGGGTATACTGACGTCGTTACCGAGACCCCGTCATGAGGTTCGATACAGGAACACTGCGGTGTTTTAGTGGGTATGCCCCCTCGAATATCTAGGGGGGAGAGCCGAGCCACACTCCCCCCCCTCCACCTGCCCCAAACTCGGTACAGAGTTGGTGGAGGGGTCCCTTTAAGGAACAGTCCGTAACTGGATTTCATCGCGATACCAAAAAAGGGGGAAAATTCCTTAAGGTTAACTGGTAACATTCGGGTAATAGTACCTGCCATCAGCGATAATTCACTATAGTGATAATTTTACCAACATCGGGTATAATTTTACACACCACCACACTCACACCCGTATGAAAGGAGGCATAACGGTTTTTCCTGGCAGTTACCGCAAGGAACTTATTAGATGCCATAAAAATATTTTTGAATTTAGAACCGTCCATGTAGAGAGAAAGCAATGGAATCTTAAGAAATTTATAGGAAAATATTGAAAAATAAGTTCAATGTCCACACCTATCTTCCTTCAAACTTACCCAATTTAAATGAGCATACTATCAAATGAAAGAACTCTTTTCAGTGCGTGTTTTAGGTCTAAAACCAAACGCCTACCTCAATAAGAAGCAGATATATAGAAGCAGAAAGTCATTGACTACGGCTACGAAAACGTAAAAAATGTATGGGAGAAAACTGTTATTGCATATAACTTGATGAATGTGCAAGTTAGATAATTTCTAATGCTTGATAACAAATCTATGCAGCGAGAACTTTCATTTAAAAAAGAATCATGCGAATCGGTTGGGTAGAACGGGCTGGCCGACTCGTATTATAAAACACAAATTCTTTTAATATATAGATTGTAATCTAAGACAAATGATTGGTATCGCTTCGCTATACTAGACACCGCACTGCCTAAGAAAAATAGGTCCATAAGTGAGGCAACTCATTATGACAGTGTGTGTCAATCAAAAGCCTCAAGTGCGTGAAGAATTGTGTTGTCAGCTTCTCAACAGTTACCCGAGTTAATAGGAAAATATTTTATACTGTGGTCTATTGGATAAGTAACTGGTTATAAATGTAGGTACAAAATTTACAATTATTTAAAAGCATCAAGTTATTCGTGTATGGGTTAGGCGCAGGTTTCATCATCGAAAAAATGGTGGGTATATTATCCAATGATTTGGTTGTATCCAAATAGGTTGTTACATATGATATTTGCAAATTATTACGTATTCAAAATAATCTTGTAGGTTATAAATTATTTAGAAAATAGTGCATTCTATTTTCATTCTAGCCGTCAATTGTTAGTTACACATTATTTAGTACGCATAGCAATATGACCTTTAAAGTTTTACTAAGGTTTATTTACTGTTAATAGTCATGTAGACACCAAAACTCACAAGTAACGATAGACAATATTAACAGACTGCCATGTAGACGGTTTCGAGTTTGAATCTACGGCGTGCCCGCGTGCACCATTGTCTTTTCAAAGATATATGCCAATTAAATTGCTAATGATCGCTTGCCCCGTGCCTCGGAGAGCATGTTAAACCGTCAGTCCCGGCTTTCATTAATGGAATAACGCTAGGACGATGATGATGGTGAATGACTGCCATACGTATATACCTAATTATTCTAATAGCACCTACGTGTAATGAGTAGCTGAATGTGAGGCCCAAAAGATATTTATTCTGTAACCACGAGAAGATACTGCGTAAACTGGTGTCCGTATATGCAGCAGAACCCTACGTTTAATTCGATTGAAACTTAACTTTTTACTTGCGTGATATTTAGTACTTTTCGAATTGTATAAGTAAAAAAAAAGTACCTTCATTGCTACAGCGAAATCTTGAATTATTACCCAGCAGGACCCTCCGCTGTTTGAAGGTTTTCAGACCAATAGTATATGTCACCGTTTAACAATGTATTAGTACTAATAATTAAAATAGATAAAATTGTTCTAGGTACCAAATTGTGTTGAAAGATTTTAAATTACTTTTTAAGGAATCTTATCTTATCTTTATTGCTTAAAATGAAGTCCAAACGCATGTGCGACCTATCACTACTGTTACTTTGTAAAACAATATGAGCTCACATTTGTTCAAAATGACTGCCTTATATATTTACTTCAACACTTTATGTATATAAATTACTAATGTAAACATTAAACAATACATAAATATGTTAAATAAATAATAAGGTGAGATAAATGCAAAAGATTATATTATAAAATACAATAACAATACATTTATAAAAATCTCCACTACGAGGAATACTATATAAATCGCAAATACGAGGAAATTGTTCTTCTACGCGCAGCAACACTGAATAAATTTTTTGGTTTAATGTAATTTTAGGGTGAAATTTCAAATTTATTGTTATGCAACAGATGGTATGTGATCCCAGAGTTCTTCTTATTGCTTGCTGATTTATTTTAACACGGGATAAAAGCGCAACTTGGCATTGTACAGCGAATTATTTGCATAATTAATTCGGTGGATATATGCACCTGACACACGGCTGTCAGTGTGACAGCCTCAAACCATGCCAGCTGGCATGGTTTTTTCTGCCTCATTTTAAAAGTATGAGGGCTCCGTCTAGTAGAGCAGAGCGAGACCAATCATTAGTCTATGATTGTAATAATGATTCAATACAACAAAAACATGTCAATTTTTGACAAACGTTTTGATAGTCTTGACCACAGATTTACTATATATGTATATTTAGAATTATACCTCCTTGATATATGTAATCATTGCGTTTTGTTTATTGAATTTTTTACACATAGTACATTTCATAGAATATATGAAATGACATATGACTAAACGGAAATGTTCACTCTTTTCGTTCACTTGTAGGCATTGGTTAAATGTTAAATGATGTTTAACCAAGCGTAAAATTTGTTTGTGCAACGTTATTAAATTATGACACACATTAGCCATAATCTCCTTTTAAGTAATAAAGAGTTAATTTGAAGCTTTCTGCAACTGACTGTTAGTCTGGCAATAAATACTGTTATAATTAAAAATACATTACATTTGAATTTGGAATCTGTCATTTTAATACGATTGTTTATTGTGTTTTCTCGTTTTGGCGCCAATACATTGTACAATATTTTGCGATATTAAAATAGAGTGGGGTGATAAAGGGAACCGAATCGTTGTCGCTGCATTACACAAAGTAGGTATGGAGCCAAAAGCAATTTTAAAACTCTCCATACACTTGGTATTAGTCAAATGTTTCTATACCGGGCTGTTAATGGGTACAATGAGACCCCCTCTGTTTGTGACAGAAAAAGACCTGGCCGTCCACGTAGTGTTCGTACGAAAAAGGTGGTCAAAGCAGTAGGTCCGGGAAAGAATTCGAAGAAATCCTGTCCGAAAGCAAAATATTTTATCTCGGGAGATGAAGATAGCACCTAGAACCATGTCGCGTAGGTATTTTAAAAAATAACTTAGGACTTGCAGCCTATAAGAGTCGCACTGGTCATTTCTTAACTGATAATTTAAAAAAGAATAGGGTGGTAAAATCGAAACAATTACTGAAGCGGTACGCAGAGGGAGGTCACAGAACAATTTTGTTTACGGATGAATTTTTTTTTACAATTGAGCAACATTTTAACAAACAAAATGACCGTATTTATGCTAAATGCTCTAAGGAAGCTTCCCAATTAGTCGAGAGAGTGTAACGTGGTCGTTATCCGACTTCAGTGATGGTTTGGTGGAGTGTTAGCTATGAAGGAGTGACTGAGCCATATTTTTGTGAAAAAGGTATCAAAACATCGGCACAAGTGTATCAAAATACCTTTCTTTAGAAGGTAGTTAAGCCTCTTAACAACGCCATGTTCAATAACCAAGTATGGTCCTTCCATCAAGAGTCGGCACCGGGTCATAAAGCTCGGTCCACGCAGTCTTCGTTCGAAGCGAACGTTTCGGACTTCATCAGAGCTGAAGACTGGCCGTCGTCTAGTCCCGATCTTAATCCGCTGGATTATGATTTATGATCAGTTTTAGAGAGTACGGCTTGCTCTAAACGCCATGATAATTTGGAGTCCCTAAAACAATCCATACGATTGGCAGTGAAGAATTTTCCCATGGAAAGAGTGCGTGCTTCTATTGATAAATGGCCTCAACGTTTAAAGGACTGTATTGCAGCCAATGGAGACCTCTTCGAATAAGCTTTTATATTTTAAATTGTTTTGCATTTATGTATTAAACTAATACACTGTTTACAGTGTAATAAAGTAATAAAGGTTATTTGCAATAATTTTTTTTTTCTTTGTTACAATATTTATGACAAGACAAGGTATATTAATTTGACACATAGTTTAAAATCTCACTTATATATTTATATCAATACAGTATGTTTATAAAGTAAAAAATATGCTACTCCATGCGAACTCTATCACGATTTTTGTTTTCTTTTTATTCGTGTTATTTACTTTATACCAACCACAAAGGAAATGTGACTATGCTTAAATGGGTTTGTGGAAGTTAAAGTTGATCTGTCCACTTACTTAAAGACATCAGTTATCTTGCCCATAGTATCTTTTATGAACTGATCGGTGTCTTCAGCCCTTTGCCTGAGCTGGTCCGTCTTAGCTTTCTGTTCTTCTAACGCTCGCTGTAGTTTGGCTAGTTTCCTCTGACGTCCCTCTTCGGCTTGCTCGTTCCAGTCCCTACGATCTCCTAGAGTAAATGTATAATCATTAAGGCAGAGTAAAATTATGAACTAGGACTCCGGATATTAATAAACCTTTTTAATAGACTTACGCCTGTATCCCCGAAAGGGTAGGTAGACGTGTAATATTATGTTATTTTGAGGTCCACGTAATATAGGGCGAGCCTTTTGCCGTTACCGGGCACATTGCCATTCTCCGTGCTGAGAGTTTGGATAAACTCATTAACACTTTTGCCCGACCTAGGAACTCTGTCTACCCCTTCGGGGAAACAGGCGGGAGTCTATAAAAAAATGTCTAAACCACCGAATATCGCTATCCCTTCGGGTTGCGGAGGTCAGACAGGCAGTCGCTCCGTGGAAAAGCTAATATTCAGCCAAATCTGGTTAGACTAGTAAGCGGACCCCAGATTGAAACTGGGATAACGCTGGGAGAAGGATGATGATTTATTTATAGCTAAATTTATTTTAACCACTTCTGTTTAGTTGGCAATAAAATAAAACGGTTTAAAACAGTGAAATTTTGAATTGTTTGGTGAATGAAATTGAATGAATGGCCCTAAGTATGTAGGTAGTTTCACGATATCAGTTTTCTATCTAGTCAAGTCAAGTCAAAATCATTTATTCATCTAGGCCACAAAGTGACGCTTATGAACGTCAAAATTTAAGTTAATTACTTAATGATTCTACATTTACATTTACTGCCACGTTCGCAACGCAATAGGTAGAACCACGAGAAAGAACGGGCAATAAAACTCATGGCCCCTCTTTTTAATCAAATATACCTGATGGTTGTATATTTTATTTTTGTAAGGAGCTGCAACTGTTTCACATTGTAGACATCAACTAATAAAATTTTTTGTAACTCTTGATATCATACTTAAGCACTCAAGCAGTAAATGATGTTCGTTTGGTTGGTTGGTCTAGTAATCTATCGAGCGTTCCGGCAAGTATTCTAAACTTTCGTTCGCTAGAAAGATCATGAAAATGCTCGCAGCAATGTTTGGCTCCGTTCATCGTTCAGTCACAATGAAAAACGGTGAATGCCGTTCTGTTATATACACAGTATTACACTACTGTTATACATACAAGTTGAGGTTCAAGGACAGCGTTAAACAAGACATGATCTCCTTTGATATTAACTTTACCCACTGGGAAGATCTTGCAGCAGAGCGTGATCAGTGGAGAAAGATCACTGCAGATGATCTCGAACATCACGATAATGCTTGGTTGGAGGTGCTGGCGCAAAAGCGAGCTCGTAGGCACGAAAGACAAGACAAAACCATACCTACTTCCAGCCTAATTTGTCGACGCTGCGGTCGCTGCTGCGGCTCCCGTATCGGACTATTTAGCCATCAGCGAAAGTGCAATTTATGAGATGCTGTTTAAATCATCTGATCAAGATGTCATAGGCCAATGATGATACATACAAGTAAATACTCAAGTGTATCAGTGCCATAAAATGCGATTTTACCGGCCTGTTGTCGTATACGCTTCACATCTCGAGTGAGCACTTCGTTTTCAGCGCAGTAGTCCGTCAGCAGTTTGTATATCGAGTCGTTCTGTTGCTCTCTCTGCAGAAACAGAGTGCGAACTTCCTCCACGCAGCCCTTATCGGTGTACGCCTGGAATAATAAAACGTATTATATGAAGAAGTAGAGGCTTACTCGTCAGAGGAGTTCTTTCTGACAGATAATCGATGTAAATGAATAATGGCTGTGCTGTAATAACCAATAGTCAAAAGCTTATAATGATCGCCGTCTCTTATCATTTTCCTTCTATTTATTTTCCCTTTCCTTAGCCGCAGGAAGAGCCTTGCCTGTATCTTGACTTACTGAACAAAGTAACACAGTCAATAGAAGATTGAGTGTACCATGTACCATTCAGAAATGGTGTGGAGTAGATCCTTGAGACCGTAAGAATATTCAGAAGAACACAGTGTGATATGCTGATACAAACGAAACTGCTGCTTTTTAAGCAACATCTACCTCTATACTATCATACTATTTTAAGAACACCAAGGTAAAGGTACCAAAGTTTAAAGGTAGTAGAGCCTTGCTGATTTCAGCATGAATGGCTCGGCTCGACCGGGGAAGTACTACCTTCTCACAGAAAATCGACGTAAAGTAACAGTACCTAAACTGTTGCGTTTCGTTCGGTGAGTGAGAGTGCCGGCGGCCCTATCCCCTATTCCTTCTCCCTCATCCCACAAGGGGCGGCAACGCACTTGTGACTTCTGTGGTGTTGCTTGTGTCCATGGGCGGCGGTAATTGCTTACCATCAGGCGACCCGTCTGCTCGTTTGCCGCCTATTACCATAAAAATACAGTATTTTGGAAAAAGTATTCAAGGGTAAGCAGAAAATGCCATATTATATTTAGAATACTTACGAAGACATCATCAAGTAAGTGTAAGTGGTACGTATATTGTTTGTTATTTTCTTCTTCTTCCCTTCTCTTGTCTTCTTCTTCTTGCTTCTCCACTTTCAGATTGACCCTGGAGAGACCCTTAGCTGCCAGGAAGTGGTACAGTTTCATCTCGTGGTTGTGGGCTTTTATGAGGTCACGCATTTCCTGAAATACAGATCATAACCTTTATTAAGGATTTGTTAGGTGTAACAATGCGGATGAAGATTGCCAAGTGGTGATACCAACAGACTGTCATGTAGAGGGTATTGGGTTCGAATTTATTTTTTTATTTATAGTCCCACGCCTGTATTCCCGAAGGGGCAGGCAGAGGTGTAGTATTACACCCACATTTCGCCAAGAATTTTTAGGTCCCACGTAATAGGGGGCGAGCCTATTGCCTTTATCGGGCACATCACCAGACTCCCGGCTGCTACTGAGTTTTCGGAATAACCCAGTAACTATTTAGCCCGACCCGGGAATCAAACCCGGGAATTCTGATCAGCAGTCGCATACGCTATCCACTGGACCACGAATTTATGGCGCGCACCACTGAGTTTTCGAAGTTAAGTGTGTATTAAATTGTTAGTTATCGCTTGCTCCTTGACTTGGGGAGCACTTTAAACTGTCGATCTCGACTTTCATGAAGATCTTTGACAGAATATAAACCGACTATGATCGCTAGCTTTCGGCCGTCAGACGGCAGGCGCTTTGTACAGAAGCAAATTTTCAGTCAAATCTTGACTGCCTCCGTGGTCCAGTGGCTATCGAATGCGACTGCTGATTGGAGGTCCTGAGTTCGATTCCCGGGTCAGGCAAAATTGTTAGATAGATAGATAGATAGATAGATTATTCTTTATTGTACACCTTACAAAAATTACATTATAAAACAAAACAGAACACAAACAGAATGTACAAATGGCGGCCTTATCGCTGAAAGCGATCTCTGCCAGGCAACCTTAGGATGGACAGATGGTAAATAAGCCTTGTGCGATAAATGGTGCAGTTTCAAAGACAACTAGAATAATATACTTACTAAAATACAAGAAGTTCATAGACATACACAAACATATATACATACACATATACATATACCTACACACATACATTAATATATACATATTTATATATAATATATATATAATACATATTATCTACTATAAATACCATGAAAGATGTCAAATGGACGAAAGATAGTGCGTTTTTAACAAACCTTTAAATATACTTAGCGATTTTGCTCTACGAATGTCTAAAGGCAATGCATTCCACAGGCGCACAGCTTGGACAGTAAAAGATTTATCAAAATAATTAGTGGAATGCATTGGCATCTCCAGCTTCAAGTTCTCAGATGACCTCAAGGACCTTAAATGTGTGTCATGAAGGAACTTAAAACGTTCTTTAAGATAAGAGGGACTATTGGGATTAAACCGGATATTATACAGTAATGTAAGAATGTGAGTATTTCTGCGAAGGCGAATCGGAAGCAACTTGAGCCTGTTGCGGAATTCTGAAATATGATCATATTTGCGTAAACCAAATATAAAACGTATGCAGAAGTTTTGGAGACGCTCAAGTTTGTTTAATTGCTCCTCGGTAGGGTCAAGATAGCTGACATCAGCGTAGTCAAGGATCGGCAGAAGCAAAGACTGTGCAAGCGCAATCTTGGTAGCAGTTGGAAGGAAATTGCGTAACTTTCGTATTGACGCAGCTGAAGCAAACAGTTTTCGACTTGTTTCTTGTATCTGAAGTCGCCAAGACATTGTTTCATCCATATGTATACCCAAATTTTTTACAGTTTTGCTAAATGATAGATATTTACCATTAAAACTGATTTGTGGTAGATCAGACCAGACAATTTTAGCTAACAACCTTGGGCTGCCAATAACAATCAGCTGGGTTTTGTCGGGGTTTACGACGAGTCCATATTTCCGAGTCCATTCACAAATTCGCTCGAGGTCCGAGTTAATAGTCTTGCAGGCTTCTGCTAGCTTGTCAAAGGGAGCTTGCGTGTAAATTTGTAAATCATCTGCGTAAAGGTGGTAGGATGAAACTAATTGGTTTGAAATAGCATTTATAAATATTGCGAAGAGTAAAGGGGATAGCACGCTTCCCTGTGGTACACCTGCATTCGTGTTTGACCAAGTGGAATAAGTATCTTCAATGCGGATACGTTGCCGGCGACCAAACAGGTAACTTTGAAACCAGTCAATTACCGATGGAGATATGTTAAGAGAGCTGAGGATGCCAAGCATGATGTGCAAATCCACGATGTTGAACGCATTACTAAAGTCAAGTAACGATAACACGGTTAGATTGCCACTGTCCATTCCTTGCCTAATATTATCTGTAACGCAAACTAAAGCCGTGGTGGTACTGTGTCCAGGTCGGAAACCTGATTGATATGGATTTAGGAGGGAATTTTCACGAAGGAAGGAACTAAGTTGTGTATGGATGAGACGTTCTAGGACTTTTGAAAGGAATTGTAATATGGATATAGGACGGTAATCTGCTAAAGTAGAAGGTTTGGGTTTTTAGGCAGGGGAATAATCAGTGCTTCTTTCCACGCTGAGGGAAAGATGCCGCAGGAAATCGACTGATTCAAAATGTTGCATAGGACTGGAAGGATTTCGTCAAGGATGGGAAGGATCATTTTGCGGCTTACACAATCATTACCGATTGCATTAGACGTGATTTCCAGAATGCTCTTCTTAACATCACAAGCGGTGAGTTGAGAGAAGATAAAAGGAGAATAATCTGGGGTTGGTAAAGATGAAAGATGCTGTAGAGTGTTACTTTTGATATTTTCATCAAACTTGGACGAGGAAGAGAAATGTATGTTGAGAGAGTCAATATTGAGATTATTTGGAATTGATTTTTGCTGTGTCTTACCAACACCCAAAGTTTTGAGAAATTTCCAGACCTTTGCTGGATCACCGTTTTCAACTGACTTATGGATATGTTGGCGTTGTGCTTTCCTACACACCTTGTTGCAGTGATTTCTGATTGCTACGTATTTTTCAAGGTTTACAGGAGTTGGTTTCTGCTTAAATCTTGATTTTGCTGCACATTTCTTCGCCATGATCTTTTTAATGTCCTCTGTCAGCCACGGCGCTGGTAAATGTTTAATTCTGATTGCACGAACTGGTGCATGCACGTCATACAACTGGATTAATTGAGTTGTTAAGATATGAACTTTAGTGTCGACACAATCTGAGGAAAACAATGACTCCCAATCTATATTAATGGCATCCTCACGAAGTTTTTCATGATCCATCCTACCAAAATTGCGCTGCAGAATTATCCTTGGCTTTGGTTTAGGTGGGCGTATATTGTAAGAGAGATAGATGAGGTCATGATAGGAAAATGCGTCAGCTGAACATTGACCATGCCTATGAACATGATTGGAAGAAGAAACTAGAATAAGGTCGAGAAGAGAGGGAGTAGCATTAGGAAAGTGATGTGTTGCATCAAGATTTAAAATAGTCAAGTTGCAGGATTCTGTAACACGTCGTAAAGATATAGTTCGTGAATCCTGCTTGAGAAGGCAAGTATTAAAATCACCCATAATAATGGTACTGGGTGTTACTGGGTAATTTCCGAATCTCAGTAGCAGCACCGAGTCTGGTGATGTGCCCGGTAACGAAAATAGGCTTGTTTATTACGTGGGACCTAAAAATTCATGAAATGTGGGTGTAATATTACACCTCTGCCTACCCCTTCGGGCAGGCGTGAGTCTATAAAAAAAGGGGTTTAAAGTTCAAGATGAAAAGTCTTGATGCAACTGGAATAACGTTAAGGCCATGATGATGATGTCAGATATGACAATAATGAGATGTTCAATTTACGGCTCATGTTACCTGTATCTGCAGCATTTGATCAAGCTTCCCCTTTTCCTGTATAGACTTGAGTTTGGTGACCCACTCGTCTCTCTGGTCGTACGCCAGGGTTGAAGACTCGAAGAGATCTACCAGGAACTTCTTACCCTTGCTAAGGGCTGAGAGCATCTTGTCCCAAGCTTGATTGAAAAGAGCTCTGCAAGATATCGAATACTTAAATAATAAAGAGACGGGAACGTAGTGTTTAGGGCATCAGATTTACAATACCTACTGTGATCTGTAAGGTTTGGTTCTCAATAAGAGTTTAAATATATAGAAATTTATTTGTATTTTTTCCAGAAACTGTGGAGGAAGAAGTTGTGGTGTTCCTCCACCTAGAGGGAGGAGCCTCTAACCAAGCTGGGTGGTCGTACTTGGTGGCCTGCAGGCCGACGGACATACTTTGGAATTTGTATATATGCCGCTTGGCTTGCGGAAGTTGCTTGCGCGATTCAGGATTTTTTGAATTTGGCGCGTCGTCGTCGATAGGTGGAGTCGTGTAGTAGTTCCGTTCCGCATTGGGAAGATGGCGCTTGTCGATGTTATCGTCTTATGTAGCTAGTCGCTATTTTATTAAAAGTTGTTAAAGGAACAGCCATTAAGATAATATTAGTATAGCTATGTTCATTGGAGCACGTGGATAACGTGAAGTATTGCGCAGTACTGACCTAACCTCTGTCTGCGTATGTCGTGCGATTAGTCACACCAATCGCTGATAGGCCAGCGAAAAAAAACTATAATTACTACACACTGCTTTCCAAATGCCATTCGAGTGGCTGAGTTTTGGGCCAAATCTATCTAGTGTTGCCATTGACACGATAAGTACAACTTGCTGGTAATAATGGTCACCAGTTAATTTTTAAACGCTAGCTCTACTCTTTAATCACTGGCGGTGGGACAAGTGTCATATAGTACTTAAGTAGCTATAATATTATGGTATTTTACGTCGTTTCACCGAAATCAAACTCAGTCTTAGTGAACCCGTGCCGTTGACATGAGCCCTTACAGCAGCAATACAAGGCTATGATAAACCCTTGGTACAGGCAGTTTAGATGCTGATCACAGCCTAAAATACCACTCTTATGAATTCAAAACTCACCTGTCTTTCAGCATATGTTCTATTTCCTCTCTGATCTTATTGTTGGCGAACTGCACGGCGTTGAGCCTCAACTGAGCTGCTTCTAACTTGTTCTCAGTTGATATCAGACGTTGTTCGCTTTGGATGCGACGTTCTTCGAGCTGGAAGAAGACACATATATAGACTTACAACTACATCCACATGTGACTTTAATGTACGTTACACAACTTATAAGTTAAATGTACGTTACACAACTGATAAGGATGAAGAAAAATAGTCTTCAGCCCTGCAGTGGTTCACATAGACACAGACTTATTTTGTGTACTTATATCAGTTTTGTTGAATAAAATACCTGTCGTGTACATACAGCTGATGTAGACTTTTATTGATATGACATTATGAATAGACAATATTACTGGCGACCTATTATGGGTATCGATGGAACTACGATGGATGATTAAAGTTCTTGAATCGCGCAATCAGAAGTAAATAATGCGCTTAGTGTAACCTAATGGAAGGAAAGAGGAACCCACCACGCACCCTCGGATTGACCACCCCAACTATTGCAATAGAAAAAGGTTGAAAATGACGAACTCCGCTAAAAGGATAAGGGATATAGGAATGGTATGGGTTCCAGGAAGATACCTGACTTGCAGTATCCCGCTGTATGCGCCGACTATTGGCGATGCAAAGATTATCCGCGCGCCTCTGGCGGCGAAATTGGAACTTGTCTGGGACCGACACTTTTGACAGCTTTCAATGCAACTTTATGCCAACATTGTTTCGAGGATATGGTGGTAACCATGGTTACTATATTGACAGTATAGTCGTATTTTTTATTAGACGAAGTCAACTGACGTTTACTGTGTTGTCAGTTTATGATGAAATAAAAATAGTGTTGTGACAAAGTGAATGATTGAAAAAACTCTTAATTGAATGAAATTGCCTCGATAGCAACAAATAAACACAACAATAACCACAAACACAACGTAACGAAAAACTTAAGAAAATCAATAACTAAACACTAAACAGCGTGAGTGCAGAAAAACATTCGTGCTATCAGACCAGAGGTTAGAAGCCATTGACATATATTCTAAAGATAGACGTAACATTCCTTATAAAATATTGTCCTAGCTGTCTTTTGATGTTTCTTTTTTGACAATAGAAAGATGTGACAAAACATTAAAAAAATGTTCTTTATGAAAATATTGTTGAATTTCGTGTCCAAAGAGTTTCATATGTTCAAACTCTTTTCAACACAGTTCTAAACACACATTTGGCAGATGGCGCTATGAGAATAAGTGAACCTACCATTAGGAAACATAATTCTATTACGAAGTGGCGTAAATATGAAGTATTATAAAGTTATTACGAAGCACTTTTATACAATTTTATTGTAAAATAGAAATAATATTCTTTTATAGTTTGAAATGATTAACTATTCACACTCATTGTTCGTTCATCTGATTGAACGATACTAAACGCATCACTATTACTTTAAATATTGCAACATTATTTCACAAAGTGACATTAGCTACTGTCAGTTAGCTTCGTCTAATTAAAAATACGACTATAGTGGTCTGTGTAAGCAAGTGTAAGTGACGATCTGAGACAACTTCTAAGTTTCACCGCTTGAGTCGCTAGTTAGAATTTTAGCATGGCCAATTATTCGACACGTGTTTCGCCTCTGCACGAGGCATCCTCAGGAGCGATGGGCAACGACTGAGTGTATTAAACTAGTCCTCAACAACATCCGACGCACCGCGGTCTACCAAGGCGATCATCTAGACTGGTCAGAAGAATCACCTTCAAGTTGGAGGAACACCTCATGACGTTCTTCCACATTCATAAATAGCCTTCTGTAGATGGCTGTTTCATATTGCTATTCTAAAACATATTTTGTATCTCAAAACCTGAAACTTACTTGACCCTGTGTAGTATGGACAATATCTCTCCAGTGCTGGGTATCCTTCTGGTTTCTGAGGACCAAGTGATCGATCTGCCCACTTATAGTGACTCCAGCTGTAAATAGTGGTTGAGTAAGTTAAATAAATATTTGTAACTAGCTGTTTCCCGCGGTTTCACCCGCGTCCTGAGGGAACTACTTCGCGTACCCGGTTAATTTATAGCCTAAGTTACTCCTTGGTACATCAGCAATCCGCCAGTGAACGTCTCGTCAAAATCGGTCCAGCCGTTCCAGAGATTAGCGAGAACAAACAGGCAGACAGACAGAAATGGTAAAAAATGACATTTCGGTATATGTACCGTGTATACATCCATATGCATTTAGTAAAAAGCGGTTATTTAAATATTACAAACAGACACTCCAATTTTATTTATATGTATAGATGTTCTTCGCGACAATCTCTGTGGTTCAGTGGATAGCGTGCGCGTCTGCTGAGCGGGCAAATGTGTTACTGAGTTTTTCGAATTCTCAGTAGCAGCACGGAGTCTGGCAATGTGCCCAGTAACGGCAATAGGCTCGCCGCCTATTACGTGGGACCAAAAATCCATAATATGGTGAAATGTGGGTGTAATAATTATTTTGACTTTGCTCACCCCTTTGAGGATACAAGATATCTATACAGGATGTAAGGGACGGTGTACCGAAAACCGATACCAGTGATTCAGTACACATGATACTGAGGACATTGGCGGTCGAATTTTCCGGAAAATTTTCATGATATTTTCGGTTTTCTTTTCCTTTCTTTGCCATATAATGTAATAAAATAGTAACTCTAGTCGACCCGCATTAATATTTTAGTAAAATTCTAAGAATTAAACATGTACATGGCGCGTTTACTCTGACGTGACATCGGCCGCGGCGCGCGGCTACAGCACAGTAAGCGCACCAGTACATCGTAATCACTGCCGCTACCACCCGCCGCTGTGGGACCGTAACAGCTGATAGTGCGAGTTTGCGTGTTTCTATTTACATCGCATTTTTTTGGAATATTGTCGAGTTCTTAGATTTTTTCAGAAAATTCGACCGCCAAGGGTCTCAGTATAATGTAATGAATCACTGGTATCAGTTTTCGGTACACCGTCCCTTACACCCGGTATAAATGCCCCGATTTTTAACTAGTACGGAGTAGTCATTTTAAAAGCAAATAATGATCTATAGGTACATTTGTAGGCTACATACGTATCTCTCATTATATATTGCCTCCGAAAAGCAAATTAAATACCTTCGCACTCTTGTTCAGTTTCAATTCTCATTAACAGTGCTTCCTTTAAGTCTTGTTTCATTTTCTTGTCTTTCTTTTTATGAGCGCCGGACCGCGCGATCTGAGAAGGTAAAGAGTGGGTTTGAAAATACTTTAGCTTACTATAGTTGTTCATAGCTGTAAATAATACAAGGCATCACTCTCAGCGGTTAGTAGCGTTTTGTAGCGACTGATGAATGGTAGAGGCTTGGGCCCTTTTAGAAAATGTGCAGAAAAATGTTCCCAGTGACGAATCACTCTAATGCGATTTGTTGGTGAGCAATTTGTACTAAGCCCTTAGATGTCTTTTTGTTCTTACCAGTGTGAATGCTCGCAGATACACTCACACATTTAATTTAAATTTAACCAAGTTTGCCCGGACCCGTATGAATTTTGGTAAATACCTTCTTAGTGCATACCTACGGTCCCCAAGAAACATACTTGCTTTGCCTTGTAAATTTCAGGTCCTTGCGTGCAATAGTTTTACCTGTGCGTTGCCAGTCAGTATACTGATTTAATAAGGAATTACCTGCTTATATCGTTGACTACTAGGGTTAAATGCACTAAAATGTTAGGTTGCATTTAGAACTTAGGTAAAACAAAAACTTAGGTATTGAGTGGCCCAAGGCCCACAAACATTTTACATCCCATCCCATCGCAAAAAAAAATCACAGGTAGGCAAGCTGCGAGCACTACTTTGTATTGCTAGTGTTATGGTCAATTATGTTATAAAGGCTGTATGCTTATTAAGTTGTAAACAAGCATAAAATTCTAGCACAAAAATCACTCCTGCTTCGTATACTCCTGATTAGGCAAAATTACACGTTTAACTCGTAACTTCCAACGACTTTGTTAGCTTTTGTGGCAAACTATGAATATCTGCGTAGTGCCGCATGGCGTAATGGTTTAAACGTACTCATCACGATTTAGAACTGCGCAGTGTTGTGGATTCGATCCCTATGCTTCACTTAAGAAACCGTGCTGTTTGTAAAAAATAAATATTTTTGAAAAATTTAAATGTAAAAGACATCAATTTAAAAAATTTAAATGTAAAGGAATGCTTATTAAAAATAAGCATTCCTTCTAACGCAACGGCATACTTCAACAAAAGTATATTTTGTATGGCGCCTAGAATATATATTCACTGGCCTTAGTCACTTCTTGAAAAGGAAAATGTCAATATAGTAAAGAAAAATTAAAGCAAATTTTGCTGTTAAAGTTCTATTACACAGTAGTCGACTTTTAAGGGATAAAATGTAACACTTATTAACAATATTTAAAAAAAAATTAGGACTAAGTTTCTTTAGTTTTATATAAATTAGTGCATGCCGCAAAGTTAAATAGTGATACTTAATTATACTTTCATCATACCAACCCATGTACCATTATTTGCAATTTATATATAATAAATAAATAAATAAACTTTGTGTGAACCACAACATTTTGTTTTACTGTATTACTGGCTGCACTCTATGTCTGTTAATTAAATGTTAGTAATGTCGTTCCTGGGACTTGGGACAGTATAAAGGGCTGATGATGAATGTCTTTCTCGACACAGGATTTATTTATTTTGCACCCATCGTTTTTAGGGTTCCGTACCACACAAGGTAAAAAAGGAACCCTTATAAGATCACTTTCTTGTCCGTCTGTCTGTCTGTCTGTCCGTGTGTCATCACCAATTTTCTCAGGAACGGGTAGACCTAGCAAATTGAAATCCGATAAAAAGATATGGTCAAAATTTGCTTTTTGCGAAAACTTGTAACCACCAAAATTAACCTTAATTTTCAACATTTTTTAATTTTCGGAATGTTTCCTTTACTTGTGCTGTAAGACCTCGGTTTTAACCAAAATTGACAATTCTAGGTCAACCGTAAGTACCCTATAGATTTTGGGTCGAAAACCTATAGGTATGGTAGTTCCCGTTGAACTAGAATCACGAAATTTGGCCAAAAGCAGGGTCTTACAGCACAAATAAAGGAAAAATTACAAAAAATAAAAAAAAGTGGAAAATTTAAGTGTACATACATAGTAGACTCCATTTAAGATAGTCCTCTAAGTTGTATGGGCGCTCATACAGATTTAGAGGACTAGCGTAATTAGCACCAACGTCAAATAAGGTAAAATGCGTACGAAACCCTCGGTGCGCGGGTCAGACTCGCACTTGCCCGAATTTTTTTAAATAGAAAGAGAAACTGACACAATACGTTGCGTGTGATATCAATCTAATGTATATTGAGCAAGACAAAGTTGCACGAAATTTTGTCAGCTAGCTTCAAAATAAATATATTTCGCGTCTAAATATAGATTACAGAGGCGATATAGCGCGTCGCCATCGAAGCCTATTTTATACAAATTTTACGTATTTATGAATTTTGGTTACAGTATTGATTCACTAATGAGGTTAACAAAAACCATAAATTATTTAACTAGAGGACCCGTGCTGCTCCACAGCATATTTTAATATTATAAAAAAGCTCTTACACATAGGTATGATGAGTACATTGTAGCCTTATCTAATAAGTAAAAAGATGATATTCTATATCGAATATATATATATCACAAAACTTCTTTTCTCACAAAATCAACATTGGCTTTGCGTTGCACCTTGGGTATCGTGAAATTTCCACCTTGGCATTACTGAATGGTTTGCCGCGCAATAGGGATTTAAATAATATGTATAACTGAACATTGACGAAAGGAAGTTCTTCAATATGACTGTGCTGCCCTACCATTCTTTCCATTAGGACACTGTAATGTCCTTCGTCCAGGTGCCCAGACAATAGCAAGTTATGAACAATTTCGCCAGTACCATAGTCAGTAATCGTATTACTGTTTTCTAGGTGAACTCCGAATTGACACTCGGGATATAGCTCACTTACACTGAAGTTCAGCATACCCTGCGTACTGTCCATTGGCACTCATCACACGTTTGTAATCTGTTGCATTTGTAATGGTCTGGCCATATGCTTCGTCCCCAACAATGAAGTTACTATATATACATCCCACTTATTGGCTATTTTATCAACAGTGGCCAAACGAATTTCATAATGTTTATTCTCACTTCCAAATAAACAATAAGAAATTGCGCGGAATAAGCAATTACCGTCACCAAGAATGGAAATCACTTGAAAATAAAATTGTTGATGGTAGATTTAATCAAATCTGAACCCGTTACCACCCGTATTTTTTTTAGCAGTAGGAGGACCATCCTGTACCAAAACTGCAACAGGGCCGTCATTGACCAAGATTCTTTGTTCAAACTTTGTCTGAGCATTTTTCAATTTCCTTCCAAGAACCATCATTATAATTGAAAACACAACTACTCACAAAAAATACGCTATTAAATCAGAAACTTAAGTAACTAACTTACGCTAACTTCACTTTTTTCTTTATCTGTCAAAATTAAAAATATAGAATAACTACTTTTTTATAAGTAAGAAAATAGGTTTTATTTCTGTTATCCAGCTAAATATGTCTGTGAGAAACACGATTTATTTTGTTTTATGAATGGGTGTGATTAATCCATCATAATTTAGAAATGTAATAATGACGTTTATAATTTTGGTCGAAATTGTAGTTTTGGTAGGAATGGTAGCTTTGGTAGCAATCTTAAGTAATATTGCTACCAAAACTACAATATATGCCAAAAATACCATTTCTACCAAAACTACTATTCCTACTGAAAATACTATTCCTATCAAAACTACTGTTCGACTAACACTATCATATCTACCATTTTTTTTAAACTACCATTTCTACCAAAACCGCCCGTGCTGTCAAAAGTACCTTTGCTCTCAAAACGACTATTCTTACCAAAACTACAATTTCTACCATAACTACCACTTGTTATAATATAATTATATGACAATAGTACTATTGATTAATCTTCGGCTTATTCGTTATTTAGATAAAAATAATATAATATCTTCATCGCAGTACGGCTTCAGACGGGGAAAGTCTACAGAGGATGCTGCTCTGGCACTTGCTTCTGCTGTTACCGATATAGTTGACAATGGTGATAAGTGTCTGGCTGTATTCTTGGACCTCAAAAAAGCGTTCGACACTGTCCCGATTTCTACTCTTTTTGACCGACTGGAAGACATAGGCGTTAGGGGAAAGCCTCTTGAACTTTTCAAGGGATATTTGAGCGAGCGCAAACAAAAGGTTAGAATAGGTGATAGAGTGAGTTCCGATGTGACAGTAACTTTCGGCGTGGGGCAAGGTAGCGTTATGGGACCAACCTTGTTCCTAATTTACATAAATTACCTTTGTAACATGCAAATAGACGGAGGGAAACTGTTCTCATATGCCGATGACACTGCCATAGTCTTTTCTGGAAAGTCCTGGACCGAGGTTCAGTTAATTGCCGAGCGAGGCCTCGCGAAAATAGCAGCATGGCTCGACTCCAGTTTGCTTACTTTGAACACGGACAAAACTAATTTCATTTGTTTTACCAAGTATGATAAATTTCAACCACCGTCTCAGTTATCAATTAAAATCCACACATGTGCAAACAACTTAAATCAAAACTGCACATGTTCTACTATTAGTAAAGTAAATAGTGTTAAGTACTTAGGTATAATAGTTGATCAAAGGCTCTCTTGGCACCAGCATATTGAACTAATAATGAAAAGGGTCCGGAAACTTATTTCGGTGTTTAAAACACTACGACACGTAGCACCTTATAGTCTCCTTAAACAAATCTATATATCTCTAGCACAGTCAGCGATAACTTATTGTTTGCCGGTGTGGGGCGGAGCTTCAAAAATTAAATTCTTGGACCTAGAAAGAGCACAACGTGCACTGCTTAAGGTCACACTTTTTAAGCCCTACAGATTCTCTACTGAAGACCTCTATAAAACCGCGGATGTACTTAGTGTAAGGAAGCTTTACTTACTTCACTTCATCCTGAGTAAGCACAAGACCACCCCTCTCGACAGTGAACAGGGAACTAAACATAAACGAAGAAGAAGGAACCATAATGTAGCTCCTATAGTTTCAGTCAAATCGTCCTTCGCCGAACGACAATTCGAGAGTCAGTCATCCCGTCTTTATAACCTAATAAACAAAGAGTTACCTATCAACGCATTAACATACTTTAAATGTAAAAAATCTTTAACGGAATGGCTTAAAACAAAAAACTACGATGAGATAGAACTCATTGTAAATAGAACAGGCAAATATTAAAACTTAACGTGACTTAATTAATTTCATACACACACTCACACACACAAACACTTCAACACATAACACATGCAGACGAAGACACAAACACACATTTGCATGCGCTCATTATGTTTCAATTATAGTCTACCTTTTTTATATGTTTAAAATAAATAAACTATATTTATGATGTACATTCCAGTTTTAACACTGTATAATTCAGTTTCCAAAAAACTTACTAACCTGTAAAATTTAAATATCATAATTCTTAAATTTCTGCACTGTAAACCATGGAAGAGCGGAGTTCCTTACCACAAGCAAGTATTTGCTTAAAAAGGGACTCCAAACGATATTGTTATTGTTGAGTGTTATGTTATTGAAATAAACATTTTTAATTTTTTTTTTTTTACTATGAACCGCTGTAATATGTTCCACATAAAAGAAAATTAAGATGCCCGAAGAAAGACCTTAATTTAAAAACACGAAAAATCAGTTCACCCAACATTAAGGGTTAACTGGTAACATTCGGGGAATATTACCTACTATCAGCGATAATTCACTATAGTGATAATTTGACCAACATCGGATATAATTTTACACACCACCACACTCACACCCGTATGAAAACTATGAAAGTAAGGCAAGGTCACCTTAAGGAGGCATAACGTTTTTTCCTGGCAGTTACTGCAAGGAACTTATTAGATGCCATAAAAATATTTTTGAATTTAGAACCGTCCAAAGCAATGGAATCTTAAGAAATTTATAGGAAAATATTGAAAAATAAGTTCAATGTCCACACCTATCTTCCTTCAAACTTACCCAATTTAAATGAGCATACCATCAAATGAAACAGCTCTTTTCAGCGCGTGTTTTAGGCCTATAACGAAACGCCTACCTCAATGAGAACCAGATATATAGAAGCATAAAGTCATTGACTACGGCTACGAAAACGTAAAAAATGTATGGGAGAAAACTGTTTTTGCATATAACTTGATGAATGTGCAAGTTAGATTATTTCTAATGCTTGATGACAAATCTATGCAGCGAGAGCTTTCATATAAATAAAAAATCATGCGAATCGGTTGCGTAGAACGGGCTGGCCGACTCGTATTATAAATCACAAATTCTTTTAATATATAGATTGTTCTGTATAATACTAGATATTAAATGTCTCTTTATTTGGTACATATTCGTCAATTAGTCTATCCTTCCATCAAATCAATTGTATCTTATATCATAAACGCACTTTTATCTGCGGCTGCACCTATTTTTTCGGTGACAATATGTAGCCACACAGTGGCTTAGCTTAATAAAAAAATATCACCTTACAACTGCTAACAACTCAACTTTTGGGTGTTGTCATGGGACAAAGGCGATTCTGAAAATTATTTTCTGCATATCTTGTTCTTCCTAGCCTTATCCCAGTTGCAACCAGGGGACGGCTTACGAGTCTAACCGGATTTGTCTGTATATTAACTTTTAAACAGAGCGACTGCCCCTCTGACCTCTGCAACCGAAAGGGATAGCGATATTTATTATGGTTTAGACGTGTAGTGTCAGTTTATTTAGAGGTACAGACGACTGTCAAATACAAATTCTTGACAGCCGGGAACTTAACGTACTCTCCGAGGCACGCCAGTGGCGCGTGCCGTGGATTCGAATCCGTAACCCTCTGCACGGCAGTCTGTTGGCATCCGCACCAGGCTATGGCTGCCGTAGTTGTATATTCAAAATAATAAAGTAAAAAACTATGATAATTTAAGGTCGCAATTCTTATTCAGAGCCAAGTCGGGTATACAACTAGTGTTTAATAAATAACACAAATGGTTCGGCTGAGCGGAAACCTTAACAGCGTGTACGATTTCCACTCGGGGGCGATATATTTCGTTTTGTTGTTCTTAGTTTACACACAGTCTAGGTATTCGTGCATTGTGTAATACGTGTATTGCTGCTTTTAGTAATATGAAAGACTAGAGAATGACCGCAGCTACGCCTGCACATTTTAATTATCTGTTTTTCCCGATCCCGTGGAAATTTCGGGTAATACCCTTTTCAGTGAAACCCTAAAAGTAGGTTCAAAAAGTACCCTAAACCGAAGAGCATGCATGAAAAACTTGTTAGGAGTGAATGAAGCAAAAGAGATATGTCAGGATCATTTCAAATGGCATTCCGTAGTCTCTGCTCACACCTTCGAGAAACAGGTGTGAGTCTATTTAGGCATGTATGTATTATGTATGTACATACGGTTTCCAAAGAGCATATGTACATGCCAAAATTTAGCTTTATGCAACTTATAGTTCTGTGCGTTGTCTGTCAGTACCGCAAGAATTATATATCTACAAATGTGAACTTGTAAAGCAGGGTATGGAATCATTATCACATAGCATATAGATGAATGGGCGAAGATTTTGTTGGTGTGTCTGAAGTTTTGTGAGATTGACTGAAGATTTTAATTATGTAAACTTTTGTTCTGGTATTCTTTTTTTTAAATTGTGTTTATTTAAAAAAAACAAATTCTAACCTTACCTTATTTATTTTATAATTGTAATTTTGTTTTTTGTTTAATTAGTGTTATTGGCCAACCACCGTACTAATTAATAAAAATAAAATCAATAAATAAAAATAGCCTTATGAACTTCCGGCCTCTCTTTTATTTGTCACAAAAGTATTGTAAGTTGGTAGGAGGATTTGGCCTACTATATCAAGCTTTCCAGACGGATTGGTAGGTATAAGGCTTGTCATCGAGGTTTCCATCTCTCGTAAAGATGCTGCTTGTCTGGTGTATTTTCTTTAGTCGCCTTTTACGACACCCACGGAATTAAATTGGGCAGTGGCATTTTGTACTCTTAATCCGTATCATTTTTGGTAGTACGAAAAGGGATACATTCTTGAATAAGAGTTGTTATAAGTTTTACGTGTCTATGTCTCTCTGTGGCATCATAGCTCCCAAACAAATAGATCGACTATGATGCAGCTTATTTTCGTTTGAGAGCTGATGCGGTCGAGTTTTTAATCCACACATTCATTACTCATAATGGTTCCCGGTATGTAGTAAAACTAACATTTCAACTAAATAACACCGCAGTGTAAAGCCATCTTAACATTTCACGATAGTTTCCCGACGCTCACAAATTGTATAATAGATAAGGATATACTAAAATACCTGACTAAATACAGACAGACAAATTGCTTGGTAACTAGTAACCTTGTAGGACCAATAGTCTGAGTTGACTAGCACTTTCACGCGACTTTGCGCTTGGTTAGTTTGTGAATGTTGCGTCAGGTGAATATATTAGGTCACTTTGAAGATGTAGGTGTGAATGCATTTTAGTTAGATGATAAATAGTGGCCTTATTGTGTAGTTTTGGTGCCTTAATATTTTTGTAGCGATATTTTCCTATCTTTCGGTATATCTGTTTCCAAAAATTAGTTTATACTAATTATTAAAAAAATTGTGTGTCGAATTACTCAGAGCAACTTAAAGCGAAGTTTTTATTGTTTTAATAGTCTAATGTTCTAAAGGACACAAGCTTTTAAACACAGTTCCGTTTAAGCAATAATTTTAAACGTATTTAACGGTAGATTTCTTATATCATTACTAGAAACAGTTGCTTATGAACCGCAATCATATCTGTCCCGTAAGCAAATTAACCTTACCTTGACATCCTTAGAGAGGCTAACGTACTCCGCCTTCAAGGCTCTCAGCAGCTCGTCTTGTCTGCGGAACTGAGGGTGCACTCCCATCGTACGTTGAAGACGGTCCGTCTGGATCATGCGGAACTGTGGCAAAAGAAGAGAGAATAACAATATAACGGAAAACATGATTATTACATTTATTAACTTGCCTTATGCAAGGTGGAGTAACGATCTGGTTAAGATTGCGTGAAGCGGTTGGATGCAGGTGGCTCAAGATAGCTCTGTGTGGAGAACTTAAGGGGGAGGCCTATGACTAGCAGTGGACGTATTTAGGCTGACATAATGAAATTTATCAAGAAGAAGAAGAACTTACAATGCTACATCTCGCAATATTAAATTATGAAGACATTGATATTATTTCTCTTTAAACATATCTATTTTATACCAGTTCGCTATCCCGGTTGCATGCAAGACTTTTCGTCTTGAAACCTAAAAAAGTAAGCAATTTCTGCCGCCCATGGACACAAGCAACACCACAGGAGTCACAAGTGCGTTGCCGCCCCTTGAGTTTGTGAAATGGGATAGGATCAGGAAGTGGGATGAGGGAGAAGGAATAGGGGATAAGGCCTCCGGCACTCTCACTCACCGAACGAAACGCAACAGTTTAGGCACTGTTACTTTACGTTGATTTTCTGTGAGAGGGTAGTACTTCCCCGGACGAGCCGACCCATTCATATTGAAATCAGCAAGGCTCTACTACCTTGAAAACTCTTAGTTGCACTTCAGACAGTCGATAGTCCCGGCTGTTATGAAGATATGATACAGTCGTGGTAAGCAGGCAGCATCCTGGAATATAAAGCCATAGAATATCGCTATCCCTTTGGGCCGCGGACGGTAGGACGGAAATCGCTCTATGGACAAGCTAATATTCTGTAACTCTGTTTAGACCAGTAAGCGGACCTCGGGCTACCGGAATAACGCTAGGAGATAATGATGATTATATAAGCCGTCGGTACCGGCTGTCATGACGATTTTTGACAGTCGTTGTAGGCCGTCAGTACCTCTGAATCAACTGACACTAGTCTAAACCATGGAATATCGCCATTCCTTCGGGTTGCGGCGGTCAGACAGGCAGTCGCTCTGTGGAAAAGCGAATGTTCAGCCAAATCTGGTTAGAAATAATGCTAGGAGGATGATGTTATTATAAGTAACCTGTCTTTGCAGCCTTAAATGTTCGTCTTCCATTTTCTTCAACACCTCTAAGTCATTGGTCATTTGGTGGTCAGTATTTAACGAGTCCATATCTAAAAATAATATTGTTCACAATTTATGTAAAAATTATATATCTGATGTAACAAAGACAAGTTTTCGGCGAAGCCAACTTGATTTATAGTTTTGTATGAAGTTAGCAATTTAAATAGTATCTACACATCAGCTCGTGTCCTGTGTAGATTGAATACGATGATACGACGATGATACGACGATGATACAGCCAGAACAAACCGTCATCTAGTAATCTATGAGAGAGACGATCATGTTTGGTTTTCTTTCGATTGTAAAAATACTTGTTTCGGATAAGGAATTAATTTTGTATTGCACGAAACTTTGCAAAGATACTAGCAACGGTCACAAATAAACAACACTTTGTCGATCACACAAAGAAATAAAACAGGAAGGAGAGGATTAAAATAAGTAGCAAAAGAAGAAGAACTTAAAATGGGAGTAAAGAGAGAAAAAGAAGGAGTAAAAATAAGAGGAAAGAAGAAACAAAGAGGAAGAGGAATATTAAGAAAAATAAACGGAGAGAAGAAATAGGGAAAGGCAAGCGAAGGAGGAGGATTTAATAACGGCAAGTGTATTTTACGTCTACCCACAATTGAAAGGACTCAATCACTATAATATTCCTTTCTACCCGCTTCATATTTATCTTAAAATCACTGAAAAACGATAAGGTCAAACGCAACCCTATTTAAAAACAATAACAAAGTATGAAGGGACGATTCAAACCCACTATTATTACCCTCCTTAAAACATTGCACGAACAATTTTATTAAAATGAATTTTCAATTGTAAACAAGTATTCTTACCGAAGAAAATAACGAAACATAATCGCATTAAGTAGCGTCCATAGAGTTGTTTATTGTGTACCAAAGACAAGTGTTTCTATTGAAAATAATATTATTTTATACTCTGTATCTGGTTTCGAGATGGAAATGGATTTAAAAATAAAATTAGGTGGCAATTAATAAGGTTTCCTTATTTATGTTAGAGTAATGTTCGCCCCCTGGGATCTCCACCTTGTCGTGGTGGGGGGCTCAGTAACCGTGGGTTTGAGGTACAACACCCACGGTGAAGCTAAGTGGGATCCCGGGAGGGGACGCTCCACGTGGGCTTGCGTGAAGCCTGCGTAGGATGTATACCAAAGTGCGGGTGCGGGGGACAGTTCTGTCTGTCCCTCGCAGTCGGGTGCGGTCGCGGGAGGAGAGGCGTGTCGGTGTTGCGTTGCCGCACGCCCTATCTCCCGCGACCAAATGGGGGCGCACCATCGTTGCGTCGCGGTGGGGCCGCAGAGAAAGAGGAGATGCGGTGTTGCGTTGGCGTCCTCCCTATCCTCTGCGGCCGCTGGGTGTTTTGGCGGCGGAGCCCAACACCTTCATTCGCCGCCAAGAGGGTTTCGTTTGGGGCCCACCTGACCATCTGGCGGGCCAATACCCGTCGGGGGGTAGCGAGGAATGCTTCGGTGAAACCCTACCCTCCGACACATGGGTACATGAGGAGCACGGGTTGGTTTTTAGTCAGTAAGAGTCTGACAGTCCCCTTCGCCCTTCCCCCCCAGGGCGGAGGGACTCCATGAGGATTTTCCAACCCGACACCAAAAAAAAAAGGTTAGACTAATGTTGAGGTTCCGTTTGCATGTATAGTGCCAGCAGTATAGAGAGTCACTTTATTTTATTTTATTTTTTATTTATTACGGAAAACATACAGTGTATTACATCTCAAAAAACAACAAATGTAAAAATCTATACACCATTTACATGTTTCCACAAGTATAAGTCTAAAAGCTTATGTAAGAAAATAACAAAATCTTAATATATAAAATCCTTGCGTTACTGACTGACTGACAGACACGCTACAGCCGAAACCATAGGGCGCAGGAAGCTGAAATTTGGCATGTATGTTCCTTGGGGACCGTAGGGGTGCACTAAGAAGGGATTTCCCGAAATTCCCACAGGATCGGCCAAAACGGGTAAATTAAAAAAAAAATGCAGTCGTAGCTGCTGGCGTCCTCTAGTACAAAAATAAAGCACCAGTACAATATTTTATGCGTTCAATAAACTAAACAGTCTGAGAGCCAAACCATGACTTTTTTAAGGTCTTATTAAGAACAAGTGGCTTTGAGTTGAACAAGTCCAGTTCAGAAATACTGACAATTTATTAAATTCCCTTGCAGCTCGCACGAAAAATGCATTCTATCGATAAACTGATGAACAATGAGAAGTGTCCAGATATGTTTGATGTCTCTTTAACCTGTTTGGGACTTTAATGTTGATTTTAGATAAACAGATACGGTGAGTTTGTGCCGTGTGGTTGAGTGCCGTGTGGTTGACGGCATAGAATACAAGTGTCACCACCCCCTATCTTTCCGTGGGTGTCGTAAGAGGCGACTAAGGGATAACACGATGCAAATACCATATTTGCGTAGAGACGGAAAACTCGACATCAAACCCTATACGACTGCCTCGTTGGTCTCGCGGCATAAATGTGCGCGTGGGATCGGGAGGTCCCGGGTTCGACTCCTGGGTCGGGCAGTGTTATATGGTTTTTCTGTCACGAAATTCTCAGTAGCAGCACGGAGTCTGGAAATGTGCCCGTTACGGCAATAGGCTCGCCCCTTATTACGTGGGACTAAAGTATATGTGGCGAAAAGTGGGTGTAGAAATACACCTCTGCCTACCTCTTTGGGGTTATAGGCGTGAGACTATGTAGATACGGTGAGTCAATAATGCTTTGTGAGATTTTAGCAAGACACGTGATATTTGAATATTTGCGTCTTTCAAACAGAGGCATCTTTTTTGTATAGATTCTAGTCGATTCATGTAAATACACGGATTCCAGACTTGCGACCAATACTCGAGGATACTGCGAACCAAAGCGCAGTAAAGAATTTTTATAACTTTCAAGTTGGTAAATTGAGTACATGATCTAATCACAAAACCTAATGCTTTGTTGGCTTTTTTCGATATGTGATCTATGTGTTTCTCGTATGTTAATTTGGAGTCGTGAATAACACCGAGGTCTCGAATGGAATCCACTTTTTGAAACATCTGTCCTTTTATATAATATTGAAAATGAATTGGTTTTGTTTTGCGAGTAAATGTGATGAATTGACATTTTTTTACGTTTAATTCTAAGTGGTTTAGATGACAGTATTGTTCAAATCTATTTAAATCACATTGAAGAAGTTGGCAGTCATTAATACAAGTAATATGTTTGAATAATTTCATGTCGTCAGCATAAACTAAAAATTTTGAGTGTTTGATGTGTGTGCCAATATCATTAATGAATATACACTGGCGAGCAAAAAAATCGACTCACTTCATACTTTCGCACTCAAAGTGCTCTAGTTTTAAAATTAAGACCTAAATCTTAACTTAGGTCTTAAATTCTTTAAGTTCTAGATGTTGGCTTTAAAATGAGTACAAATAGTCTTAACTTGTACTCATTTTCTTGAACAATAAATGTTTTCAAACTTTGCGAGTACTAAAACTTGAAAAATTAAGGGTAAAAAATTTAAAATAAAAGACATCATAACATTTTAAATAAACTTTATTACATAATGATTGCCACTTTAATAACGAATTAATATATATTAATGTGTAACAATGTTGACGACGCCTTAGGTATTTTCTATGCACATCTTATATCATGTTTTAATGCTCATGTCCCAACCAAAAGGAAGCCTAATTATTACAATAAACATACGTACCCAACTTGGTACACATCAAATATCATAAGGAATATTAAAAGTAAACATTTTCATCTGAAGAAATATAAGCAACTTAAGTTAGAATTTAATAAAGAAATGTTTAGGTATTATAGGCAACGCACAAAGGAACTCATAAAGCAAGCCTATGTTAACTTTATTGAGCGCGCGGAGACGGATATAAAGAAGGATCCAAAGACTTTTTGGACGTTTGTTAGAGCCCAGCGTTCGTCTCGAAGCACTTGTTCAGAATTTGAGTATAGCGGAAAAGTAGTGACTCATACCGATGCGGCAAACGCTTTTGCAAGTCATTTTAAATCTGTCTTCTTAACCGATACAATATCTTTGCCGATAAATGTAACGGAGAATGTGACCAACAGCCATTTTTGTTCCTCGCGGGTAAGTCTTGATCACATCAATGAATCTGACCTATTGCAAGCAGTGAAACGGTTGAAGGCTAATTCATCCATAGGTCCCGATGGTTTACCGGCCTACATTATTAAAGACTGCATCGGCATTTTTAAAGAACCATTGTTGCACATTCTTAACTTAGCCGTAAAAAGTGGTACATATCCAAGCTTGTGGAAGGTGTCTCGAGTTACACCGATACCCAAGGATGGCTCCAGGAGTCAAGTAGTTAATTATAGACCTATAGCTGTGCTTTCAGCACTCGGCAAGGTATTTGAGTATATCATAAATAATCATATCACCAGACAGATCAAACAACAACTGAGCGAGTGCCAGCACGGGTTTAGAGTGGGCAAATCGACTTCCACTAATTTAATCAATTTTGTTGACTATTGTGTTGCGGAAATGGATCATAAAAGGCAAGTTGACGCAACATATTTTGATTTTCAAAAAGCTTTTGATCGGGTCCAGAATGATCTCTTGTTGCAGAAGTTATCCGCTTTTGGTTTCGCTCCTAAACTCCTCGACTTATTCACTAGCTATTTTTCTAATCGTACTCAATATGTGCAATTAGGCAAGTACCGGTCTAACTCGTATGACACTCGTTCTGGTGTCAGTCAGGGCAGTGTCTTGGGACCTACTCTGTTCCTGATCATGGTGAATGACTTGCCGAGCGTTGTCAGATCTGCTCAGTGTTTAATGTTTGCTGATGACCTGAAGCTATTCTTGGGAATCGGTAGCACAGCAGACTGTGACGCGCTCCAGCGCGATATCGATAGGGTAGTGGCTTGGGCTGAACAAAACCGCTTGGAGTTTAATGTTAGTAAGTGTAAGACAGTAACATTTACTCGTTCTCGCTCGCCACTCACATACGACTATAATATTTCTGGTGACCGGTTGGAGCGAGTCAGCCAAATAAGAGACTTAGGTGTAACTTTGGATACATGTTTAACATTTAATTCGCACATTTCTACGATTTGTAACCAAAGTTTAAAAGCATTGGGATTTGTGATGAGGCAGTCAATTCCTTTTCAGAGCAGGTGTGCTATCGTTTTGCTGTACTTCGCTTTTGTCCGCAGTATTCTGGAATATAATTCCGTAATCTGGGATCCACATGAAGAGAAGTATATTACGATGATTGAACGCGTACAACGTAAATTTGCACGGTTTTTGTACAAAAAGTTGTATGGCTTTTACCCTCATTTATATCCGTCTCTTTTCGTGTCTGGTATGGTAGGCCTCGACACACTAAGACTGCGTCGTAAATGTAAATTAGTTTTACATTATTTTTTACTGCTACATAATGAAATAGATGACCCTAATACGTTGTCTCGCTGTTCAATCTCAGCACCGAACCAATATACGCGATTGCGCTCGCGGCGCCTACTCGCCGCGCCACAGGTACGAACCTGCACCGCGCAGTACGCGCCTACTACTCAGGCACTCACACTGCTCAATAATATAATTGTTAAATATCCGGATGTGGACATATTTGTCATCAAACTGTATATGTTTTTAATTGTATGTAAAATGTATATTTCGTGTCAAATGACTTCATAGTCATTTCAACTATTAGAAATTAAGTTACCTTATATTATGTACCTATCTAAATGTAATGACTCACTACACGTTTTAGGCAACTGTAAGTGAAGTGAGCAGTTGTACTACATAAATAAATAAATAAATAAATAAATAACGAATGTTACCCCCTCTTGCTCTGATGACAGCTTCTAAACGATTCCTCATTGACCCAATGAGGTGCTTCACTCTGTCTTGTGGTATACCCTCCCATTCCTCAGTCAGAGTCTTCTTCTCACTGTCCAAGAACTTCCAGCTACCCCACGTGTTTCTCGGAGCTCCCGTTGAACTTGGACCCCAGTGAGAGAACGATTCCTCAGCGAAGTACGGACGATAAAGCAATCGTCTGCCTCCGAAGTGGACCGATTTCTACCGGAACCTCTTCGTCGGTGAAAGCCACCAGTCTCCCGGTGCCTTCGGTATATTCTTGATACCGCTGACTGGCTCATCTGCAAAGTACGAGCCACTTGACGTTGACTCAGGCCCCGTTGCAATAGAATAACTGCTTGAGCCGCTGCTTCCGCTGTTGTATCCACTTCCGGGAAATTTTCTTGCTTGGAGATTGACGAGATGTGTACCTGTTGACGTTTCACGGTCAACTGATAAGGGTAAAGGGTTACGTCACCTTTTATACGCCCTAAGGTCGCGCAATGCTAACTGAGTTATCGAGTACGAAATCATACAGTTACTGTTCCTTGACTGTTGTGACAATGTCTAAAAGTTAACACTGTAGTAATTGTTATTTTTTTTTAAGTTTACATCTAGAACTTAAAGAATTTAAGACCTAAATTAAGATTTAGGTCTTAATTTGAAAACTAAAAAAGTATGAAGTGAGTTGATTTTTTTGCTCGCCAGTGTATTAAACAGAAGAAGTCCAAGCAACGAACCTTGAGGAACACCAGAATAGACGTTCCACCAGGTAGACCAGAAGCCATTTAGTGCTACAGCCTGAGATCGGTTCTCAATATATGAAACGAACCACCGGTAAAGGTTACCATGGATCCCCGCCAGGATAAGCTTTTTTAATAATATCCTATGGTCAATTTTGTCAAATGCTTTACTGTAGTCCGTAAAACTTGCGTTACCTGACTACCAACATCCATATGTGAAGTAGTATAATCAGTAAATACGAGTAGGTTAGTCAACGTGGAACGATTCCGTAAAACACCATGTTGTTCCGGTATGAGAGTTGCAGAAAGCGTCTGGTAAACTTGCGTACAGACAATTTTTTCCAAGACCTTGGCAAAGACACATAATTTTGATATGGGCCTGTAGTTTTTAGCATCGTTTTTGGCGCCATTATTATGTATAGGTGTGATAAATGCCTTTTTCCAGATGTTAGGTATATGGTCTTCCGCTATTGTTCTTTTAAAAAGTATTACGAGTGGACCTTATTACGTGGGACTAAAGTATATCTGGCGAAAAGTGGGTGTAGAAATACACCTCTGCCTACCTCTTCGGGGTTATAGGCGTGAGACTATGTATGTATGTATGTATGTATGTATGTACGAGTGGATCTAGTAAGCTTGTCGCGCAATAACGATGAATGAAGGTAATATATTATCCGGACCGGCGCCTTTCGTTACGTCAAGGGACTTCAGTTGTTTTAAAAGCAAATCAGCATTGACTTCTATGTCACATATACTATTCGGCGCATTATCAGCATATACGAGACTTGGACAAGAATACGATGGTGGAAGGAAATTAGAGAAGAAATTGGCAGCAAAAAGGTTACATATTTCATCACCCGTCTCAACTGACTGGCCATCGTAAGATATGATAGAGGGGAATGCGGACGATCCGGTTTTATTAGATTTAATGTAAGACCAATACGATCTGGGGTTGTTAATAATGGAATCCTCTGAATGTTTTATGTTATTAGAATAACATTCTTGCTCCATTTTTTTGGCACGTGTACGGAGAAGATTAAAGGTATTGTAATCACTGAGATTGCCATATATTTTATATTTTTTTAAATACTCGTATTTTTCTTTGAGTATTTTTTTTTAATGGAGCGCAATACCAAGGCGGAAAAGAGCTGGGAGTAACCAATTTATGTGGAACATGGTGCTTTATTACATCATATAAATATTTATAAAACGTATCGACAGCTTCCTCCATAGTGTTATTATTTAGAAATGTTTTCCAATTGATACTATTTAACGATAATTTAATTTCATCATAATTTGCTTTGTTATAAAAATATTTTAATCTTGGACTACTTTTCAACAGACATTCTTGAGTAAAATTTAAGATAACATCCAACGATTTATGATGATTATCTTATATTACTAGCCGATCATTACATGAAGTAACTGTTACTTTATGGTTGCATAATATGTAGTCTAAAATCCTGCTATTAATATTTTTACTAAAATTGTATTGGACAAGCCCACACTCTGCTAAAGTATCAAAAAAGGTCACTTGTGATTCTCCAGTGACGTCGCTAGGTTGCAAAGAGTTGTTTTCAACTCTCCAATTTACGTTGCTTAAGTTGAAATCGCCCATTATTAAAAATAAATCATTTGGGCAAGAATTAACAATGGACAAAAGGTTAGATGTAAAATTCTGCAGTTGCGTATTAAAAGAGTGACCTAAGTTTTCTTTACACAGGTATATTGTACATATATGTAATTGATTAGAGTAACTAGCAGTGTTATTGTTTTTTAATGTAATAGTAATCCATATATCCTCCGCTGTAGATCGCCATTCTGAACGTCCAACCGCAGCTATATCGCGCCGAATAGCCAGAAGCACCCCACCACCGTGCCTTTCCCCAGTGGACGCATAGTTCCTATCCCGTCTAAAGACATTATACCTTGTATCAAACAGTTCAGCGTCATACACACCCTCCAGTAACCAGGTTTCCGTTAACGACACTATATTATAGGAGGCAAGCATGAGTTTACGTTTAAAAATGTGCGTCTTGGTGCGCAGTCCTCGAGTATTCTGATAATATACGTTTAAATTACAAGTAGCCATTAAATTCAACGGTATAAACACGTAGGCGAAGCAAATCAAATAAATAAATGAATGTTTTCAATATAAACGCACCAAGCATAATGAGTAACGTACTCGTAACATTGACATTATTACCCTTGTATTGTAGTAAAGCAAGATCGTAATAGTACAATTGCCGCAAATAATCTTAATATATAAAATCCTTGCGTTACTGACTGACTGACAGACACGCTACAGCCGAAACTATTGGGCGCAGGAAGCTGAAATTTGGCATGTTCATATGTTCCTTGGGGACCGTAGGGGTGCACTAAGAAGGGATTGCCCGAAATTCCCACGGGATCGGCCAAAACGGGTAAATTAAAAAAAAATATAGATAATACTCACAATGATCCATAATAAAACAATAGCCCACGGCGATAAAACACATATCAAACAATTTCGTATAATCGCAGAAAGAAACTTTTTCATTATAATTAAGTACATGCAAGTAACATAATGTTGTAATTTCATCTAATTTGATTACGTAATTGACCATTTATTAGATCAATTATCATGCTCCTACTGATGTACCTAGTTTTAAGGATAATGTAATTACCGTTATTATACATTCAATTATATTTATGTTAATTTATTGATTATATTTTGTTTAGAAATAAGTTATTTAATAGTTACTCAATTGACCCGCAAGCCATTCGTTCAAATGATCCAGTCATTCGTTCGGTGGTGGTGGGGAGATTGACGGTTAGACGAGAGGGGGAATTAGAATATGCAGTAGTCTGGTGGTGAGCTCGTTACCGAGTGGTCGAATAAAGTATACTGTGTCCGAGTGTCGCTGTATTATTAAGTATTGCTGAGTGTACAATATTAAAGAAGTTCATCAAGTGCAGTAGTTTCATTACAATAATTTTATTTTTAAATATAAGGTAAACATAAAATAATGGTTCGTGACCAAGAATGTTAGATATTGACATTTATGCCAATGTACAAGCAATTTTTAACTTAGATCACTCAAACTGCACGCGATAATAACCTTAATAAGTATGCATAAATGCGAGAATAAGTGTAAGAAATCCTTATCAGGTTGAGTACTTACGCGCGAAAACCGGTTGACTGGACTTGTTGAGCACACATAACGACGATCATAAATCATTAGACAAAAGGCAGGTAAACTGCTGATGGTTCTCAAACTGTTTGTTATGTCGAGTAATAGGTTGTAATAGGTGATTAAAGCACAGTAAATAAATGTTAATGTAAATATGAAATTAATTCTGGTTATACAATTTTTGCGAGACCTTCTTCGCGTTTTATAAAAAATATAGGCGAACTATCTGACTTTCGTGGCATTATTTTTGAGTGCTTCACCCATATGTATTGGAAGTTTTGCTCCTTTGCCAGTGATCTTGCTCTGCTAAGTAACTGTTTAGTCCGTTTAGTCAAGTGATCATTGACGTAGAAGTTGCCAGAAAATGAAAAGCCCATGTTGTTGAGTGTAAGCTGCTTACTTCTCCGTGCTGAAGCAACTAATTCCTCCTTAACGTGTTCCGCATTTTGCGGTTTACGTTTCACTAAGGTAAACGTATATTATTTAGATATTTTCTACTCTTGGATTTAAGCACACAAGCATTTTAATAATTTTAATAACATACTTCACACCCTTATTCCCCGAAGGGGTAGGCAGAGGTATTACACACCCGCAGTTCGCCAGTTAACAGTCATGTAATCTTAATATATAAAATCCTTGCGTTACTTACTGACTGACAGACACGCTACAGCCGAAACTATTGGGCGCAGGAACCTGAAATTGGTATGTATGTTCCTTGGGGACCGTAGGGGTGCACTAAGAAGGGATTTCCCGAAATTCGAACGGGATCGGCCAAAATGGGTAAATTAAAAAAAAAATGCAGGCGTAGCTGCTGGCGCCCTCTAGTTTAAAATAAAATGGGCAAGTGCGAGTCGGACTTGCGCACGAAGGGTTCCGTACCATCATCTATAAAAGAAAATCACGTTCGTTGTATGTATACTTAATACTTTTTAAGTAACTGTTTATTAAGATCTAGTAACAAATTGCTTAAACATTACGTTTGTTGTATGGGGGCCCTTTATTATTTACTTTTTTTTATTTAATTATTTATTTTTAAAGGTAATATACTACTAAATATTCTGTGAAAATTTACAGTTAGTAATTTTGAGCAAAAAATACGAAAAAACACACGTTTTTTGTATAGGACCCCGCTTAATACTTTTTTTATTTTTTATTTTTAGTATTTGTTGTTTTAGCGGCAACTGAAATACATAATTTGTGAAAATTTCACGGTTCACGGTTTATGAGATACAGCCTGGTGACAGACAGACAGACGGACAGACAGACAGCGGAGGCTTAGTAATAGGGTCCCGTTTTTTACCTTTTAGGTACGGAACCCTAAATAAATTAATCCAGTGCGATTTGGACTCGTTCATGAAGGGTTCAGTACAAAAGGTATCCAATTAACATACTCACTATCTTCATGTAACACAATACTACTATCAGTGTTTCGCCACCAAAAATAACTTTGTTTTCCATAGTATTTGTATAAGCGACAGAGTTATATTTGAGAGCGATTTCTACCAGGCAACCTGTGACGTCAATCCTTGACGCATCACTCGGCAATAAATACGGCCGCGCGGCGATGGGGGATCTCTTTTGGCGCCTTCAGACCGAGCTAAGTACACCAGCTGCTTTTCCTGGACGACTATCGGGAGCGGACCCTCAACAAATTCCTTACCATCGCCGAATCACGCGACCCTGTTTATATCTTTTCGAATAGCATTTTTTTGTAATTTTTCCGTAAGTAAAACGCTTTGCTAAATGATGTTAGATTTACTTGACGAATTAAATTAATTTTTATTGTAACATTCAACTCACTTTTCTCATTTAAACAACACCCAATGGCGATCCACGTTACAAACCTTTGGATCGAGATATTATTGGTAGGAAATAAATGGTAGTTGTAGTAAGTGTACCAGTTTTAATATTTTCTTGGGTTTACGCGAATGTTACACATTGAAATTAAACTACAGTTTACGGATTTTATCGCGTTATATTGGTTTCACTGGTTATTTGTTATTACATTTAAACCGAAAGATCAAGAAACTACATTTTTATTACTAGCCCACGTTTCGAATTCTTTACAGGATTCGTGTTCACGGCAGACTGAGGTGATATTTGTCTTTGTCTTGAATTTATAAGTTATCTCAAAGTACCTGAACATTTTTCAACTATTGGTGTTACTATCTACGCAGAATGTGCTCACTGTGTCTTGATGTCTTCTGGTGACTTTGTCCTTCTTGGGTTTCATTGGCCTGATAACAGGGTCCCAAGCTGGAGGAACATTCCAACCATCTTCCCTATTGAAATTAGGATGTTTTTTAATTTCAATAGCTTCACGTACCAGTTTTACTTTATTATTTACTTTATTTTTATTTAATTATTTATTTTGAAAGGTAATATACAACTACATATTCTCTAAAAATTTTAAGTGTCTACCTGTTACCGTTAGTAATATTGAGCAAAAACTACGAAAAAATACATGTTTATTGTATGGGACCCCCCTTAATATTTTCATTTTATTGAATTTTTCGTATTTGTTGTTATAGCGGCAACGGAAATACATAATTTGTCAAAATTTCAGCTTTCTAACTATCACGGTTTATGAGATACAGCCTGGTGACAGACAGACAGGCGGACAGACAGACAGCGGAGGCTTAGTAATAGGGTCCCGTTTTTTACCTTTTAGGTACGGAACCCTAAAAAGGCTACTATAAGATAGGAAAATACCGCTACAAAAAGCAGCACAACTACACGATAATACCAATACTTACCATACAACCTAAATGCTATTTATACACCTATATCTTATACAAGGTTATATAGCGGGTCTTACTCGCGATAAATCTTATATTTAAGGCATAAATACCTCGGTTTTTGCCAACGTTTCGGCTGACTTGCTTCAGCATAGCAAACGCAGTAATCTAACGGCTAAACCTTCAACAAAATGTTAAACAAACATATATTTCGCAAAACACGCAGCAACACAACCTCCGAACACGTGAAAATGTTTATTTATTATTCATACTCCGTCAACGTCAACTGCGGAGGCTTCGCGTAAAAATGTTTTAAAACCAATTGCAGTGCGTCAATGAGAAACGGTCGCATATGTTAATATGTTACGGTACTGGTGTGCATTTAATCAAAGCCAAAAAGCGATAAATTACGAGAGCGAAACGAAAATGAGTAGCGGGAATAAGGGTATTATTTGGCGTTGAAGAGAAGTTCTCAATGGAGACGTAAAATATTGCCAAGCTGATCTCGCTCAACTGCCTCGTTGGTCTCGCGGCATAAATGTGCGCGTGGGATTGGGAGGTCTCGAGTTCGATTTCCGGGACGGGCAAAGTGTTATTAGGTTTTTCCGTTAGGAAATTCTCAGTAGCAGCACGGAGTCTGGTAATGTGCCCGGTACGGCAATAGGCTCGCCCTCTATTACGTGGGACCTAAAAATTCATGGCGAAATGTGGGTGTAATATTACACCTCTGCCTACCCCTTTGGGGATACAGGTGTGAGTCTATAAAAAAATAAAAATAAAAGATCTTGCTATAGTCATAGTCATTTATTTCATCATAATAATTTCATCACACAGCCTATCACAGTCCGCTATTGGATAAAGAACTCTTTTTATTTGCTTCACATTATGATATGATGCATTCACATTAGCATTGAGGGATTTATTTATTTATTTAATCTTAGGAAGACCAACAGCATATAGAAATGAAATAAATATGTAAAATATGTCACATATGGCCAATCACAGGTCTCCACGATTAGCCTACTATACGCTGGCCGCACGGTTTGATCTAATGGCGCTGATACACTTGAGCGTTCACCTGAAATGAGCATTCTCGCGAAAGTTACAAAACAAATGAGTGTGTTTTAGCGAGCATTCTCACGAACATTCGGGCGAGCCTTAGAATAAAAATAATACATAGAATTCGCGCTACAATGGTGGTTAAGCCCAATATATTTACTTCACTTTGACTTATGATTTTAATCTAGGGCAGAATCTTCGTAGTGTATCACTAATTTTAACTTGACTAGTGATGGGCTTACTCAGAATAAATATCGATAAAATATCGATAATGTTTACAATAGATCCTAAGTTTTGGTTTACTCAGAATAAATGTCAATAGAATGTTGATAAGCTCTCGGTATTGATAAATAAAACTGAACGTAGGAACAGACACTTGGGTGATTTATTAAACCTGTTCAAAATAAAATCTGCATTTTATTATTTAGATACGTCATTTGTTTATATATTTATATATATCTTAACTCTTACTCTAGAAATAAGGGTCCATAATGTATCTTATATTGTCATATTGTAACACCTTATGTAACTTATGGAGTGCAATAAAACATTGAGTATTGAGTATAATTCATAAGTGAAACTGAAGTAAACATATTGGGTAAAACTGCTTTTGTAGTGCGATTTCTAATTTTTTTCTATATTCTACGGACTATTTGAATTTAGAGTGTTCGCTAGAATGATCGTGAAAATGTTTGGTTCGACAAAACAGAAAACGGCGAATACTTGCTGTTCTGTTACATGTGATTGCTTAGGTGTATCAGCGCCATAAGGTGAATGTCGAGGGTTCCATCTCCTCCTAAGGAGTTTGCTTCGTGTATTTACCTCAGTAGCTTCAGTCGTCACTAACCTATCACATTTAGCGAGTGTCATACACCCACGGAATGTGACACTTGGTATTCTTAATCCGTCGTCACACCAATGAATACAGATTTACATAGAGGCGCATTTCTTTAGGCGCTCTGAAGACAAATTTTCTGTGACCCAAATTGCCGCTTCGTGGCGTGGCAGTCGCGCTGTGACACCTGTCTCTACGAGAGCAAGAGAGACCAACGTTCCTCCTGCGTATCTTAACTACAAGAGCAAGAGAGACGGAGAACTACGCCAGCGCGGCCAACGGCGCCAACTACGACCTAAACTGGAGACAATCTCCACTTTGAATCGGCACATGAAATCCTTAAGAACTGCGTTTCTATGTAAATATCTGAGCTCTTTGGTCACACTTAGATATCAACAATTCACTTTATGTCCGTTTCTATCCGTTACTCCTCCCGCATGAGTTTCAGTTTTCGTGAACGAATGTAACCTTTTGAAAACAACATTTTGATTTATAAGCTAAATTACTGCAATATTTAATAAAAAATCTTTTACCTAATCGTTTTACGTGGAATAGTAACATAAATATATCCTGGCAAACTTTCGGATATATAATTATAATAGCCGTAAGATCAATCGAAGATTTATCCCATCGGCAACGCACAAACTGTAAATTCTATAACTATAAATCAACAACACTGAAAAGGCAGCTGAAATTGCACCCAATTTAGTTTCAATAGTTATTTCAAACGAAACTAAGATGGATCAGTGCGAAAATGTGACTGGAAGCCATTGTTAAAAGTAAATGGTTTCATTGCAAACGAGTCATTGCGAAGATTGATCGTGTATTTCATTAAATAAATAAAAATAAATGTGTTAACATTTCAGAGTGGTTTTAGTGAGACGTGACGTGTATTTCAGATTAAATTCCAAAAAGAATATGAACTCCGTGGTCCAGTGGATACCGTATGCGACTGCTGATCGGAGCTCCTGGGTTCGATTCCCGGGTCGGGCAAAAGTGTTACTGGGTTTTTCTGAATGCTCAGTAGCAGCACGGAGTCTGGTGATGTGCCCGGTAACGCCAATAGGCTCGCCCCCTATTATGTGGGACCTGAAAAACTCATGGTGAAACGTGGGTGTAATATTTACACCTCTGCCTAGCCCTTCGGAGAAACAGGCGTGAGACTATAAATAAAATAAATAAATAAAGAATATGAATTCTATAACTAGTATGGACAGGTCTTAGTCGATGCAAAATGTGCTGTGTTTTTTTTTATTTGCATTTTTTTTAATTGGACATTAAGACAAACTGTGCTTCAAAATAATTGTCACACATGTAGGTATTACATAGAAAAGATATTGGTTACTATTTTAAACTTTGGCAACTTTACGTTAGAATATAAAAAACATAGTCCAGAGTCCAAAGTCCGTGTGGTGACGGATTAAGAATACGGATGGTCACCACCCCATATCATCCCATGGGTGTCGTAAGAGCCGACAGAGGGAGCGTATTATGCAGAGAACAGCACTGTTAGAGAAGGAAAACTTGACACAAACCCTATACCAACCCATTTGGGCAGCGTGGTAGAGTAGGCCAATTCCTCCTTTCAAAGGAGAGGCCTAGTCCAGCAGTGGACTGTTAAAGGCTGATGATAAAAAACATTTAATAATACCAAAAACTAATTAGTCCATCTCAGATTTATTAGCTAGCATGAGTTGCTACCCACAAAAAACAAAACATAGACGTAATTCCCAAATACAACTTGACATCCAACACTATACACAACAGAACCCATCTAAATATCCATATTCCACAACCGCCTACACCCTATACGTATGTTTGAAACTATCACATATCCATTACGGACGTACAATGTCAGGCTTAATAGAATTTAATCGAAATTGCACCGCCTTGAATCAACACGCAGATAATCAACTTATGTTATTAACAGCCAACTGATTGTGGCTATCGGCAGGTAATGGATTCTGGTAGTGGTTAATAGAAGTAATTAGATCGTGTAGTTATTGGGTTGTGTGTGGCTTGAGATAAACAGAGAGGTATTTATGAACAGATATCTAAAAATTTAAAAACTTTGTATAATATAATATTCTACCACATTCACACAACACCATCTAGTCCCAAACTAAGCAGAGCTTGTACTATTGGTACTAGATAATGGATAAACATACATACATACTTTTTTTTGCAAATACATACATATTATACATAGAAACACCCAGACCAAGACAAACATCCATGTTCATGCACACAAATGTTTGACTTGAACGGGAATCGAACCCGCGACCTTCGGCGTAGCTGTCGCTTACACTCCCGCGGCGCCAACCGGTCCTCAAATATCCCTATATTTGTAGGTGCCCAGTCATCATCGTCCTAGCGCTATCCCGGATGCATCCAAGACTTACACACCTTGAAACCCAGGGGCCGCGTAGGTACTAGTCTAACCAGATATTAAAGCTTTTCCACAGAGCGACTGCCGTCTAACCTCCGCAACCCAAAGAGATAGCGATATTTCATAGTATAGACCAGGATCAGTTTATTTGAGGCTACTGACTCCCCGTACCGACTGTCAAAGATCTTCATGACAGCCGGGGCTGACGGTTTAACGTGCTCTCCGAGTCAAGCAAGCAATAATTAACAATTTAATACGCACATAACTTTGAAAAGTCATTGGTGCCGTGGATTCGAACCCGATACCCTCTGCATGGCAGTCCGTTGGTATCTCCACTAGGCTATCGCTAAACAGATTAGGTATTACCTAGTATTCCGTCAAATCAGGTTAGACTAGAAAGCGGAACCTGGACGAATATCTTGGATGCAACCTTTTTATGAAATGTTGAATTATATATGTCATCATCATCCTCCTAGCGTTAACCCAGTTGCAACACGTGGTCCGTGTACTAGTCTAACCGTTTTTGACTGAATATTACCTTTCCCACAGAGCGACGGCCCGTCTGACCTCTGCAACCCAAAGGCATAGCAATATTCCATGGTTTAGACTAGTGGCAGTTTTTCAGAGGTATTGACTCAATATATCGACTGCCAAAGATCTTCATGACAGTCGGGACCGACGGTTTAACGTGCCTTCCGAGGCACATGCTAAGCGATAATTAGCAATTTAATACGCGCATAATTCCGAAAAGTCAGTTGATACCCTCTACATGGAAGTCTGTTGGTATCTCCACTAGGCTATCGCTGCTGAATTACATATCATCATCATTATCAAATCAGCGGAAAGACGTCCACTGCTGGACATAGTCCTCCCCCAAGGCTCTCCATGGACCGATCCTGAGGCACCCGCATCTATCCGCTGAATCATATATATCTGCAGGCATATTACAAGCGTCTGCATTTTACCTTTCAGCACTCTGAACTGCAGTCTGGAGCCGTTTCAGAACCTCCTCGGAGATAAACAACCCTCCGTGTACACGCTGAGACTCAGCCTGCTCCTCGTCACAGAGAAGATCAAGGAGTACAAGGAGCTCGTCTGTTATCACGTAAGATACTTCAACTTTATTGAACTACTAGAGGATGCCCACACATTTTTTTTACCTGTTTCTGCCAGATCTAGTGGGAATTTTAGGCAATCCCTCCTTAGTACACCCTAACGGTCCCCAAGGAAAATACTGCTAAATTTCAGCTTCTTGTGCCTAGTAGTTTTGGCTATCCGTTGTCTGTCAGTCAGTCAGTAAAACAATAAATTTATATATAAAGATAATCACGTTAGTAGAAATACTACAGGACTCACTAAACTGGTTCTATCGAGGCAGCTTCTGCCTTTCATAGAAGATCTAAGTAAAGTAGCATTATTCCAATAGTTGCATTTGTCAGAGCCCTTGACGCCCCACCCCTCATCTCATAAATTCCTAAAAGGTGAGAGGATTTTAATGAAAAAGGATTAAGGGAGTACTTCATCGATAAGTTGGTCTTTTAACGACCTTGGACTGACAATTAATTAAACGATAGGAACTCTGTGCACTCAAAGAGTAAAACGTAACATTGTCGATGAGATCTGTATATATAAAATTCTGGCGTTAGTGACTGACTGACAGACAAGCTACAGCCAAAACTAATGCGCGCAGGAAGCTGATTTTTGGCATGTATATTTCTTCTTGATCGTAGGGGTGCACAAAGAAGGGATTTCCCTAAATTCCTACGGAATCATAAGTTAACGGTTAAATAAATTAGAAATAACGTGCGCGCGTAGCGCCGGGCACCCTCTAGTATGAACTAAAACTGTTATACAGTTTTTCTACCTCTTATCTATCAGGAGCGATTCTTGGAAAAGAAAACCGGCAAGGCTAGTGGTTCTCGTCTCAAGACATCCAAGTACACAGTACGAGTACACGTACCTATGCAGTGCGTTCCCTTGGCCATCACACACCTAGTGCCATCAGACCCTTGTCCCGCGTAAGTCTTTACACTTCTTCTTTGTTTCGCATGACTGTGTGGTGTAAGAGCATTAAAAAAGTCAATCACTACTCCATTTCACTTCGTAGATGTCGTAAGAGGCGACTAAGGTAAAATCAAGAAGCAAATAGTAATTTTGGATAGAGAAAAAACTCTGCATCATACCATATACTTACCCGTCCAGCCATCGTGTTATAGTTAGCCAAAGCCTCCCGTTGACCCACCATGCCATTGTGATGCAAATTAGGATCGACATAGACCGCTCTTCCTCAGTAGTGGACTGCGTATAGCTGTGAGATGAAACTTCATCGAAGGTCTTGGTTCACAACGGGACAACGTAACAATAGTTAGAATCCCTCTCCTTCGGTGTTGGTTCGGTGTCTCTTCTCTTTAGGTGTCGAGCTTTATATGTGTCCTTGTCACTCAACATGGCCTCAACTTGTCTCAGACTTGATGATGAAAGTTTTCCCTTGTCATCAAATAGACCACCAATACATAACACAATATTGCTTCTTTCTCCATCAGGTGCGTAGAAACTCGTTGGCTGTCCAGGATTACTGATGGCAACCAAATGCCTTTCTTGGAGCAGAAGCAAGCACTAGACGCTTTGGCTGAGCTGTCAAGAGACCCAGCGTATCTGAGAAGTGACAGAATACATCCGTTATCTGACTGTAAGGTGCCGCGAAGCAGAGCCTTGCTAGCCAAGAGATATATGAGAACCTCTTAAGAAGATGTGTTTGTGACGATATTGTTGTGTTAATAAATGTTTTATTATTGTGCTTATTCGCAAGAATTTTGACAAACTGCAGTTACGTTGCCTCCCCTGTAATATAGGACTATGACCCATAGTATAACCACAAATAAAATAGTACCATACTAGTAGTATAACCTAAGTGGTGACTAATAGGGTGGCAACTGGCGAAAGCTGATTACTGATCGTATACTTATGACATAATCTAGAGAGGATAACTGCAACCATGGTCCAGTGGATAGCATAATATGCGACTGCTGAGGGTGGTCCAAGGTTCGATTCCTAGGTAGGCCAAAAATAGTTACTGACTTTTTCCGAATTCTGAGTAGCAGCACGGAGTCTGGCAATGTGTCCGGTAACGGCATTAGGCTCGCAATCTATTACGTGGGACCTAAAATTCAGAAGGCGAAACATGGGTGTAATATTACACTTCTGCCCACCCTTTCGGGGAATCAGAAGTGACGATATAAAAAAATATATAAAACTAAACAAAGTGGATGGCAATAGAAAAAGTTTGGGAAAACCGTTTCTATGGTTATGAGCCACAGGTTACTCTGTGCCATGAGGTAGACCACTAGCTCTAAAGCCAGTAATACAAAACAAAAATCAAGCTGACTAACAAGACTCTCACTTTACAAATGCAAAAAATACAGAAAGCCCTTATTTTCTAGATAAACAGCATAATTCTCAAAACTGGAGACATTTGTCGTGTACATAATTACCACGTAGTCGTAAATCAAACTGGCACGTGAGTGTAATCTCGTTCTCTTTACTTCCAGCGTTAATACACGCGGGTTTAAAATTCTCTGTACGTATTAGATGTGGTCGGTGAGCGATGAGTGTTCGTACGAGCTAATTACATTAAGAACATCTTTAAGGCCTCTCTCACATTGGGCAAGCGTTTCTCGAGCGTGCGCCCAGCGTTCTCTTTGTACTATTTAATGAACGCCGAGCGCACGCCGGACACACGCCGTACTCCCGTTCGAGGGACATGCACGTCCAAACTGAGGGAGGCTTTATAGGAGAACCTCCTTTAGGGTAGGCAAGGCGTTCGCATTTCGAATGTTGGAAGTACATGCACATTCGCGGCTTTTTTTACATTCGTTGACTTTACATCATAAAATGCTCCATACTTATGGCCAATTCTGTGTAATTATTGCGTAGTTATGATGCGATTTAGTTTTTTTTTGGGACTGCAATTCCTGGTCAGTGACTACGCCTTCATGGGAGTCCATTTCTATGGTTGAAAGAAGCTTACATAAGTCACAATCTAGCATCCTGTCTCCACTGACAAAAATTATCACCGCTCCGTGGCGACGTGAAAGAAAAAAACAAACACACGTTCACATTTGTAACATTACAATAGATTGAGCCCCTTTCTCGGGAACTCAAAAATCTGTTATTGAGTTAATCGAGTTCTTACAGCAAAATATGTACTTATGAAGAAAAGGGGATTTCATATTATACAGGTTGTAACAAGACCCTTAACAAAAACTGAAATCCCATGATGTACCAATCAGTATGAACATTTTTTACTTCGGCACCATACCTGGGAAATAAATGGATCAGAAGATATTGAGGCTCAAAGTTAGTATGGATTTTTCTAATAAGGTATAAAATCGATGCATTTACCCCGCCAATATGTTCTTTAGATGCCCTATAACCCCATGGGTATTTCGAGCATTGCACGCGCGCGCTTTTAATTGCGGTTTAAAAAATGTGAAACTCAAAAAAAAATTGTTTCCCAGGTATTATATTTGGTTAGTATGACTTGGCATGATGTCCACAACGAGTAGACTTCGGCTTGGTAATGGGTCTTGTGACATCCTGTATGTATAAAGTAGAGAGTAGCAAGTATAGATGATGTTGCTACTTTCTTTAAATATTTTAAATAGTTGCCGCAATGAGCGAGAGTCCTAATAGCTAGGAAATTGCATGTGCATAATATATTATTTCAATCCCACGTACAACCTTTAACTTATTAGATAATTTAAATAGATTTATTAGAATATTAGTAATATGTTAGATAATTTTCAGTTCTAAAATTATTCAATTTCAGCGTATTAAGTTTATCAATTTTAATATTAAATCTATTCGTCGACCGTTTGGCGCAGCGGAAGTGTAAGCGACTGCTACGCCGAAGGTCGCAGGTTCGATTCCCGCTCAAGTCAAACATTTGTGTGCATGAACATGGATGTTTGTCTTGGTCTGGGTGTTTCTATGTATAATATTTTTATTTTTTTTATAGACTCACGCCTGTATCCCCGAAGGGGTAGGCAGAGGTGTAATATTACACCCACATTTCGCCTTGAATTTTTAGGTCCCACGTAATAGGGGGCGAGCCTATTGCCGTACCGGGCACATTACCAGACTCCGTGCTGCTACTGAGAATTTCCTAACGGAAAACCCAATAACACTTTGCCCGACCCGGGAATCGAACCCGAGACCTCCCAATCCCACGCGCACATTTATGCCGCGAGACCAACGAGGCAGTTATGTATAATATGTATGTATTTACAAAAAACAAAGTATGTATGTTTGCTTATCCATTATCTAGTACCCATAGTACAAGCTCTGCTTCGTTTGGGACTAGATGGTAACGTGTGTATGTGGTAGAATAGTATTTATCATGAAAATTTATGATCAATTTGAATTAAATTATTTTGCGTCGAATTAATTTGAAGGGTTTGTTAAATCATATTTAAACTTTCGTGGTCATTTAAACTGATGTTAAATTTTATTTCAGAGTATATACCACGTACCTAACGTTTCGAATAACCGATATTTTGGTACTGTGGCAAGCGGATGATGTTCACGGATGTTACTCGAAACAAAGGTACGTGGTAAACAGGGTGTAAAAAGGCTCTTAACGAAAACTGAAATCCCATATTGTACCAATCATTACGAATTTTTTTTTACTTCGGCACCATACCTGGGAAATTACTCGTTCAGGAGATATTGAGGCTCAAAGTTACTATTCAATTTTTTTAATTAGGCACAAAATCGATGTATTTCTCGCGCCACTTCGATTGTAGATGCCCTATGCACCCATGGATGAGTAGGTATTTCAAAAATTGCACGCGCGCACTTTTTATTGCGGATTAAAGAATGCTTCAACTTAAAAAAGAATGCGTTTCCCAGGTATTATTTTAGCTTAGTATGACTTGACATGATGTCCAAAATGAGTAGACTTTGGCTTGGTGCTGGGTCTTGTGATACCCTGTATATGCCGATAGATCATATTCGTATAAATTTGAAATTATGTGTTTTCAGTGACAGCATAAAACGTATAATATTCAGTAGTTAAGAAGTCGGCTAATATTCTTTCAATTCTGGTTAGACTAGAAAGCGAACCCTTGTCCCCCAGGCGCAAGTTCTTGATCATAGATGCTACCGGGATAACGTGAGGACAATGATGACTTAGTAATTAATACTTTCTGCTGACGGTCGAGGCAGCGATAGTCTAGTGGAGATACTAACAGACTGCTATGCAGAGGGTGTCGGATTCGAAATTATTTTCATGTGTATATATATGTGTATGTATATATTATATATATGTATATATACCTATATTTATATATATATTTATTTTATTTTATATGTATGTATGGATATTTTATGTATTAAAATTTAAATTATAAGTATGTATTATGTTGCGTATTCTCTTTAATTTTACTCTGTTGTAGTAGACATCTGCCATGATCATCTCTGCATCACCTAAAGGTTGACTGGGAGAAAATGCCTATAGGCATTAAGTCCGCCTTGTGCAATGTATTTTGCAGGAAGTTAATATTTTCTTGAGTTTACGCGAATGTTACACATTGAAATTAAACTACAGTTTACGGATTTTATCGCGTTATATTGGTTTCACTTGCTAATACATTTAAACCGAATGATATAGAAACTACATTTTTATTACTAGCCGACGTTTCGAATTCTTTACAGGATTCATGTTCACGGCAGACTGAGGTGATATTTGTCTTTGTCTTGAATTTCAAAGTTATCTCAAAGTACCCGAAACATTTTTCAACTATTGGTGTTTACTATCTACGCAGAATGTGCTCACTGTGTCATGATGTCTTCTGGTGGTCCTTCTTGGGTCTCATTAGCCTGATAACAGGGTCCCAAGCTGGAGGAACATTCCAACCATCTTCCCTATTGAAATTAGGATGTTTTTTAATTTCAATAGCTTCACGTATCATTCTTGGAATAAAGCGGTGTTCATTTGCGAGTATCTGTGGTTTATCAAATCGCAGGTAATGGTTGGTTCCTTGTTCTACATGTTCACACACAGCAGACTTCGTCGAGCGTTTGCAGGAAGTTTTTAAATAAATAAATAAAATAAATAGATAATATTAAAACAAAAGAACAAACTTAAACGTTAAGCTTAAAGATACGTTTTAAAGTCAAATGCATAGCCCGTGTATTGACTTCCGGCACCGGAAGCAGACACTACTTCCGGTTTCAACACACATACTTTTTTCGAGTAGCATCCCGAGGGATATTTGAAGAGCTCTCTAGATAAAGTTGTTGTATGAATGGAGGATGCCGCAGCTACGAGCGCACAATTTTATTAATTTAGCCGTTTCTGCCTGATCCCGTGGGAATTTCGGCATTTGTGCACTCTAAGGTCCCGCATACATGCAAAATTTCTGCTTCTTGCGTCCAGTTTTGGGTGTGCATTGTCTGTCAGTCAGTCAGTACCTAATGCAAGTATTTTATATATACAGATTTTGTTTAGACTAATGTATATATTGATGTAACGATAGCCTAGTGGCGACACCAACCAAAATCTACGCTAAAAGACAGTGGACTTTTCAAAGTTATATGCGTAAATTATTAATACAACTGGGTAAACGGTGAAGGAAACATCGTGAGAAAACCTGCATGTCTGAGAGTTCTTCATTATGTTCTTGAAAGCTATGTAATGTGAAATCTGCCAACCCGCACGTAAATATAATTCAGAGGGCACGTTAAGCCGTCGGTCTCGGCTGTCATGAAGATCGTTGACAGTCGTTATATCAAGTAGTCAGTACTTCTAAGATTAACTGACACTAGTCTAAACCACGGAATATAGCTATCCTTTTGGGTTGCGGAAGTCAGGCAGGCAGTCGCTCTGTGGAAAAGCTAATATTCAGTCAAATCTGGTTAGACTAGAAAGCCGACCCCGGGTTCTAACTGGAATAACATCAGACGGATGACCTAATTTTTACTTTTGTTCATTGTAACACTAACTTTAACTATAAAACGTGTAAATTCTATTTTCTTTATTGCACTTGCGTGAGTAAACTGTGTAAATACTTAGCATTAGTTAATTAGTTTCATTAATTATTGTCGCTCCTTTTACGGCCCCATTACATGGTCATTTTATTTGTTTATTGTGTTGAAACACTATTTGTCATCACGTTATTCAAATAACCGTTTTAAAATGGTGAAAATTATATTCGCATATTTATAGTAATTATTTCAGTATTGAAGTTTGTTTTTAATATTAGGTAGGTACATGCAATTGTCGTTTTCTTGTTCTCCTGTACTTGTATAATTATATTAAACTAATATATAAAGCTGAAGAGTTTGTTTGTTTGTTTGGTTGAACGCGCTAATCTCAGGACCTACTGGACCGATTTCAAAAATTCTTTCATTGTTAGATAGCCTATTTATTGAGGAAGGCTATATAACATCACGCTATGAGCCACGGGAGCGGAGCAGTATCCTTAAATAACGCGGGTGTAACCTCACATAGTGTATTATAAAGCTGAAGTATTTATTTGTTTATTTCTTTGGTTGAACACGCTAGCGCATCAGGCACTACTGAATCAATTTGAATAATTCGTTTTGTGCTGGATAGCCAATTCATCGAGGAGGGCTATGGCTACACTATCACACTATTAGCCACAGGTGCGGAGCAGAAGCCTTAAATAATACCGGCTAGCTAGTAACGAATAAATAACATACATACTTAACGTCACGCCTTTTATCCCCGAAGGAGTAGGCAGAGGTGTATTTCTACACCCACTTTTCGCCAGATATACTTTAGTCCCACGTAATAAGGGGTGAGCCTATTGCCTGTACGAATAAATAATGATTTTAAAAACATACTGGAAAATAAAATATTAGGAAAAAGAGGAAGGGGTCGACCCATGATACACAGATCAAATGAAAGAAAAGGCAAAGGTCATGTCGTGTAAGGAGGTCAAGGTACTGGCCGAAGATAGAAATACATGGCATAGGTACATTCCACCGACAAGAGCAAAGCTCTTAAACTGAATTGAAAGAATATGAATTCGAATAGGATTATCCACTAACAAAAATGAAACTACAAACTTTTACTCTCTAACAAAGTAGATCAGCCCATAAACTACAACGTAGGTAATTTTAAGAAGATCGACACTTTCCTCTTATAAGCTGAAGTTATTTATCTTCCTTCCAAGTTCAAGGGGACACTAAATCTCCTTCGTAATACAAGTGTTACTATCCTTGACCTTGGGATACTGCCCTTGACCTTGAATCACCAGCAATACATTAAGTGCTACTCTCCAGCACTTTATAAAACTAACGCCTTTGACCTAGGAGCTGACATTCAAACAGGTACGTCGTAGGTCAATCGATTTGAGACTTTAAAGTGATTAGCAGAAAGGTGGTATTAGATTGTGATCTATTATCAAGTTGTTGAACATATAATTTTAAGGTGTAGTTGAATTTAAAAGGTGTCCTTTCCTTTTCATCTATTTATTTTATCTGGTTATGTAATAAAGTGCATTTATTAAGTACTTGAGTTATATTTCAAAGTCAGTAAAATTTATATGCTAACGTAAATTCCGTACTTTTCTAATATTTACTTTAGACGCGAAATGGCCACTGATGGGAATATTAATCTAAGAAGAGTGAGAGGTTCTTCCCATAACCCTACTATCTACCCGAATCGGAATATAAAAATCTTTGGCGTTCATATTATATGAAATAAACTAATTTGAATTGTGATAACGTAATGAAGTTTCTTGATAGAATCGATGTTCGGTACAGCATCTGCAAATCCAGCAAATTAAAAAAATAATCTACAGTAAAGTGCACTAACAAAGTGCAAGTGCTTCTAATGTTTGTATCAGGAATGGTCCGATTGGCGGAATCACAGACTCTCTTTATACGTCTGTGGGCGGAATACTGAAAGTTATGTTTGGTCTATATGTTACTGTACGAGTAAAAGCCAGAAGTACGGTAAATCTTAAGATTTACCAGCATGAGTTGTTAAATGTCCGAATTTTTATATAAAAACAAAACTACGTTGACGGACCCCTGCTTCGCAAGGCTCCTATTTTTGGGTTAAGGGTCACAAGAGAACCTAACATAACCTAACATAGCAAAGAGCTATGGCAGATTTTTAGTTCAGTGCACTAAAACCATCTTAAAAACTCATTACAACCAAAATTCATGAAATATTTTAATACGATTTTCTATATTTTAGTCTAATTTAGATAAGGCTAGGTAAAAAAGTATAAAATTAAAAATAGCTATTATGTTAATTGATTGCCGGCTTTTCGTAATGGCCATTTCTTTGGTTTTTCAGAAAGAGGTTGCCAGAGTAAATAATTATTTTTCTAAGATAGAATCATGAATGGTTTTTATAGATTAAGAGATTTAAATAGTTAATTAATATTAATAATACTATTTTTTTGCTTGCTTCGTTTATTTCTTTGCGGATTTTAAATAAAGTACAGTATTAATAACTTCTTTCGACATTTAAAGTAAAACTGGGCGCTGGCTAAAAGATGGACATTCAGAGAAAAATACAACATGACATTTGACATTTCGATTATTTTCACATCACCTTGCTGTCGCCCGCGCTTGTTTGTGTTCTGAGCATTGGTTCTAAGTGTTTTCGCTGCTTTTACCCTGTTTTCAGTATTCTTTTTGACCCGGATTGCCCAAGGACTCTGTTTTCGCTTCTTGTTATATGACTCAAACTGTTTATGGACTCTGATATTGCCTCTTTGTGACTTGTGCGTGCTTAAAGGATTCCGATACTGCCCTGTTTCTTGGATATTGTTTTGTACCCGGTTTCTACAGCCAAAATGAGTGTTCGTGGTCGTGGCCACGGCAGTTGAAGTCCGTAGGGAACATAATATAGAAACAACTGAATATAATCTCAGAGGCAGTGATGACGCTATTTTAATAAGAGGTAGAATAAAATCAAGACACATAAGTCGGAAACAATATTATGTTTATGTTTTGATTGAAAATATATACCTGGACGAATAGGAATCACTGAATATTGCTGTAGTTGCCTCGTTGGTCGGCGTACGCTAGGATGTTGCGCTCATGTAATGATCATCAATTGGTATTTGGGTTCGGCTAGACATCAACAAAATATCTTTGCACCAGCTGCCTTTTTAGATGATGTGCTAGTTATAGAGGATGATGAATAATAAAATATTGTAAAATGAAATCTTGTGTTTTTACTATTCACCAAATCTTTTTCATACATTAGGGAACCTGAAACATCTTTTTATCCTTGGTAATCCTATGTAAGTAACACGTTAAGAAACCGTCGTCGGCTCACTATTTTACACGACTGCCCAAAAAAGTTGTGTAAGTATTGTTTTTTTTTATAATGATAAATCATATTTCATTTATTCATGCACCATGAAATAAAAATATACATACGGTTATCGATAAGGCTTCGTCAAAATGTCACAGAGAATTGCAATATGAAATGTATGTGAGTTTCTTTATTCCGCCATAACTTCTAAATGGCTGAACCGATTTCGGTGAGTGGGCTATTGTTGGAATCCTCACGTGACACAGGCTATATATTTTTTTGGGAAATCAGTCGTGTTTTATTTTCTTAGAAAAACGTTCAGTATGTAAATAAATAGTCAATATTGATAGCATATGTTTAAAGCTGCATAAGAGCATCTGATTTTATTAACGTCTGATATCTATGTATGTCATGATAACAGACTGGTCTCTCTATGCACAGAGGAGCTTAAGACAAATCCAAGTGGTGCCCACACCTGGGGTTGCTTAACTTGCGTAATCGTTAACAATGTTTACTAGAGGGCATAAATAGTAATGCTATCGAGCTCCTTCAGTTTTATATACCAATAAATTATTATTTGATGCAGCAATATACTAAATAGAAGGTTATTAATGACATAACCTATAAAACTTCTAAGCATAATAACTCAAAAACCTGGCCTCCTACAGTTACGATTTTTTTACCTTTAGAATCAGCAATATATATTCTATCAAACAAGGTTTATTTCATTTATAGATGCTAAATTTGGTGATTAACTAAAATTATGTATGGGAAGCTGCCATAGCTCTTTGGCCATTTGTCTTTTTTGTGCACAATGTGTCAAATATTGGAATTATCGTATATATGTTACTGTAAAAGCCCGTAAGGTTAGGTGAGACTGTAACTCAAGTAATCAGGTTATGTTAGGTTCTCTTGTGACCCCTAACCCAAAAATAGGAGCCCTGCAAAGCAGGGCTCCGTCAACTAGGTGTCTTTTTTTAATTAAAAAATTCGGACATATACCTACTCATGCTGGTAAATCTTAGAATTTACTGGTAAATTTTAAGATTTATCGTACTGCGGGCTTTTACAGTAACATATTATACATAGTAACTATACAAATTAGGTACTATACCTTAGAAAATAAATAATATTATTATTGACATCGTGATATTAATAACAAAATTGATATTTCATTTCTTACTTGGGATGTTTAGATATCGACTGTGAACAGGCAACCGGTAATATCTCAATTTTGACAACTTTAGAGGAGAAAGAAAAAACATGTTTGCATCATATATACAACTTCTCGTATGTTAAAAAAAATATTTAGTTAATAATTTTTTTCATTGCACATATATTTAAAATCAAAAGATACAATAAATGCTTCCTTCCAATATAAAATCGAGATAGGACAATATAAATCAACACAAGAACAAACATAGGACATTTTACTTGGAACATTATGGGCGATCCCAACAAGATTGTCAGTCCACCTTCCAGGAGGCCTAGCTCTGCTATGACGTCCGATGCGTGGCCGCCACTCCAGAACCTTTCTGCTCCAACGGCCATCGGTTCTTCTGGCTATGTACCCTACCACTGCCAATTCAGCCTGACTATTCGGAGAACTATGTTGGTGACTTTGGTTCGGCTGCAGATCTCCTCATTTCTGATTAATTCCTCATTTGTGACGACACTGGCTACACACACTGGTCAAGGCTTTCGTCTTGAGACACTATAGGATATCGGACGTGAAGATATCTATAGGAGCAGGTACGACATGGACGTTATACATGATTTTCGTCTTGTTCGACTTACTTGTTGGCTCTACAGACTGGCGTCTGTAGAGACCATAGGAGACCATGGAAGACCTCGGCACAATGCTCGGAGGTCTTCCACGGTCTCAACCTTTCTGGTGAGTGATACAGTAGTCGCCGTTGATGTTGATACCGAGTCTTTCTCAGTCCAGAAGCTTGAAGACTTCTTCAAGCGTAGCGGTGAATAGTTTTGGAGATATAACATCTCCCTGCCTCATCCCTCGCTGTAGTCGAATAGGTTTCGAGCTCTGGTCCTGGAGGCGGACTGACATGGTGGTGTTTTCGTACAAACGCTTCAGCACTTTGACGTATCGATAGTCGATCTGGCACCGTTGGAGAGACTGCAGCACTGCCCAGGTTTCGATCGAATCGAAGGCTTTCTCATAGTCTACAAACGCCAAGCATAGAGGCTGGTTATACTTGTCGGGCTTCTATATGTGTTCAGTATGTGGTCTATAGTACTATTAGCCTTTTCGGAAACTGGCTTGTTCGGGAGACTGAAAGTCGTGTAGCTTGCAAGCGAGACGATTCGTGCTGAACCTTGAAACAGCTTGTAGATGTGGCTCAGAAGTGAGATGGGCCAGTAATTCTTTAAAAGGATTTTGTCGAACTTTTTGAATAACAGCAGAACCGCACTTCTATGCCACACCTGTGGCGTTTTACTCTCGTGTATGACGGAATTAAAATTGTTACGAAGCATTTCAAAAGCGGGTATACCGCCAGCTTTTAAAAGCTCTGTCGTAATTTTGTCATCACCCGGTGTCTTGTTGTTTATGAACTGTTTTAGGGCCACACTAATCTCGTGCATGCTTACGTCCGGGATGTCTTCGGTATGGTGTCGGGTCAATCTAGCTCTAGGGTCGCGTGTGGTCGCGGGGTCGTCTATAACTTTCCATAGAACCACTCGATCTCCTTCAAGAACTGAGGTCTGGATGACACAACACTGCCATCCTCCGTCTTCAGCTTTGATAGCTGATTTTAATCGACAGATCTCTCTGGAATACATTAGAGCCTTTGTTCCGCTCGATCGCCTCATGAAAACTTTTGATGTTGTACCGGCGTATATCGCGGATCAGAGACTTAGACATCTGTCTATTGAGGCGCCGATATTTTGGCATGTCGCAGCCAATATCAAGACGGATAAATCATTTGAAATCACAAATAATTTCCATTATTATTTATGCTCTATCGAATCCAACCAAGCAATTGGCTAGTAAGTCATGAGGCGGGTAGAGTTAGAACATAGTCCTGCAATCTCTAAGCAGCAAGCCTGTGTGACTCGATGGGCTAGAGCATCAAGTCGTAAATGCTGATAACTAAAGGTGGTAAAAGGTGTGAGCCTTTTATCCCCGAAGGGGTAGGCAGAAGTGTACACACACTTACTTTTCGCCAGTTATATTTCGGTCCCAATGTGATAGGGGGCGAGCCCATTGCCATCTACTGGGCACATTATTAAATGCGGCTAACACTTGAATAATGCGTCAATAACAACTTATAGCGGAATCGTGCAACTTAAAAGCATGTATTTTATCGTAAGTATGTATTGAATAACCTAATGAAAGGTATTTTCGGTAGATGTTATGCTTAGTTCAATGCAACCAAGAAGTACTATCTCTGAATAATTCCAATCTGCCAAAAGTTTGAACGGCAATCAACGGCAATGCATAATGTACTATCTCGATTTACAAATTATTAACGTAGAAATCTTAAATACCTATTAATAATAAATGTATAACTACCATTTTAGCTTCTAGAAGTCCTCAATAATATCCCTTTATAACTAAGGGCACCGAAACCTAATGAATCCACATAAAACAGTTGTTTGTTTTAAGAGTGCGCGAAATCGCGTTCATGTCCATACATTTTTGGCGAGATAGCATAAAATGCTCGCAGTAACTGCGCGTTGCAGTTAGTACAAGTTGAATAAAGTGAATTCTGGTACTAAATTGAAATGTATTTAAGTTAGGATTTCATCCAACGATGTGGAGTATTAAATGGTATAAATTGGCATTAAAAAGTGAAATCTGCAAAAACATGAGATAGGACGTGTTGCCAGTTCACAGTCGATATGCCACAAATGCAATAATTTAACTTATACCACTTTGAATGTTATTATCCACTGCATTAATAAACATATTTTGAGTCGATTTTAGCGAGACTTCTGTGTCTTACATACACATGAGTTTCCTCAAAACCTTATCTGCATAAAGATACATAAGTCACTTTCAAAAATGTAGACAGTTCTAATTAAAATATCTGAGGTGGCGATTCCTATAATTATGTCGAAGTATTCAAGTATTCCACTCGATTTGTTTAATATATTCTAATTGGTAGATTCTGAGATCTCTGTGAAGCTCATTTATTATTTATTAAGATACTATATTTTGATCCAAACTTCACCTGCCTTTTAGAGCGGCTTCGTTCGTTTTTCGTGTGAGTGTGTGGTCAACTCACCTACTCTTTTAGTGCGGTGTTTATATTGTATTATGTTGTTAATCTAAATCAAGACGACATAAGTCGTGACTATTGATACATGTTAAAGATTCTGAATTTAGGTATGTGTATGTTCCTTGGGGAACCTTCCAACTCCCACCTCGCGTAGCGGTGCATTGCCCGAAATTCCAGGAAGTCCCAAAATTCTCATCCAGGTAGAAAGGTTTCACACCCATACGAAAAAGAAAAAACAAAAAGGAAGAAAGGTTAAATTAAAAGCTCCGGGCATAATTTTGTATAATATTATAGACTTCCCCAAAAATTTACTCAATTCCCTGGCCAAAATCTAGCCTATTTAACGACGTAGGCTTTGTTCAGCTAGGAAAGTAAGTAAGAAGCCTCAATTTTGAGAATGTCTAGAACATACAACCCCCTTCATCACACGGAATACAGCTGTCAAACACTCCCATATAGAAGGGCAACAATTATTTATAATTCATGGGATAGACAAACCGTAGCGCGCATAACTAACTAGCAACAGTTACAATTATGTTGATTGCGTGCATATTTAGCTCGATACAAAACACAACAAGACAAATATTTACATTTTGATTGAATAACAAAACGGCTTACCTACGGGGTAGAGCGACGGTTTTGTTGGGTAATAAGATGGTACGAAGGTGACAGAGACAACGGAGCGAAGAGAGGAAATGGAGTGCAGTGAAACATCAGAGTGACGAAACGATTGGCAATGACTTAGCATATTCGTTGTCATGTCGTTGTCAATCGTTCCTGAGGATACGTCGTGCAGAGGCGAAACACGTGTCGAAGCATAGTCAGCGCATACAGTGGGATACTGCAAGTCAGTTATCTTCCTGGAACCTATACCATGTTATATATCTCTTATCCTTCTTCATCAAAGGAGTTCGATATTGGCAACCTTTTTCTATTACAAAAGTTAGGGTGGTCAATTCCAGGACGCGTAGTGGCTTCCTCTTTCTTTCTATTAGAAAACTGTTCGAAAATAAGTTAAAAAAATCAAATGAGCTATCTGGTTGTCAGCGATAATCGGTCACATATGTTACTCGCCACATGGGGGGTGCACATATAGCAATATGTAGGGTAGAGCATACCCGTGCAATTTTTATACGCGTAAAAAATTAGGGATATTTTTTTGAGTGAAAGCCCATTGTGACATCAAACAGACAGGTATGGCGAGGACATCGGGTGCAAATCCACTAAGGCAGCGTGGTGGAATGTACAGTGAGAAGAAACCCGTGTGCGGCAGTTTAAACACACACAAAAAACATGTCTATTTAATTATACCTCATCATCATTATCATACCAACCGAAAGATGTCCATTGCTGGATATCGTGGCGTGCCCCAATCCTCTCCACGTATACCAATCTTGAGCCACACGCATCCATCCACTACCCGGTATGGCGTGCGGTGCGTGGCCGCCACTCCAGAACCTTTCTAATGCAACGGCCATCGGTTCTTCTGGCTATGCGCCCTGCTCACTGCCAGTTCATCAATTGTATTTACCCAATTCATAACACACCTAACTGAATTCGATTCTAGACTGCCTCCGTGCTCCAATGGATAGCATAGGCGTCTACTGATCGGGTGGACTCGGGTTCGATTCCCGGATCAGGCAAAAAATGTTACGAGTTTTTCCGAATTCCCAGTAGCAGCACGGAGTCTCCCGGTAACGGCAATGGGCTCGCCCTCGATTACGTGAGACCTAAAATTCATAAGGCGAAATGTGGGTGCAATATTACACCTCTGCCTACCCCTTCGGGGAAACAGGCGTGACGATATAAAAAAAAACGAAATGCGATGTAAACTAAAGCGGCCAGTATCGACTAATCTTAATATATAAAATCCTTGCGTTACTGACTGACTGACAGACAGGCTACAGCCGAAACTATTGGGCGCAGGAAGCTGAAATTTGGCATGTATGTTTCTTGGGGACTGTAGGGGTGCACTAAGACGGGATTTCCCGAAATCCCCACGGGATCGGCCAAAACGGGTAAATTAAAAAAAAATACAGGCGTAGCTGCTGGCGTCCTCTAGTTTTAAATAAACATTTATTAGTTGTTCGTAATTAACTATTTCAGTTAGTTATTCGTTTTAGATACTTAGTTCCTTTGTGGTTACTGATTGTTCAATCATTCGTTAATAATTGAGAATTTACGATTACGATTTAATTTATTTAATACTAGGCTCCACCCGCAACTTTGCCCGAATGGGTGTCGACTATAGCAGCATAAGGGAGTCTGTGTTATTCTGATATAACTAAACCGTGCTACACTTCAGCCAAGATTCTACCCGCGTAAATGATGCATCTAAACCTTCCTCAGGAATAAAACTATATGTTCTAGAGTTGCCCTTGACAGGTGGAAATTGTTGCAGAAGGCAGTGGAAGCTAACTTACATCATCCACTTGACCAGGGCAACAAAGGTCTGACATAATATTGACTGAGTTACTCAGCGCTAAAATCAAATACAATATGTACAGTTACCTGGATCTTCACTGGTGTCAGTCCTGGAGCTAAGCTAGATATAAACACACAAAGCTAAAGTGGCCACGATAGATTGAATGATATATCTACTAAGCTGCAATACTCCAAACGTGATGTCTTCAAGGCGCGAGGCACGATGACACACAATTCACAATTTTACAAAATGTCAAGAGTTCCAATATAATATCACAAAGTTATCATCAGGGCTGACTGAACCTTATTTAATAAATGAATGCATAGAGCAAGGCATCTTCCCGGATGTCCTAAAAACTTCCATTATTAAGCCTCTATTAAAAAAAGATGACAAAGAAAACGTAAAGAACTATAGAGCAATTGCGCTACTACCAGTATTTTCTAAAATTTTTGAAAGCCATGTACATCAAAATCTGTATGATTTTTTCGAGTCTCATGATTTATTTGCAAAGCAACAAATGGGTTTCAGAAAGGGTAAATCAATCGACATGGCAATTTTTGATTTTATGAATAAAGTTATGACATCTATGGATACAAAAGGACACCAGTAATAGCAACATTCATGGATATTCCCAAAGCTTTTGACTGCGTTAATCACTGTATATTATTAAATAAATTGGAAACATATGAAGTGAGAGGCACTGTCCATAGTCTAATAAAAACATATTTAAAAAACCGAAGACAAATGACTCAAATTAATAGAATATCTCGATTATCTAAAATTGAATCCGCATACATATCTGAGCCTGAAACGCCATGCTGCGGCGTACCACAAGGTAGTGTGCTAGGTCCATTACTCTTTTTGGTGTATATAAACGACCTCCTCCAAGTCTGTAATCATCACATGACACTGTTTGCAGACGACAGTACAGTGCTATTCACCGGAGAAAATATAAATAAATTAGAAAATGACATCAACGGATGAGCAGGGCGGGCCAGACTCTTCGGCAGAGGTGACGCCGAAGGCGATGCAGGAAGTGTAGCGGTCTAGGTAGCGTAGCACGAAGCTTAAGGTAAACCTGGAACAGCTGGGACCAGGATACACGTCTGAAGTAGTAGTAGTAGCACGTAGTTAGGCACGGAAACAATAATTAGCGGTGCCGGTCTCTCTGTCGGCCCCTATATATACTGGGCCCTCCATCAGAGTTTGTGTCGGCGCATAATCAAATATGGGCAAAACTCACGAGCGCGGACGATGGCCCTCTCTAATTGGCCGAGCGTATGGACGGTATTATGACGTACACTCAGTAGGTACCGGTCATACGCTACAAGTAAGTTGACATGGAAACCTCATATAGAAAAAGTATGCAATAAATTAAGTCAATGTTGTTATGCATTATTCAAACTCGGTAGTGTAGCAGATCGGAAAACCGTGCTCACTGCATATCATGGATATGTAGAATCTATAATAAGGTACGGAATAATCTTTTGGGGTAATTCCACACACAAAGAACTGGCTTTTAAAGCCCAAAAGAAATGTATTAGAGCCATATGTCACATAAAATCTACTGATAGTTGTCAACCCTTTTTCGGTCTTTAAAATTGCTGACACTATCATGTCTTTATATATATATAATGCCGTGCTTTTTGTCAAAAGTAATCAAAATCTTTTTGAAAAGGTTACTAGAGCAAGACGGCGAGATATGCTGTGTTTGGTAGCTTCTCGGACGACCATGCTAAATAAAAGCATATTCTGTATGGGTCCTAAACTATTTAACAAATTGCCACAAAAATTGCGAAGTGAAGATGATATCAATTTATTTAAAAAACATGTAAAATTAATACTATTAGACAAGATTTATTACAGTGTTGCTGACTATCTTAATGACAAAGATTTAAAATAATTATCATGATATGTTTAAAATTATCGATCGTTTGATTTTTTTATTTGACATGTAATATATTGTACACCGTCTAGTACGGTATATCACAGAGATCTGTACTTCAGAATTAAGACCTTTCTTGTAATACTTTATGTACCTGTGATAACAATAAACTATTTGAATTTGAATTTGAACCGTACCGGACAAATCAAATAGCGGCAATTTTACAAAATTCAGTTCGCGTAGCATGTGTTTTTTGAACACGCGAGTTCCAACATTGATGCTTAAAGCGACACATTCATTGCGTATTGAACGTGTTCAAATGTGTTTTGCCTGGCATCTTGCGTTTTCCAGTGGTACAGTTAAAAAACTAGCATCGTATAAAAGTAGACTGAAGCACTTCCAATTGAGTTCCATTACCAAGCGCTTACACCTCAATGACGCAATGTTTGCGTATAAAATATTTTCCCATAAAATTGACTGTCCTACTTTGCTGGCCCTTTTTAACTTTCGTGTCCCGTACAGGGTCCCTCGAAGTTCTATCACACCACTATATCCACCTCGAAGGAGAACTGTTTTAGGCGCCAATTCTCCCTGCGCCAGATTTTGCAGGACAGTAAATAGTTCTATAACTATCGAATGTAGATCTATAAGATCGCTATCGATCTTATAGATCTACATTCTGACTCCCTCATTAAAGTGAAAAATGCTCTTAACCGCTCAACTAGCATTGAATAATATTTATGATACGGTATAAATTCATCATTGTCATAGTCCATATTACGTGGATTATGTAATGTGCGGTGGCAGTTAATGTGACAAGGGTATATCAGTACGATATACTTTTATCATATCTATTGTCACCGTGGAGAATAGGAGAACGTGAACGTTCTTAAAGTAATCTAAGAATTTTCACGTTTTCTATTAATATTTTATATTTCTGCCTGTACAAAATTTTTATAGATATGTACCTCAATCTGCTTTGTAAACTTGTTTAACTTTTAATTATTGTGCATGTTGTGTTTACCTTTAAGTGATTGTTGCACTGTTATTATAATTAAGATATACGTGCTCTAAAATGTATCCAGTGAAAACAATTGTTGGTAAACCAAATAAAATAAGATTCACTGCATCAGTGGGCGGGTTCCTATTTGCGATCTATCCACAAATTTGGACTACATAACATAAACTCCATTCAAAATAATATGTCAGACATGTATCTCAAAGCTCCAAATCCCATGATACATCAGATATTGAATTTAGCGATAAGTGGTAAAGATACACGCAGTGTGGTTTAGAAAATTATGCCTCTTTTTTATGGTTTAAAAGGCATACTTAACATTTGGTTTGGGCACGCGGAGAAGATGAATGACGAAACCAAGCAGATATACATATAAGGCAAGTGTGAATGTGACAGGACGAAGGGGAAGACCCAGGCGGACGTTCTCTGACCAGACTGGAGACATCCTAAAAACAGGACAGGTTAAAAGTACGCTGAACAGAATCTGATGGGAGTGAATGAAGCAAGAGAGATATGTCAGGCTCGTTGCAAATGGCGTTCCGTAGTCTCTGCCCGACCCTTCCGGGAAACAGGCGTGAATCCATGTAAGTATGTATGTAAAAGTCAAACGAGTGGTTGGATCGCCTGATGGTAAGCTATGGTCGCTGCTCATGGACACTCGCAACCCCAGAGGTGTTACAAGTGCGTTGCCAACCTGGGTGAAAAAAGTGATTGGAGGAAAAGCGAGATGAAGTAAGGCAAGGATAACATAGTTTTACATTTGTTGCGAAAGTAAAATCGCGAATACAAATAAAAAATAATTGTCTGTCATTTCGTAACCAAAATATTTTTCAATCTATCACTCCTTAAAATTGCTAAATGTAGATGAACACCAATGTTTGGTAAATAATAAAAATATAATTATCCCTGTTTTAACTCTAAGAGTTAAAACAGGGATAATTATATTTTTATTCCGAAAGACCGCAAAATTGTGGTATAGTTATTTGTGCAACAAGAGAGCAAAGTTGTTTTTTGTTTCGAGTGCTTATATTGAGTCCCGAGCAAGCGAAGGAGTCTATGATTGATTCACGAGCGTAGCGAGTGAATCAAAGTTAGAATCCTAAGCGTGGTGAGGGACTCAACAGCACGAGATACAAAAAACTTTGCTCTCGTGTAGCACACATAGCTTTTCACCACAGCAGTGAGAACACATATTACTTAGGAGACATAGAAATGAACAGGAATAGATTGAATTCTGCATAATCACTTGTTGATTTAACTCTTCTGGTGTTAAAGTACAGTCATCATCGCTAGTTTCACTCATCTTTTTAGATTATTTTATATATTATTATAATTTAACACGTTACGCTATAGGTACCTACTGTATCAGCATCAGCGAAATTTTTATTCCCGCTACTTTTTTAAATCGCGTTTTAATACCGCGTCCCTGATGTTTATTTTTCAAATGTATCATTGTTGTAATTCTAAATAAAAATGTATTGGTTAAATACAAATTTTATACTATTAATTAGACTTATTTTTATTAAAATCCAATAATAAATTAAACATGTAAACAATAACATATAAAAAAAAATTCTTTTTTTTTGCGTTGCCGTAGGTGTTTTCCTTGAGGTCGAATTCCAAAATCGAATTTCGAATTCGAAGGGGTTCGTTCTTTCACTCACTTTTTATATGCATGTGAAAGAGACAGAGCACAGTAAAATTCGAATGTTTCAGATTTGTGGCTGAACAATGTCAATTCGTGGCACTGAAGATTGAAAAATTAAAAAACTACTTTGCCTCACGCTCGAATCAAAATCGCGTTTTGTTCACTGTTGTCTCGCAGCAAAAGCGGCATGTTTGAGCTGCTGTGGTGAAAAATATTATACACTTCAATAACAACAAGTCTATGTAAGCCAAAAAAAACCGGTCAAGTGCGAGTCGGACTCGCGCACCGAGGGTTCCGTACAAACCTGTAGGTATATAAGTAAAAGTTCACCAGTCATAGTTATGGTATTTTTATTGCCAAATGAAATCCATAACATTACAGTATGGAAAGCTGGAGGAGCATAAATTAAAGAAAAAGGGGTCTTTATCGTTTGTAATCAGTCATCCTTTATTTTATATTAACATATATCGCTTATTTTATAATATAACTTAAATATCTATACCAGCCTTGCAGCAGCCTTGCAAAAGTCTGCTGATGAATGATGTTAAGATTTTTTATCAAAGTTATTGATTTACAAAGTTTTTAGTGACTATTAGAAATCTGTTACAAAAATACTTATAAAGTACAATAGTAAAGTGAATAATTAGCAAAAAGGTTTGAAAACAATGTAATTATTTGAAATCTCAATCTCAATCAGCCTATCGCAGTGCACTGCTGGACATAGGCCTCTTCCAACAGGCGCCACAGCACACGGTCCTCAGCCTACCGCATCCTTTATCTGGGCTATAAGACGTTGCTTCGTACCAAATTTCAAGATTTTGATTTCACGGGAAGTACCCTATAGGTTTTGATTCACTTGCGAGTAGTCGCGAGTTTGAAAATATGCTTATATTGCTCTTTCTTTTGATTGCGTTGACATAGAAGTTTGATTTTGTTGCAGCCTAACGGTGTTATATACTTGAGTATTTGATATGAATTTCAATGTAATACCTCCACGCGTTCAAGAGAAAGGGGTAGTAACTTTAAATTGCTTAAAAATATTTTTTTATATGCTGTAACTAAAAATTTACGGTTTTCGCAATTTTTCCTTTATAAGTGATATAAGACGTTGCTTCGTACCAAATTTCAAGATTCTGAGTTCACGGGAAGTACCCTGTAGGTTTTGATTCCAATGCGAGTTTGAAAATATGCTGCAATTTGCAGGATATACGGCTGTATCTTTTGATTGCGTTGGATTAGAAGTTTGATTTTTTTACAGCTCTGTGGAACCGTAGATTCAAGTATTTAGTATAAATTTCAGTTTGATACATCCACGCATTCCTGAGAAAAAGGGTCTTGACAGACGGACGGACAACAAAGTGATCCTATATGGGTTCCGTTTTTTCCTTTCGAGGTACGGAACTCTAAAAATCATACCTGTTAAAAGTCAGTTGGCTTACGAAAAATGCTAAGAATTACGCGCAACATGCCAACCTACTCACATTGTTTGTTGTAAACTGATGCAATTTTGAGATTTGCTTCTGAATGTGTACCTACACATTTACACAAGCTTTTGAACATGTATCCTAGATAGCACTAGGCATCTTTAACATCAGTAACAAAATCTTTAAATTATAAGTTTTCATTAGAACCTTTTTTTTATGAAAATGTGCTTTTACCTAAATTATTTAAAAAAATATGTGATTTAACTAGGTTTTCGAACTTTTTCTAATGTGCTATAAAACGTTGCTTTATGCAAAATTTCAAGATTCTAGATTTCTGGAATAACCCTTTAGCTTTGATTTGGGCATTTGATATGAATTTCAATTTTATACCTCTACGGGTTGATGATGGGGATAGTAACTTTGTAGTTGCGAGTTTGAAAATATTGTAAAATTGCTATATTTTTTATTGCATTCAGATAGAAGTTTGATTTTGTTACAGCTTAAAAGTATTATAGACCCGAGTATTTGATATAAATTTCAATTTAATAACTTAACGCATTCATGAGGAAAGGGGTAGTAACTTAAAAATAAATAAAACATTTTTTATATGATGTAACTAAAAGTTTACTGTTTTCGCAATTTTCCCTTTATCTGTGCTATAAGACATTGCTTTGTATGTACCAAATTTCAAGACTCTGAGTTCTTGGAGAGTACCCTGTAGGTTTTGATTTCCTTGCGAGTAGTTGCGAGTTTGAAAATATAGTAAAATTGCTGTATCTTTTAATTGCGTTGATTTAGAAGTTTGATTTTGTTACAACTTAAAAGTATTATAGACCCGTGTATTTGATATGAATTTCAATTTAATAACTTAACGCGTTCATGAGGAAAGGGGTAGTAACTTTTAAATTAATAATACATTTCTTTTTATATGATGATACTAAAAATTTACTGCTTTCGCAATTTTTCCTATATTTGTGCTATAAGACATTGCTTCGTACCAAATTTCAAGATTCTGAGTTCACGGGAAGTACCCAGTAGGTTTTGATTTCCTTGCGAGTTCAGAAATTTGCAGCATAAACAGCTGTATCTTTTGATTGCGTTGGCTAAGAAGTTTGATTTTTTCACAGCTTTAAGGAACAGTAGACTTGACTATTTGATATAAATTTCACTTTGATACCTCCACGCGTTTCTGAGAAAAAGGGTCTTGACAGACGGACGGACAACAAAGTGATCCTATAAGGGTTCCGTTTTTTTCATTTCGAGTTACAGAACCCTAAAAATACTACGATATTTACATATGTAAGTAAAACCTTTTACCTATTGCATGTACTATGAATTGTTGCATGAAAGATTGAACATCGGTTTTGTGAATTTCAATAAAAAAAAAATATTTAAACCATAAATCGGTAATGTTCGTCTTAACAACATAATTTATGTATATTTGTTGCGATGTCACAACAAATTCATTATCTTACGTCCAAGAAAGCCTATTACAGTCTTCTTATCTTTTATAATAGAATAAATTTGCTTGTTATCTGACAATAACAACCCAGGAAGAACAAAATTGGACGCTTCGTGGTCCAAATATCTTGCTATGTTTACAAGCTGACCTCAACGTTAAACATAACCAGTTGACAAAGTAAAGCCACGATGTCGTTTTTACACCAGATAACGTTTACAGCGTTTTTACACGTTACTTCAAAATAAGCGAGCCATGAATAACGGTCCGGCTACGACTTCGGGCTAGTAAGGCTACGCTACAAGCGACGGCGATGGCGAATGCTTACGCGACGTGCAACGGCTATGGACTACGCGACTTCGTCTTCTCCAGTTGATAGTACATAGATCAAATGGCACCAGCCACACCGCAAGTGCACTGTCGGTGGCTTGGCATGGACTGGCCGCCGAAAATCTGTGCAGAAAGTTAGGATCCTCCAGCAGGTAGCTCATGATCTGCTCTGGAGCGCCACAGTCGGGGTCGATTATACCCCATTTTGCTTGACTGTATCGGTGGCGCCCACACCTACATGATACAGACTCTAATGCTGCGATTGGCTACGGCTAGACGCGTTTCGTTGATAGGTTACGCAATACGCGAGGATGAACATCGCGATATTAACGACCTGCGCTACCTATTGGTAATACCACGATCATACCGCGTTCTACACTGTGTCAACAGCTAGGAATTTAAACTTTGGTGGTCAATAACATTAGTTTTTACTATTCCTACGGGATATAGTCGTAGCGCTCCTAGCGAGACTTGGCTTGCCGTTCGTAACAGATCGGCAAAGTTAAGCAACGCTTGCACAGGTCACCACTTGGATGGAAGACCGTGTGTGGTATATACATCTGGGCGCTACCGTGCTTCGGAGGGCACGTAAAGCTGTCGGTGCTGGTTCTAGTCTAAGTACAAAGATCCTTAAACCATGTCGAAGGCCTTCGGGCGGCCTGAAAACTCCGACACCAGAGTTGGCCACACACTCACAAGAAAAACAAAACAAACAAAACAAACGGGATATATACCACGTACGTCTGTTTTGAGTAACCGATATTTCGTCACTGTTGCAAGCACCATGTTCACGTATGTACTGGTGTACATACGTGAACATGGCGCTTGGCGCTGAGCCATGCCCACTCCAATATGGTCTGACCACTGACCTCAGAATCTAGGATACCGAATCGTAATTCTAGGCTGGGCATCCAACCTTTCTTCATACGATTGTTTTATGGAGACCCAGGGCCACCCTGAAAATAAGCCAATGAGCGACAAAGTAGAAAGTGGTACCAACGACTTGAGGAGAAAGGCGAATAGTGGCCAATATGGCGAAAATGGGAGAGCGGCTTTTGTGAGAGTGTACGTCCAATAGTATAATGAGATAAAATGAGACCGCAGTACAGCTAAAGCATCGCTCGTCGCTGTCGCGTATCGATTTGCCCAGTGTTAAAATCGAGTCCAAATAACAGTGTAACAAAGTTGAATGTTATGTTTCCTTGCGAGGTTTTGGCGTCAGAACAATGTTGTTTGATGCGTTTTAGAGGTTTCAAGTTGAATTTTAAAGTTTCGAGGTCATTAAAATTTGCTTTAAATAGTTTTTTAGCGATATATACCACGTGACTTTGTTTCGAGTGTCTGATACCTCGGCATTGTTGCAAGCGCCGTGAACTCGAATGGTCTTAACTTCTAAAGTATTGCGGGTGCATGAATATGATAAACAAGTATGTCAAATCGATTGCGAACAACAACATTACCACTGTTTGGACTGTTCTTTATGGCAACAAAAATAAGATATGATTTGGTAGGTATTCGAGAAAATAATCTAGAATTATTAGGTCACTAGTTTCTAAAGGTACAAAAAATAACCGCATAAAATACTACGGCATCTTTAGCAATATCTACATAGTTTGTACATTGCTATATTTCATTGTACACTGTATAGACTGTATGACATGTATTGAAATATTGGGATCCAGTGTGCAATAAAGGATACAACAGTTTGCTTTAAATGTCGTAATAAATTTTAATTATTAATTCTTATATATTATTTTTTTAAGAAATATGTTAGACACTACGTCTAACATATTTCTTGTGCCACAACTTATGTATAATATCTATAAAGATATTAAGTTTCCCGGCCGCATGTGTCTGTCTGTATGGACGCGACAAATTCAAAAACTAACGGAAAAGGATTTGTATACGGTTTACAGGTTAACAGCAATAGATAATGTGATTTTTGAAGAAGATTTAAATGTATGACAGCCTCCGTGGTCCAGTGGATAGTGTATGCGACTGCTGATCGGAGGTCCCGGGTTCGATTCCCGGGTCGGGCAAAAATTTACTGGGTTTTTCCGAATTCTCAGTAGCAGCCCGGAGTCTGGTGATGTACCCGGTAACGGCAATAGGCTCGCCCACCATTACGTGAAACCTAAAAATGTATGGCGAATAGTGGGTGTAATATTACACCTCTGCCCCCTTCGGGGATACAGGCGTGAGTCACGTACGTTTAGTGTACGTATAAGAAAAAGGTGACGTATATTATTTCTTTACGAACTTGATCATCATAATCCTTTAGCAATACACTGCCTCTCTTTGCTATGCCTCTCCAAATTTGTCACAATAGCATTGCGAGGCAATATTTTGATTCTGCCTCTACTATATCACTCTGGCGGTACAGGGTTTGATGTCGCGTTTTCCATCTCTTCCCAAAAATTCTATTTGCTTCGTATATTTTTCGCCTTAAATACTCATGAAATGAAATAGGGTGTTGACACTTTGTATTCTTCATCCGTCACCACACGGACACAAATCTATTTATATATCTTCACGCCTGTCTCGCATTGGGGTGAGCAGAAACTATGGAACGCCACGCTAACAAACACAAAGTCTATATACAGTCACCAAACATACACACAACACCATCTAGTCTCAAACTATGCAGAGCTTGTACTATGGGTACTAGACAATGGATAAACATACACACGTATACATATACTCTTCTTTGTAAATACACATGTACATATGATACAAAGAACGCCCAGACCAACACAAGTATCCATGTTAACACACACAACTGTTTGACTTGAGTGGAAATCTAACCCGCAACCCTTGGTGTGGCAGTCGTTTACACTCCCGTTACGCCACCGGCTCGTCAACTGTTGCAGAATATTCTTCCGCTTCAATCAAGACAACGAACCATCCTTTATAAATTTAAATAAATAATAAATAAAAAGCAGTATCCATTCGTCCGGCATGCGGTGATAAAATTTGAATTTCTATAGAGTGAATCAGGCAGCAAGCAAACAATGGGTGTTGTTAGAGGCAAACTTTTTAACTAGAGCCGTGGCGACGCTCTCATTTAAATAATCCGCCGCTTCGGTGATCTGTTTGAGTCTATTAACGTCATGGACTTACTACGTAACTGTTGCGACGATTGTACGAGGTTTCGAGCGGTTTACATCTGTGAAAGATCTCTAAAAACATCATCATCATCTTAGCTGATAGACTACCACTGATGGAGATTATCATCTACGAAGGCTCTCCTCACAGACTATCTAGAGCATCCAAACGCTGCTCGCAATTCCAAAAAGATTGTCGGGCCACCCTACAGGAAGCCTAAATCTCCTGCGACGTCCGGTGAAAGGCCTGAACCGAAGTCCGAAGTATAAATACAAAATCCATCAAAACCACAATTTTGCTTAACTGAATTTTTCGTGGCGACTGCCTCGTTGGTCTCGCGGCATAAATGTGCGCGTGGGATTGGGAGGTCTCGGGTTCGATTCCCGGGTCGGGCAAAGTGTTATTGGGTATTTCCGTAAGGAAATTCTCAGCAGCAGCACGGAGTCTGGTAATGTGCCCGGTACGGCAATTTAACCGAAAATTTATGGCGAAATGTGGGTGTAATATTACACCTCTGCCTACCCCTTAGGGGATACAGGCGTGAGTCTATAAAAAAAAATTTCGTTGTATTAGACAGACCACACAATACTGGTAAATTAAATATATTGCTCGCTTGTTATGCAGATAATTTATATGAGAAGAAGTATGTTGATAAAAGTAAAAAAAATTGGGCAAGTGCGAGTCGGACTCGCGCACGAAGGGTTCCGTACCATCATCTATAAAAGAAAATCACGTTTGTTGTATGTATACTTAAATACTTTTTATGTTTCTACCTGTTTATTAAGATATGGTAACAAATTGCTTAAAAATTACGTTTGTTGTATGGGAGCCCCCCTTTATTATTAACTTTTTTTAAATTTAATTATTTATTTTGAATGGTAATATACAACTACATATTCTGTGAAAATTAAGAGCGTCTACCTGTTACAGTTAGTAATTTTGAGCAAAAAATACGAAAAAAACACGTTTTTTGTATGGGACCCCCCTTAATATTTTCATTCTTTTTATTTTTAGTATTTGTTGTTATAGCGGCAACCAAAATACATAATTTGTGAAAAATTCAACTTTCTAGCTATCATCGGTTCATGAGATACAGCCTGGTGACAGACAGACAGACAGACGGACAGCGGAGGCTTAGTAATAGGGTTCCGATTTTTACCTTTTAGGTACGGAACCCTAAAAAAGTATGTTGATAAAAATAAGAACAAGAAAGAAGTAAGTTGTTCAAAGTTAGTTCGAAACTAGTCCTGTTTTCTGAACACATTCAATATATATTCTTTGCATTGTGCGCACCCTTTGTGTTGTAGGGTTTGTTTTATTTCTGCCTTCATACAACTTTATCGTAAACTGTCAGTGACATATTATATTGAAGATCTCATGACTAGTATTACTGATACGACACAAGACTACCTGGTGACTGTGTAGGAGTGAAGGGACTGCCACGCCGAATGTTGCGGCTTCAATTCTGGCTCAAGTCAAACATTTGTGCGCGTAAACTTGGATGCATCTTGATCAGGGTGTTTCTATGTATATGAGTATATACCTATGTATATTTATCCATAGTCTGGTACCCATGGCATATTAATCTCTGCTTAGTTTAGGAATAGATGGTGCTGTGTGTATGTGTAATAAAAATACTAGTAAGTATGATAAGAGATTTAATTTGGACGACCTAGAAATATATTTTGTTGTACTTATTCGAATCTTAAATTTATTTCCCTTACATTTTACATCAGGATTACCTGGCCCTTAGAGGATTCCGCAGATACATGGGTCCAACGTGTGGCCTACAGGGAGTTGTCGTTCAAAAAGGATGGGGTAACTGTATATTTTCCTAGTCCAGTCTCTCTTTTATTGTACCACTTGATTTTAATTGTTTTAATAATTTCGTTATTCATACATCTTACTAAAGTCATAAAAATAAGTGACTAATTTTTTTTCGTAATATATTATGATATCAATTTATAATTAAATTTGCCAAAACCGAACGTAACAAGTTACGGTGTAGGGCGCAGCACTGTTGCGTAATTGACTTAAAACTTGTCCCAAGTAACTTTTCTCCAAGACGGAGAGAATTAACATGGCTAATGGGTGAAAACTGATGTTCACATATATACAACATAGTCAGCACCATGCTGCATCGTAAATTCTGTTGCAATTAAAGAAATAGTGCAACTTTTTCTCAGTCCAATAAAAAAATCTATGTTAAAATTATAAAAATAAATTAGGGCAAGAAAGACCATACAGTTGACTATAGATTTTATTTAATTTCATTGGTCATTTTTATAAGCGCGTGTAAATATGATTAACTTGCGTTTGACCGCGGCTTCGCCCGCGTAGATGTCGGTTTTCATAACAAAAGGTGGTTGGCCCATGTGTCAATCTGTTTTATAAGTATTTTATTTTATTAATAATGCGAAAGCTGTCTTTTAAGTAGTATTACTGTAAGGTTTTATCAAAGTCTGATTAGTAATTTTTGGGTAAAATTCTGTAAAGATGTCACATTCATAACAGTAGTAAGATTTTAAATGACATATTAGACTAAAGGACGCTCGCAGCTACCCCCGCACTCCTTTTTAATTTAACCATTGCCCGTGGGAATTTCGGCAAATCCTTGCTTAGTGCACACCTACGGTCCACAAGGAACATACATGCCAAATGCCAGCTTCCTGCGCCCAATAGTTTTGGTTGTAGCTTGTCTGTTAGTCAGTCAGTAACGCAAGGATTTTATATATTCAGATTATTATGAAAAAAATATTAAGTTAGATACATATGTACACATAATATAACTTTATTGGATTAAAAATTGAAATTCTAACACAATTATGTTTACTATAATAGACATCGGTGAAAATATTTTTAATACAAAATCAAATTATGATAAAAGATTCTGAAAATGTGAATATCAGCTCAACAAAATGTTCTAATAAAATTATACCTCACTACTTCACAATTGGCAACAAACGCCACCACAAACTTACACCAAAAAACATTTTATTAAAAGAAAAACAATTTGAAACAAACTCTTCAGCTGCCAAATTTCACCGTCTCAAAACAGATTAAGGTAAATATTAGAAAATAACAAAAAAAACGACAAAGTGCGAGTGGGACTCGTGAACGAAGGGTTCCGTAATACTATCTATAAAAACGGCAAAAAAATAATATTTGTTGTATGGGAGCCCTCACAAACTTTAATTTATTCAGCTTTTTAGTATTTTTTGTTTTAGCAGCAACAGAAATACATCTTCTGTGAAAGTTTCAACTGTCTAACTACCACGGTTCATGAGATACAGCCTTGTTATAGCCGGACAAACAGACAGACGAACAGACAGCAAAGTTTTAGTAATAATATCCGGTAGCTGTAGTCACAGGGTAAAACGTATCCTTTGACTACGGAACCCTAAAAAGAAACAATTGACCCAAAAACAAAAGAATTCTCATTAGACGTTACAAAAGTCTGAAGTTTTTTAAAACGTAAACATTTGATGGCAATTAAAGAGGACTCGAAATACTTGAAGTCAAAACTAAGAGGACGCGGAAAGTTGGCAACGTTTTCTGAATATACAAAATTTCAAAAGTTTCCCTAAGAGATTGTCATTAAAAATATTAAATTGGGTTTGTCTTATTGCGTCCTCCTTCATTGGTTGGGTAAAAGTTTTGCAGACAAGTATCAGGGCCTACCTTGAAAATAAGGGATGGTTTTGATGCTGTCTGATTTTTAATAGCAGGTCGGTTACAAATAAACTCATCCGTCCAACCACGACCGTTGCTAGCCGGTTAAAACATTTGAGAATAACAAAAGTATTTAAATCTAAAATTAAGTCACATGACGCTAGTAAGACCCGCTAAATAATATTTGATGAAAAATATAATGGTTTCTGTTGAAAAATATAATGCGTGGGGAGCCATTACGTTTTCTGTAATAACTATACATTCTCGCAGCAGAGACGCGGCACAGTACAGTATCCATATCAAAGACATTTACCACCGACATGATAAGATTTCCAAAAGTAAATCTTATACTTTTAATCACCAATTGGTGACAGTCTCCATATAATCTTAAAGGGTATATATTTAGGCGCAACAAACAATGACGCTCTTCACAAAAGGTTCTCGTAATCATGCCCTTTGTAGGCTCTTCAATCACAAAGGTACGACGTGAAAATCAATAGAAAGAAATCCTCTTCAAGTTTAATTGTTTTCACTCTTTTCAGTAACGTTTAAGATACCCCCGGCGGGCATTGTGATTTGCAAGTTATTTTGTGGGGCTGACGGTGTTTGAAGTTAAATAAGTAGAACGGGTATTTATGATTAAATGTATTGGTGAGGATTTACTGTATAGAAGCGAAGTTTTACTTGATAGAAGTTATATTTACATATTGCAGACTTACTTAAATGACTGCCTCGTTGGTCACGCGGCATAAATGTGCGCGTGGGATTGGGAGGTCTCGGGTTCGATTCCCGGATCGGGCAAAGTGTTATTGGGTTTTTCCGTTACGAAATTCTCAGTAGCAACACGGAGTCTGGTAATGTGCCCGGTACGGCAATAGGCTAGCCCCCTATTACGTGGGACCTCAAAATTCATGGCGAAATGTGGGTGTAATATTACACCTCTGCCTACCCCTTCGGGGATACAGGCGTGAGTCTATAAAAAAAAGCTTACTAAAATGTAATTATTATTAATAATACTAAACAAGACTTCGCCCACGCCTGCGGGTCTCGTATCATGCTCCTAAACCTTCCTCAGGCATCATACTTTGTATTGGTGAGAACCGTACAACAATCAGTTCGCTAGTTTTTTATTGATCGCATTCATACACATAGACAAGATGCGGCGGGGACTTCCTTTTATAGTATGTGTAAGTCACCGGCAAATAACAAAAACCGCATATTTATAAATTTCCTAAGAAATTGTATTATTTTACGCGAACATTTTTGAAAATTTATCAATTTGCGACGTCCCATCGTAAATTTTTAAATTTACGGAAGAAAGTAAGATTATAAACGGTTCGACCAATCACAGACGAGCTTTTAATTTTACGCTTCTATAAAACACGGCAAATAACACACTCTATATTTTCCGGTGACATATACTCCTAAATTGCAAAAGATATTTATTTATTATTAAGAGTGGCCATGAGTGTTATTGTCCGTTCTGTCTCGTGATTTACCGCCCAGGCAAGGCAAACGTGACACCAAATGTTATTGTTGAATCATTTAGTACCTAATTAACTTTTAATCTGACGTTAATTAGCTTCATATTTCGGCCCACGTGAATAAATTATTTGTGATCTTTTTTAGTTACTATAAATTGGAGTAAAAGAATCGAGAGAAAAATATGAGCACAAATTAGCTTTTCCAAAAGGCAATAATTAATTGTTATTGCGTTGGTGTGAGATCGTGGGCTCATTGATTTTATTTATTTAAAAACAAGTGATAATTACATAATATAATATATAGTTATAGAAATAAATTAGTCGGGTCTTGAGTGTATTCTCTTTATAGTATTTATAAAGAATCAGACGTATTTAGGTTTACATTTTGTGGGTTAGCCATGACAGCTTAAACTGAATGAAGTTGATATAATTGGTAAGAATTTAAACTTTTACACCACTGTACTCAATCCTTTCTTTTTTTTGGTGCCGCGTAGGAAAATCCTCATGGTGTCCCTCCGCCCTGGAGGAAGGACGAAGGGGACGGTCAGACTCTTACTGACTAAAAACCAACCCGTGCTCCTCATGTACCCATGTGTCGGAGGGTAGGGTTTCACCGAAGCATTCCTCGCTACCCCCCGACGGGTATTGGCCCGCCAGATGGTCAGGCGGGCCCCGAACGAAACCCCTTTGGTGGCGGATGAAGGTGTTGGGCTCCGCCGCCAAAACACCCAGCGGCCGCAGAGGATAGGGAGGACGGCAACGCAATACCGCATCTCCTCTTCCTCTGTGGCCCCACCGCGACGCATCGAATGGTGCCCCCCCCCCCCTTTTGGTCGCAGGTGACAGGGCGCGCGGTAACGCAACACCGACACGCCTCTCCTCCCGCGACCGCACCCGACTGCGAGGGACAGACACAACTGTCCCCCGCACCCGCACCGTTGGACGCATCCTGCGCAGGCCCCTCCAAGCCCGCGCGGAGCGTCCACTCCTGGGATCTCTCTTAGCTTCACCGCGGGTGTCCAATCTACGGTTACTGGGCTCAGTAACCCCCCCACAACGACAAGGTGGAGATCCTACGGGGGGGGGCTCTGTACCCAATCCTGCTATAACCCAAAAGTTTATAGGTCCTTAAACTTGTATTAATATAAATCTTATGAAGGCAGTATTTGAGATTTATAATTATTGTTTATATTTGTAAAGTATATTCCGGTAGGAATATACTATGTATTTGTATTCATAGAACAGGCGTTGACTTCTTAACTGACAAATATACATATAACTACAGTAAAATATTTAAAAAAATATACCTACCTACATAACATAACATAACATAACATATCTTCACGCCTTTTATCCCCGAAGGGGTAGGCAGAGGTGTATTACACACCCACACTTCGCCAGATATGTTTCGGTCCCAATGTAATAGGGGGCGAGCCTATTGCCATCTACCGGGTACATTTTTAAGCGAGCGATAATTAATATTTTTATTTTAATACACACATAACTTCGAAAAGTCATAGGTGTGTGCCCGGGGTAACTGGGGATCGAACCCGAGACCATCGTCTCGGCAGTCCGTTACGTACACCACTGGGCTATCGCCGCGTTATAAATACCTACCTACTGTGAATTAATTTATCATTAAATAATGTAAAATTATACAGAAATAATTCGCGATACTTAATGTGCAGCAAACGTAGTTACGATAAAGATCTTGTTACACGTTATTAAAAAATGTTGTTGATACATTTGTAATGAGCATTCTAACGAATCTTACAAAACAGGAAAACAAATGAGTGTGTTTTAGCGAGCATTCTTACGAATGTTCTGGCGAGCATTCTAGCGAATTGACGGTTTTGCTGATGAGAGTGTTCGCTAGAAAAATCGTTAAAGAATTCGCAGCAATATTCGGCTCTTCTATTCTTCGGCAAAACACGGCGAATGCTCTCCGTTTTGTCACAAGCGAATGCTTAGGTGTATCAGCTCTATAACAGATAGGTGTTTATGCAAATTGATTTCGAACATTTCAATATGTTTGGAAGCTTTGCAGTCGAGCAAATAAATGTTTGTGTTGTTTTAAATTCTAGAAACACAAGCTTGTGCTATTTTGATGCAATTCGGGAAGAGGAATGATACTTGTCGAGCTGTTTTTTTTTATAGACTACTCCCGCATTAGGACTAAATCATGTGTCGCGGGGGACTTTACAAACACACAACTAACGGACACAATGAACACCCAGACTCGAAACAACAATTTATGAATTACACAAAGTGTTGTCTCGTGTGGTAATCGAACTCTCAACACTCGCGAAGTGTCAAGCGGCGAGGCGGCCGCTTTTTTTTTATAGTATAAGGCGGCAAACGAGCAGACGGATTGCCTGATGGTAAGCAATTACAGCCGCCCATGGACACAAGCAATACCACAGGAGTCACAAGTGCGTTGCCGCCCCTTGGTGTTGGGAAAAGGGATAGGATAAGGAGTGGGATGAGGAAGAAGGAATAGGGGATAGGGCCTCCGGCACTCTCACTCACCGAACGAAACGCAATATTTTAGGTACTGTTACTTTACGTCGATTTTCTGTGAGAGGGTAGTACTTCCCCGGTCGAGCCGGCCCATTCATGCTGAAATCAGCAAGGCTCTACTACCTTGAAAATCCTTAAACCACTACGCCAACCGTGCAGTCAAATATGAAGTCTGGGGTTAAAGCTATATCTATATCATCATCGTTCTAGCGTTATACTCCAAGTCTTTCGTCTTGGAGCCCGGGGTCCGCTCTCTAAACCAGATAGGGCAGAATATTAGCTTTTCCACAGATCGACTGTCGTCTGCCCTCTATAATCTGAGCTCTGAGATACGGGGCCAGCCATAATAGCAATTCAATATGCACATAACTATGAAAAGTCAATAAAAATATACATCACTCGATCCGGGAATCACTTTCAGGACTTACAAGCATACACTTACATCAAACTATCTTAAAACTATTGACATTATGGAATACACTAAGAAATTCAGGTACCTAATAGTTTGTGAACTGTAGGTAAGTATTCGAGCTACGACAGCTACGGCAGCTACGAGCCTCTACGGAGCTACGACAGAATACGTATTACGTTACATGCCGAAAGATGAGCTGACTCAAATATCTATGTGTATTAAACTTGCGCGTACTGAAAGATATGCTATAGATATATGGGACTAGATGGAGTTGTGTGTATTTATTAGTCTGTCCATCCACACGTGACCAAGCAGCGTAGTGGACTACGGCTGTACCCACAGTAGGAACAGGTTATATACAGGGCTGATGCAGTGGCAGTTTAAGGCAAACTAGACACGAGCCCAGTGGGGCAAAGAGAAGCACACTACTACATTTGGGATGCTAATAAATGTTGTCTAGGGCTTCGTGTTCCTTTAATCTACCACTGAGCTGATGATAATAATGTAAAATAACTAATTAGAAAATATAAAATACTGCTTCTTGCTAGCTCGCAGTGTGCTACACGGGTAGAGAAAGCTATGCGCGAGCTGGCGCGTATTGTCCTAGCTATGCAAATGCCCCGGTGCTGTCTCGCGAACAATTACATCTAACAGCTACACCGTAGTAGCCGATATTGTTTGTTAACATGGCCACTGTCTATCCATACTAATATTATAAATGCTTAAATTGTGTTGATCCATCCATGCATTTACTTACGTGCCCCGCAGGCTCGAAGTCGTGTATGAGGCAAGGCCAAATGCCATTCGAGTGGCCGAGTTTTAGGCCTATAAAGTGTTGCTAACGACACGATAAGTAAGTATTATAAATGCTCAAACCACTGAAGTGGCTTCGATGAAACTTTGTATGAATATAGCTCAGACATCAAAATAACACGTAGGTAGGTTACTTTCGGTCCGTGTGGTGACGGATTAAGAATACGGATTGTCACCACCCCATATCATTCCATGGGTGTCGTAAGAGCCGACAGAAGGAGCATATTATGCAGAGAACAGCACTGTAAGAGAAGGAAAACTTGATACAAACCCTATACCAACCCGTTTGGCCAGCGTGGTATAGTAGGCCAATTTCTCCTTTCAAAGGAGAGGCCTAGTCCAGCAGTGGACTGTTAAAGGCTGATGATGATGATTACTTTTTGTTTCGATAACCACGCGGTTGGTGCAGAATCTAGTAGGTAATATTATAAGCCCCGTTGTCATGTAAACAGAACTGTCCCACAGTTGAGCACTGACCTCTTCCCGTAAGGGAAGGGTAAGGCCATAGTCTACCACGGCAACGGTGGCCAAGTGCAGGTCGATAGATTTCATATAGGTATGTTTTTCGAGAAAATAATAAAGAAGTCTCCGACATTCCCCACATTACCTACCAGTGCCTAGCACTGAAAAACATCTTACGCAATTACCTCACTACTGTACTGTACTCTACCTCACCAGTAGGTATGATAATACGTTTCATGTATTCGACCAGGGCAACAGTTTATGTAATTCACATATTATTATTGTGCCGAGTCTGGGTGTTACTTAAGGGGAACTAATTTTTTGAACTGTTGTTTAAATATTCGAGATGTTATTATGATCAGTTGGAAAACATGTTCAGCAGTTATTTAATTTAATGGCGGTTAATTAATTATTGCGACAGTAAAACATGGACAGTAATAAAAAATCAATTAATTGGTTATTTTATCATACAATGTCAATTCTAAAAATAATTGAGCAGTCCAATAACTGAATGAGCGGTAAAAATGATGGAATGAAAGCTAATGTCAAATTTGTGCGTCTTTCCTTTGCTTTCGAGTGCCTAGGGTTGGGCGACTGTAATTCAAGTAACTAAATAGGTTATGTTAGGTTCTCTTTTGGCCCTTAATCCGAAAATCTCAGTTTATTAAACAACCTCATTGTTTATAGAATTGCTTAGAATGAGATTTCTTACCGAGAAATTCCGATTTATTACACATACATACATACATACATACATACATATCGTCACGCCTTTTATCCCCGAAGAGGTAGGCAGAAGTGTATTTCTACACCCACTTTTCGCCAGATATACTTTAGTCCCATGTAATAAGGAGCGAGCCTATTGCCGTACCGGGCACATTTCCAGACTCCGTGCTGCTACTGAGAATTTCGTGACAGAAATACCCAATAACACTGCCCAACCCAGGAATCGAACCCGGGACCTCCCGATCCCACGCGCACATTTATGCCGCGAGACCATCGAGGTATAGGGTTTGATGTCAAGTTTTCCGTCTCTACGCAAAGATGGTATTTTCATCGTGTTATCCCTTAGTCGCCTCTTACGACAACCACGGGAAGATAGGGGGTGGTGACACTTGTATTCTATGCCGTCAACCACACGGCAAAATTTATTAAATTTCCGATTTATTACTCACACGTAACTTCTCGTTCAATAATTTTTACCGCCCATTTAATTATTTTCCTGCTCAATTATAGGTATATTCACTGATCCATTTTATTATTTTTTATTACTCATTTTTGTTCACATTACTGGTTAGTTTTAACTGCTGAACTAGTTATTAAACGTGCCATTTATAATTTTTAACTTACCAAAACTGCCTCTTTAAATCAGTGCATTACTTAAGCCTAGGATACAAAAGTATTAAGCTTAGACTATTTATAATATTACTTTATGGTATTAAGTCTCTTTCGTACAAATACGGGAGTTGTCATTCTAGAACCAAAAACTAAATTAATAATAGAAGCCCTCCATTAGCCTTTATATAACTTATTTTTACCAAACAAAACAACATACCTAGCATATTTAAACCTTGCTGGAACTATTATCGACCATTTAAAACTAATGATAAAATAAACGTGACATAGCTACTCAAATGAGGTCTTTATTACGTTGAGATAAGACAGGTTTTTGCTCGGCGCGCCGTCATTTGGAAGGATTAGGTAAAATCTGATGGCAACGTTAGATAGATTTGTTACTTTGATTTATCGAATAGACGACGCGCCTACTAATGGTTCGAGTTAACAGTTTAATTATTTAGTAATATCATTTCGTTGGATAAAGAGTCAATGTTAATACTCGTAAAATTGCTACTACACAGATGCTAACCGCCTGTTTCGAGGTTCAGCTGGCTAAGTGAGAGTTGGTAGGTAGACTTTACATGTCTTTCGAGAACATAATTGAGAACTCTCAGACGTAAAGGCTTTCTCAAGATATTTTCCTTTACCTATAGGTAGTAGAACCTTGCTGATTTCAGCTTGAATGGGCCGGCTCGACCGGGGAAGAACTACCCTCTCACAGAAAATCGACGTAAAGTAACGGTACCTACACTGTTGCGTTTCGTTCGGTGAGTGAGAGTGCCGGAGGCCCTGTCTCCTATTCCTTCTCCCTCATCCCACTTCTCATCCTATCCCCATTCCCAAACCCAAGGGGCGGCAACGCATTTGTGACTCCTGTGGTGTTGCTTGTGTCCATGGGCGGCGGTAATTGCTTACCATCAGGCAATCCGTCTGCTCGTTTGCCGCCTCTTAACACAAAAAAAACACTTAGCAAGCGATAATTAGCAATAGCCAACTTCGAAAAAGGAGTTTACCGGGTGCCTGACTTTAAAACCCTCTGCGTAGCAATCTTTTTTGGTCTCTTCACTATGCTATGGTTGCTGGGAAAATCGATATTAACTAGGAGTACGTATTTGTTTTGTTGCGTTTTGTTCCCAGATGCTCTTCCGTCTCGCCCTTACATTAAAAAAACAAAATCTGTACGTTTCAGCACCTGCATATTTAGGTAGGTAATTCATTGCACTTTACTAAATTAACTAATGATCGCGTTCTTGGAATAATAAAATTATCGTTTGCATGGAATATCACTTTGGCCTACGGATGTCAGACAGCAGTTATTTTACCGGATCTGGTTGAAATAGAAAGCAGATACCGGGATCCAAAGCGGCACTCTTGGACGCAACCGGGATAACACTAAGACGGTGATTTACTAAAGAAAGAATAGTTGCGTGATTTTCCATCGAGTTACGATCGCATTGCAATAGTAGGGGTACAGATAAGAGCAATGACTTGTTAAGGAAAGGATTAGGGCCATTTCTCCGTTTGACAACGGCCAAGTTTTTAGTGCCTTCGCTGTTAGCATGCCGGTATAACTACTGTAGCCGTGTTATACGCGTGTTAAGTACAAGATAAACACTGAGAAATTGATACGTATTTAGCTCCTACACCATTGTTTCTTTGGTCGTTTTAGATAAGTACTAGAGGAGGGGTAGATAAGTAGATATTCTGGGGATATAGTTCGAGTTTTGCACTCGATTGTCATGGTGACCTGTGACTGGTTGACGGAGAAGCCATACATTCTTTATGTGTGCGGAGTGTGTCCCCTCATTTGCGGAACAGCACCACACTTGAACTCCAGATTAGAATTGTCTATAAATCCCCACCTAAGCAAGTTTTCCTTGCTTCAGCCAACCTTTGTCCTAAGTAGGTATATTCAAAAACTTCCAGGTCAGCCAAGACAGCCCATGTCCAGGTGGAGGATTTTCATTGAGCGGGACAAATGGACATAACATAACATACAACTTCACGACTTTTTTCCCCGAAGGGGTAGGCAGAGGTGTATTACACACCCACACTTCGCCAGTTATGTTTCGGTCCCAATGTAATAGGGGGCGAGCCTATTGCCATCTACCGAGCACATCATTAAGCGAGCGATAATTAATTTACAATGCACACATAACTTCGAAAAGTCAGAGGTGTGTGCCCGGGGTACCTGGAAATGGAATGGGGGCGGCAAAAGCCGCTGCGAAAAATAAAATAAAAATCAAACACATTTTTAAATACTTACTTGGCACGCGCACAGACACGATCCCAGAAGAACTGGGCGGCTGGCGGCGCGGGCGCAGTAGAAAGAACAACCATCGAAATCAAATCATCCTTATTGTCATTACGTGAAGACTTGCTTGTGTCCGTAGTCCGGGTTTATTAGTTCTCAAATAGGATGCAATATGCCGGTGATCTGCGAGCCTGTTATGAGTAATTTATTAATCCATAAATCAGGGCGGAGCCGTTCTTGTGTGTGATGTGTGCCGCCCCTATTGCCATAGCGCCAGGGCAATAGGGAGCCTGTCATATGAAATGCTCTAGCGTTAATTATTAAAATTATTTTTGATCTTCTTCTAAATACAACATAATCTTTATAGTCTAATAGGGAAAAAAACAGGTACAGGTCTCCTAAGACAATAGTCAGTCCGAAGACATAGATCATTTCACATACTACAAACGTCTTTTGCTAATTTTTGGGCGCATCCCTGTGAGTCGAGACGCGGGATTTGTCCATAAACTTACAGATTTCGTCTCTCAACTCCTTATTTTTGCGAGAACAAGGAGTCGGTAAATGCCGTATACCGGTGACGGGCAGTAACGTCACCGGTATACACCAACTGCTGCTTTTATCTCTGACTACGGACTGCTATGGTCTATCCCTCCAAAATTAATTGCCATAAAATAAAGCCTTCAGCTCCCGGCAGCTACGTTATTCCTGGTCAAGGACGCGGTGGCGGTAACGGCTATGCATGGGGTCTGTAATATCACCGGGCTACGACAGGCTACAAAAAAACAAATATACCTCGCGACCTACAACGAACGCAGTCTACGACTAAATGAACAAAGGCCTCGCCGAGCCCGAAGTAGAATTAAGTCTCATACCGGTGTTATCAGAAGACCGAGACAGGAGGAGCACATGGTAACTCTAGAGTCAGGTGATTTGTTCTACCTTCAGGAAGGCAGCCTACTCTCTTAGGTGGTGTCAGGTTCCTGATCAGGAGGAAACTTCTCAACAACGTTGTAGAAGTCGGTATATAGTGTGTCGACCCAGCTCAGCAATAGGCGTTGCCTAAAGGTAATACAGGTATATGCGCCGACCTCAACTCACCCTGACGAGATAGCTGAGGCCATGTACGAGTGCATTGCCAAGGCAATGCACAGAACGTCTAAAGCTCAGAACAATTTGTCATGCGGGACTTCAATGCCAAAGTGGAAGAAGGACTTGGTGAAACGAAAATCGGAGCATACGGTATGGAGGCATAAACCGGGATCCAACGAAAATCAATTCACAAGAATCGTAAGAGTCAAATGCTAGTTATTTTCCTTGAAGCAGGCGCTCTTTTTAATTAAATCCTTTTTCAAGAAGAAGGCCTCACAGGCAGAGGACCGAAAACACATAGAGATATCTCGGTGATCAATAGGTTAAACATCGGATGCGTTCACCATATAGTACGAGGCTCTCTAAATATCAAAATTATAACTGAAAGAGCCCAGTCAATGAAGTCTACACTACAGTTCCAGCTAGAACTGCTCCTTTCAATCAGTTAGAAACCACCGACAGCACTAATCAGAAGACAGACACAGTGGTCGCGGTACTAGGAGATCAGTCACAAAATGTCCGCCCTCTTCAAAAAACAAGGAGCGTAAACTTTCAGCCGAGACTCTCGGACTGATGAGGAAAGGACGCGAGTTGCCATCCTGTCAGCTGTCGTCGCCAGATGGAACGGTTTTGAGTAACCGATATTTCGGCACTGCTGTAAGCTGTTCACGGATGTAGGTACCTACTCTACAAACTCTACAAAGGTACATGGTATATTATATCCCGTAGAAGAATGTAAAAGTAGAACCAAGCACTCGGTGATGATGGATCTATTTTTTTATTGATTAAAACCCATACAAGTTTTATTTACGAAAATCCTGCAAGCCGTCAAACCTAGACTAAGCTATACATATATTGCAGCTTCTCGACATATAAATACCGCTCAGAGCCGCCAGATTTCTCCCTTAAAATATTCTACACAATGCTTTATGATATTACAATTGAGATGAATCAAATGAAAATTAGTTTAAATCCATCAAGCTGTTTGGGGTGTAAAGCCAAACTAATGAACATACAAACATACCTACACCCGAAAACGTTACACTTCTGGCAGATGTAGTGGAGTACCTAAAAGAAGAGGGGGCGGCAAATTTCCGATCGGCCCTGGGCGGCGAAAACCCACGCTACGCCACTGTTGAACCCATTTGCGAGATTTAACGCGATATCCTCAAAAGTGGTTGAGAGGTTAGGGCAAGGTCGTCAGCATATAGATGAAGCGTGGCGTCTTTGGGTAGGATGGATATGGTCGTTAGTGTAGATATTAAACAACAGTGGTGCCAATACACTACCTTGAGGTAGGCCGTTTTTTTGTGCTCTCCAATAACTTTTTGACAACGACCTGAAACTATACTGAGAGAATTCCTTCACAATCGTGAAGGAGTTCAGTATAGTGACAATGTTTTTATCACTGGTCATACTCTCTACTTTCCACAACAACCGCCTCAGGTTCAGTGTATCATAGGCCGCTGATAGATCCACAAATACAGCTCCAGTGATCATTTTTGACTCAAAGCCATTTTCTATGTGTTGCACGAGTTTAAGTGTCTAATTCAAGAAGTAATACTAACTTAATGTGCTGCCTGTCAATCTTAATCTTAATTACTAATACTTTTAATTTTGTCTAATTACTATGGACCCAAGTCTGAAATAAATGGATATTATTATTTTTGAGAACTATTACTATACTCGGTTTAAAACCGGTGTTTTAATGACATTTAGGGGTATATACCAAGTAAAGGTCATTTAAGAAATGTCTGTGGGACTTTGGTCTATGAGCTGAGGTTTGGTTTCGTCACTTTGCATAAAATATCGCACTATTCTGCAAGTATTTAAAATAGCTGCTTTTTGGATGTTAATGTAAGTTTTTGGTGGTAAATCAAGCATTTTCAAACTATGGTGTAAATATTTAGGTATGACGCCTGTGGTTGATATTACTATTGGTAATATATAAACTTTATTTACTTTCCAGATTCTTGCTATTTCTTCTTTTAGATCAGAGTATTTATTGATTTTTTCTGTTATTGTTTTCTTCAAGTTGTGGGTGTTTGGGACTGCAATGTCAATTATGTGCGCTGTATTATCTAATTTATTGTAGATGGTAATATCTGGTCTATTATGATGTATGGTCTTATCGGTAAGTATAGCACGGTCGTAATACATTTTTTCGGTATTATTCTCTAATACAGGATCAGGATGGTACCTGTAGTATGGTGTATGTGTGTCTTGTATGAGGTTATATTTTATAGCCAGTTTTTGATGAACAATATTTACAATTTGATTGTGACGGTGTGTATAGTCAGTTTGTGTGAGTGTTGCGCTGTGCGCATGCGCCTGTAATGTGTTGTATCGTTTCCGGTTGTCTATCGCATTTAGGACATTTATCGTCCGTCATGTTCGCATCTTTAATTATACCTATGTGTTCTGTCATTTCTGGTGTTAATTACTTGGTCTTGGATGGCTATGATAAAGCCCTCGGTTTCTGGGAATAAGTTGGCGGCCGTTAGCCATGTATTTGATGCTTCTGGATCTATGTACTGTTACTGCAAATCGTGTGGATGATGCCCGTGCAATACTTTTGCTTTCCATTTACATATCTTATGACTTTCTCTGTTAAAACTGATTTGATGTATGTGAATAATTGATTCGATCTGACAAGTTAAGGGGAGTAAATTTTGTATCGTTGTTAGTTATATTTTTATGTAGTTCACTTGTGGCTGCTTATTTATGAAAGAACGATTTGAGATTGTTTATCTGGGTTTCCCATAGGCAAGATATATCAATTAGGCCTCTACCGCCATATTTTCGTTTCAGTGTCATTCTTTCTATAGCCGATTTGGGGTGCAGATAATTGTTTCATGTTAGTTGAGTGCGAGTTTTTATTTCTAGACTATTTAGATCAGTTTTTGACCACTTAATTACGCTGAATGAATTGGTTAGAATTGGGATTGCATAGGTGTTGATCGCTTTTATAAGTCTTTTGCCTGTTAGTTGAGTCTTGCAAATTCTACTTACTCTGTTTTAGTACTATTCACAAAGCGCTTTCTTTATAGTTGTGTGGTCTAAATGTTTAGATTGTTGGTATCCCAGGTATTTGTACAGATCCTCAGTGGCCATGGATGTTATAGTTTGGCCTTCCTCAAGCGTATAGTCACCTGGTTTAATTTTGCCTTTTTAATATTTAAGAACCTGCACTTATCTAAGCCAAATTTCATTTGTATGTCTTTACTGAATGTAGCTGTTATGTCTATTAGTTTTTTCATTTTCTTTGCTGTGTTGCTGTAGAGTTTTATATCATCCATGTAGATCAGGTGGGCGATAGATGTTATACTAGAGGCTTGTTTGAATCGATAACCAATGTTTAGTTTGTTTAGCATCAGTGACAACGGGTTAAGAGCCAAGCAAAACCAGAGAGGACTAAGAGAATCGCCTTGATAGATACCTTTTTTTATCAAAATTTCCCGAGTTATAATGGAATTATGTGTGTCGCGGAGATGTATGTTCGTTTTCCAAAATGACATTATTTGTGTGAGAAATCTTATTAGATGTGGGTCAATCTTGTATATTTTTAGAATTTGTAAGAGCCAGGTGTGCGGAACACTATCGAATGCCTTACGGGAATCAATGTAGGTACAGTGTACATTTCTTTTGTTTAAGTTTGCGTGTTTGTGAATTACAGAATCTATTATTAGTAGTTCTTTACACCCCATGTGGTTTCGTCTGCACCCTTTTTGTTACTCCGATATTAAGTTATTATTTTCAACGTGTGAATAAATTCGATTTGAAATAACATCTGTCAGAATTTTATAAATTGTCGGAAGGCATGTTATCGGTCTGTATTGTGATGGGTCGCTTCTATTACCTTTAGGTATTAAGTAAGTAATTCCCTGCGCTAAAAATGATGGTATAGGATGCTTATTTAAAATTACATTTGTAAAACATTTGGCTATCGATTTGTGTAAAATGTGCAAGTTTTTAAACCAGAAGTTATGTAGTTTATCAATACCCGGTGATTTCCAATTGTGGAGTTTGCTAGTGACAGTCTTAATTTCTTCTTCTCCTATTTCATAGAAATCCATTTCGTCTATTTCGGTCCATCTGTTTTCTTCTTCTTTTATCCAATCTGCATTTTCATTGTGTTTAGTTTCCTTTTCCCATATGTTGGACCAAAATTGTTCTATTTGCTCTTTAGTTGCTATCGTTTCTGTATTAGTGCTATTCCTATTATCTGTTTTATTACTCTTCATTTGTCTATAGAAATTCTTTTCATTAGTCATAAATAGTTTATTTTCTTGCTTTCTTTGGAATGCTTTTTTATACCTAGCTAATCTATTAGATTTTAATATTAACTTCTGTTTAAGTGTATCAAGGTGTTCTTCAAGCGTTTCATTATCATGTTCATGTTTCGTGTGTATCCTACTATTTTTTAAGATTTGTTCTATCATATTATCTAGTCTTTTTGACCTAATGCCCCTAATGTATTGCGTAAGCCTGCCTATGTCGGCCCTTAATCTAGTGATATCTTTTTGTAGTCGAATTTGCCATATTATTATTTTTCACTCCATTTATTATCTAACACATAGTTTCCTTTATATTAATAAAGTACATTATATTAGAAAAAAAATACGTTTAGAAATATAAAAGGGACCACGGGGACCCACCAGTGTCGGGTACAGGGACCAAGCCACCGGTGGTTAGGGCCTCAGAGACAAGAACTTCCTCACGATGCGCGCCGTGTCGAGAAGAAGAACTGCCTTCTGAATCAAAGACTTGATCCAGCTGCCTAGTGTGAGCCTCTTTAGGTGTTGGTCGAGGCTCTTGGCGATTAAACCATTCACCGACACGACTATCGGTACAATGATCGCCGAATCTACATCCCACATGTCAACAATCTCGTGAGCTAGGTCCAAATATTTAATCTCTTTCTCCTTTTCTGCTTTCACGAGATTGCCGTCATGCGGTATGGTGATATCGATTATCATTGCGAGTCGCTCTGCTCGGTCTATCACTACAATATCAGGCCTATTGGCTACAATAGTCCTGTCTGTAATGATAGACCGATCCCAGTACAACAGTGCACGACCATTTTCGAGAACCGGGTCGGGCACATATCTGTAGTACGGTATCTCAGAACCAATGAGATCATATTAAAGGGCTAGTTGCTGATGGATTATCCTGGCCACTTGGTGGTGTCTGTGCAAATACTGACCATTGGCAAGACTCGAACAACCGGATACTATATGCCTGAGAGATTCACCGGGCCGGTGACACGCCCGACATATGTCAACCGTACCATCCCTCAGTATATACTTTCGGTAGTTGTTTGTCATGACAACTTCGTCCATAATTGCAAAGACAAAACCTTCGGTTTCTCCGAAGAGATCACCGAAACGTAACCAGGCTATGGAAGCTTTAAAATTGACGTCTGGGTCATGTAAAGCTCCATAGAACCGTCCATGCAGCTTCTTGCCCTTCCATATTTCTCTTCGGTCATCAGTACTGAGTACTTCAGGTTTGTGCCAGTTCTCTTTTGCCAGAGCGAGCGGGGTAAGTCCGGTATCAACAGCGACTACATCACGATGCACATCCACACTCATCTGCAGAAAATATTCTCTGAGGTTGCACACCTCGCGGTTGTGGAGGGTCTTAGCACATAGAAAGCCTCGACCCCCACATTTCCGCGGGATGTACAGCCTCATTACCGATGAGCGTGGATGATGCATGCGAGATGCAGTCAGCATTGACCGGACTTTTCTATCCAGGGCATCTAGTTCAGTCTGGGTCCACCTGAGTATGCCGAAGGAATACATTAGGACTGGCATGGCCCACCCGTTGCAGGCCCGCACCTTGTTGCCACCTGATAAAAGACTGTTAAGTACTTTTTTCAGGCGGCCAAAGAAACGAGCCTGCAACGTCTGTTTCATATCAGTCTCAGCAATATTCAAAGACTGCGACATACCCAGGTATTTGTAGGTCTCGGTTAGGGAGAGAGGTCTAAGTTGTATGGAATCTGAGAGTTGTATCCCTGCAGATTCCATAATCCTGCCTCTCTTCACATGCATGACCGCACATTTATCCACACCAAATTCCATCCTGATAGAATTACTAAAGGTTTCGGTGACCTTAAGTAATGCTGTCAGTTGGAAATTGTTAGGGGCAAATAATTTCAGGTCATCCATGAAAAGGAGGTGAGATGTAACATGACCTCCTCTTCCTCTCCTTAACCGATAGACTAGCCCTGAAACCTCTAACAAGGTACTTAGGGGGTTCAGGGCCAGACAAAACCACAAAGGACTCAAACTATCGCCCTGGAATATACCTCGCTCGATCCTTATTGGAGCACCGCAACCCAAACTCGATCGACACCCTGGATAGCACAGTACGGTCCTCCATTGCCCCATACATGACCTTAAAAAGGTGCATAGAGTTGCATCTACTTTATACAACCCCAGCACCCTCAAAAGCCATGTATGTGGCACGGAGTCGTAGGCCTTCTTGTAATCTATCCAGCGCGTCGATAGATTCTTTCGGTTACGGCGCACCTGTTGGCTAATGGGCATGTCTATCAGCAAGAGTTCTTTAGTGCCACGGGCCCCACTCCTACATCCATTTTGAGAAACAGATAAAATTGATTTATCAGCTATATGTTTTGACAATTTCGTTCTCAAAATGGATGGAAGGAGTTTATACATCGTTGGCATACAGGTTATCGGCCTGTAATTCTTGGGGTCCGTGGCACTACCAGACTTATGGAGTAGGTGAGTGACGCCAGATGTTAGAAAATCTGGTAGCGATCCCGATTCCAGTGATGACTGGAATTGAGATGCTAAGCAAGTATGCGAACTACGGAGCCATTTGAGCCATAAATTGTGCAGCCCGTCCGGTCCCGCTGATTTCCAGTTTGGTAACGAACGGACTGCACTGGCTATATCATCACCTGTTATTGATATTGGCTCCATTGTTGTTATTTGTTCGCATACTCGCTCAACAGTCCCAATCCAATCACTGTCAGTGTGGCTGACAGGCGTCGACCAGATGCAGCGCCAAAATGTATTAGTAGCATCATCATCCGGTCGACCCCCATCAACGTCACCGGCCGTGGACGAGTCCACAATACTTATTTTGGCATTGGTCGCATGTTACAAGTACTTTTATTGGTCGCAAGTACATAGGACAGACGGGTCGAAGTTTTGAGCTGAGATATAAAGAACATTTAGCGGCGTTTAGAAACAACCAGCCGGAAAAGTCTCATTTTGCCGAACATTTACTTGAATCGGGTCATACCTTAAATAGCGGACATTCATTTGACGTCATACACACTTGTCAAAAGGGTATTAGAATGTGCGTATTGGAACAATTAGAGATTTTAAAGCGGGACAAGCATACATTACTGAACGATCAAACCAACTTTAACGAGTCCCCATTGCTGAATATATTCGCACACCGTCATAATGACTCACATCAGTCGAGCAACGGAGGGAGGGGATTAGAAAGTACAATCGTTTATAAGACATGCCCACGGTTGGAAAGCGCTCAGTCGTTGCCCATCGTTCCTGAGGATGCCTCGTGCAGAGGCGAAACACGTGTCGAAGAATAGTCGGCGCATACAGCGGGATACTGCAAGTCAGGTATCTTCCTGGAACCCATACCATTCCTATATCCCTTATCCTTTTAGAGGAGTTCGATATTGTCAACCTTTTTCTATTGCAATAGTTGGGGTGGTCAATTCGAGGGTGCGTGGTGGGTTCCTCTTTCCTTCCATTAGGTTACAATGGAGTTCCGCCAAGTAACGCCTGATTCAATCAACTATTGTTTTGTTTGTTTTTTTTTTTTTCCCTTTGTTTTAAAAGACAACTCCCGCATTAGGACTAGGTAAATCCTGTGTCGCGGAGGACTTTACAAACATACAACTAACGAGGACAATGAACACCCAGACTCGAAACAACAATTTATGGATTACACAAAGTGTTGTCTCGTGTGGGAATCGAACCCACAACACTCGGCGCAGTGTCAAGCGGCGAGGCGGCCGCTTAAACCACTACGCCAACCGTGCAGTATTGATAGTAATGCATCTAGGGCACTCACCAGCGCTATGTTTTTCTTATGCATTATTATTATTATTACAGCACGACTTTTCGGGTCTGAAGCCAGCCTGCTCCAGAATCAATTTCGGGTCAATTGCGCACGTTAGACGATTCAGCAGCATTCTCTCAAAAAGCTTATGTATATGACACAGCAAAGATATCGGGCGAAAGTGTTTCGGATTATTTGCTGCTTTACCTGGTTTCGGTATAGCAATGACCTTTGATTTTCTCCGAAGACGCGGAACTAAATTTGACGACAGACAGTCAATATATAGTTGCAGCAACCACGACACAGCCACAGAGCCCAGATGTTTTAATTGCTCAATTGAGATGTCATCCACTCCAGAAACTTGACCACACTTGAGATCTCTTAATGCCGCGACGATATCAGCAAGGTTGAACGGTTTACTGATATCGTCGCAAGCAACATCAGATCTCTTTAGCTTGGAAACTTTGCTGGAGCGGTCTGTTGGTTTGCCGTTAATGAGTAGTTGGTGGGCTATCTGGTTGGCTGTGACCTGACAAGGTTGTGAGGGTTGCGGGGGTTCACTAGTCAACTTTCTTATAGTACTCCATGCCTTCTAGCTCTCAAGGGTCATGTCGATATCGATACCAGTAACAATGTTGATCCATTTCTGTCATCTGTTTTCACCTATTTTAGATAACAGTACCTACTTCTCCAGCGATGGCAGTATCCTCTGAGAATGTGTTTAAGATACCTACCTCTACTGAGCTAGAACAAATTTAGTAGGTATCTCGATTTAGAGCCAAAACGTTTTGCAAACACGGTAAAAATCGAGCAGGTATTACTTAAAAAAAAACATTCATGTAACTAAATAGACACCTTTTGTTTATACGTCTGTGCCTAAGCATTGCCTAAGTACCTACCCACTTCCATTTAGGTTTACGTAAGAACCGTCAAATTCGTCCACGTTAGTAGTCTTTGAAGTACGAACTTTCATTGAATATTTAGATTTTAAGAGAATATTTTACGTAGGTATACATAATAATAATAATAATTTATTTATTTCAGACCATAGATCCATTTTGTTAGTAACAATACACTTAACCTAATGTTAGTAGCACATACAGTTTAACACATTACATTGCATATAGATACATAAACACAGCACAGAGGACAGATATGAAAAACGACAGACATGACCACCAATCATTGCTGCACAGTCCCATTAGAGACTGTGCAGCAACGGTTGACAAACAAACAATCAAGCCGGTTCGCGATCATGCTAAGGATGCTGTTGGTAGGTACTGCCACGTACTCTGCGCACCAGGGAAGCACATCGTTTCCGCATAGTGGCGTAGAAACAATCTACACGATATCCTGCGAACATTCCCGAGGCACTACAGAATCGCGGCAGTCCCATCAGCACCCTAAAAGCATTGTTATATTGGACCCGGAGGGCGCCGTACGTTTTTTGAGTATATCTAGCCCACAGGTTGCACGTGTAAAAAAATGTACAGAATGATCTGAATAGAGTGGTTTTCACTTCAACTGAACAAGGTGCAAACCTGCGAGCTATCATGTTCGCTCTCACCGCCAGCGCCCTCCGTTCCCTTTCGATATCGTCATCGTCCTTGAGGTCAGAGGTCAATATGTGTCCAAGGTATTTAAATTTGGTTACTTTCCTTAAGGCTGTACCCGTAAGCATTACGTTCGGAAACTGACCTGTATCTTCCCCTTTGACCCCAAAGACCATGACCTCACTTTTGGTAGCGTTGTATTTCAACCCATGCCGTTCAATGTAGGCTTCACAAATGGTGACTAGTCTCTTTATTCCAGACACGGACGCACTCAACAGCACCATGTCATCCGCGTAACTTATGTTATTAACATTTATAGTGGAGACCTAGGAGAGTTGTGACAATTTTTACATAAGGGGCTATATCTCGCTTAAGAAACATTCCACAGTTATGACTCATGTGAATTACTTTAGCGCCATTCCTTCTGTTTTCAAAACCATCACCAAAATTAATTAAAGTATAATAGTTTCTGGAAAAATCAACAAAATCAAAGACCACTCCCCTTGTCACAACTCTCCTACTACCGAGGTAAGTTGTGATAGGTGCCGAGGTAAGAAAAATACGATTACACATGACATAAATAAATCAAGCAAGTTTTTTTCCCAAAACAGTAGGTACTTTAATCATCTTTTAGTACCTACCAACTAAAACAACATAGTATTAACATTCTCATTACAAGTAATTATAATCTTTTCATTAACTAAATATGGCATAACTTTAAGATCAATCATATTATTATTATAATCACTATAAAATCTTAATCTAATCAGATTCACAATTTATGGCAAACGTAATGCAGCTCGTCTCCAGTACAATCTACGTGTGCCCAGCCTTTGCATACCAGGCATTGAACCCACTGCTCATTCGATCTGCTGTCGGCATAGGCTTCAAGGCAAACCAAACAAAAGCAATTATTTTATGCTTCTTCTTCATCACTTGTTCTATTCTTCTTATTAGTCTTCTTTGCTTTTTTAGGTTTCTTCTTTTCGTCGCTTAAAGACACGCTTCTTAACATTCTTAGGTTTCCTATTAGCCTCAATAGCAGCTATTTCATCTTTCGTGGGAGTGTCAGTAAGGACAGATTTGATTTTACCTTAAGTAATTTGACCTTAAGTAGCTACTAACACACCAACAAACATTTAAATTTAATAAAAAAAAACATTGTAGTAATAGCCTAGTAGAAATATGGAGTTACGCACACAAAAAATCAGTGCCAGGTATTGAGACTTAAATAACTACATAACTTAAGAAAAAATAACATATCAATGCACATTATACTAAGACATGATATATATTCAAATGAAATTTTGAAGAACAACTTACTTTTCGCAATTTTTTGTACAGTGACAATATATTTACGCAACCGCGCCACGTGGGCCGCCGGTAGGTACTGAGTCGAGTAGCGCGTGTCGAGAACGACAAACAAGCGTTATTGCCATCTCGCTTACTGTAATAGGTAGAGAGAAATCGTCCTTGTCACAACTCACCTCTGTCACAACTCTCCTAGGTCTCCCCTACCATCTATATGACTGCCGACACGGGTGCCACTGAGCGCAACTACCAGGTCATTTATATATAAATTGAATAGGGTCGGTGAGGACAAACCACCCTGCCGCACCCCACTTTCCAACCTATACCATTTTGACATGGTCCCGGACCATCTCATGCTATTGACCTGGTTCCCATACCAGTACTTGCAAATATTTACGAGTTCAACCGGCAAACTGGTAGCCTCCAGCTTTTGCCATAGTATATCATAAGAAACCAGGTCAAAAGCTTTTGAGAGGTCGAGGAAGCACGCGTGTACAGGTGTATCTCGTTTCGTGTAGTACCTAACAGCATGCTTAACACACAACACTGCACTTTCCGTAGATAGTCCGGCGCGAAAACCAAACTGATTGTCATGGAGGTGTATGTGTTGAGTTAGCTGTGCGTTAAGCATGCTATCGTCACCTTCAAAATAACTGTGGCAAGAGAGATAGGCCGGTAGTTATTTTTATCTGATAGATCAGCAGTTTTATTTTAACTACCTTTAGGTATTACCACTGTTTTTATCATATCATGAGGCATATATGAATGACTGACACAAAAATTAAAAAGCATAGACAACAATCTAGGCAAGTGAGGCCCTGCATGCTGGAGGTGCTCTATGCTCAGTCCATCGTGGCCTGGCGATTTACCTCTAGTCATTGATCTTATTATTAAATCTACTTCCTTAGCGGAACATCTAAAGTCCACTCTCTTGCCAGTCTCAACATTGAGCGCTGAACGCTAATGATTACCATGCAGATAGATACATGTGTTAATTTTAGTATAATTGCTATTTTCAGCATGAAAGGGCCGGCTTGACCGCGGAAGTAGGTACAGTCGAACAACTTCCCGCTAGACCACCATAAGGGCGAGAACCGCTTAGCAAGACATCGTCGCTTCCAGTGCTACTTTACACGCACATTGACTCTGGTAGGTATACAAAATCAGTTTCTAGTGTATCTTTCCTGTTCTGTTGCATTTCATTTGGTGTGTAAGAGTTCCGGAGGCCGCATTCCCTTTTCCTCCTCCCACTACTGCACCTCCTATTCATCTTTCCATCGAAATTGTGGGGTCGATCCCCACACGACACGGCACTTTATGCGATCCACAAATTGTTTGGAGGCCGATTGTCCCTTGTGACCGTTGTATGAAGAAAATGTATTTTTCTTTATTTTTATTTTATTTATAGGCCTGTATCCCCGAAGGGGTAGGCAGAGGCAGATATTACACCCACATTTAAGATACCACGTAATAGCGGGCGAGCCTATTGCCGTTACCGGGCACATCAGACGCCGTGCTGCTACTGAGAATTCGGAAAACCCCAGTAACACTTTTGCCCGAATCGGAATCGAACCTGGGACATCCGACTTCCTCCGAAGAAAATGTGGTAGGTACTTATAAAAAAAACATTTTTTGTGTGTGAGGTCGGACCCACGGCAACAGCCCTAATGCCTCTTATCTACCTAAACGAGGACTATAAATGTACTTCAGTACCTATATCAGTCTTTCTGGCAGAAAATGGAAGTATCCAATGGTAATCTAGTTTGAGTATTGCTCGATTTGCGAGTCGCTTCTCGACGAGAATAATTCCCAAAATTTCCCATTCCCAACTTTCCGCGGAACTTCATGAGTGTCAAAACTTTGGTGTCTTCTATAGCCACTACTGCTTAATGTGGCCACAGATGATACGATGGTGGATATTTGGTGGGCATGGGCAACCAGGTTTTAAATCCAAAGACAATATTTTCAAAATGATTTATTGAAAGGTACAGTTCAATAACTAAACAATAAATAGATCAAAAAATCAATAATATACACCAAAAACAATACTTTTCGAAAAACTAAATTTTGGCTTAAAACAACATTACAAATGCAAACAAGGAATGCTTAACATTAGTTGTGCTTAGAGTTCGCTTAAAACTAAAATACAGATTAAATACAACTTTGTTCCTGAAATAATACTTTTAAATATAGATCTGTATTTATTATTGGTGAGAAAACATTTAAAAACTATTTTTACGGCTCATTTTAGAACTATACGACAAAGATTTTATGAATCTAATATGATATTATAGTTCCTCGTTTTTAGGGTCCGTAAAAATAGTTTCTAGTGCTATTTTCTCTGAATAAAATAAATAATAGGAGATATAACAACAACAATAAATCGCTACATTTTAATTATTGCAATACACGAGTGCGTATAGAGCTTATTTGTAGCCTGGATGCTTTTTAAACATTTTTATCTTGAAAAAGAAAACATCAATATTCTAATTTCGGTTCCAAAAAAGCGTTAAATGTGTATTTTCTTTGAATCTTTATGCTTGTGCACATTTAAGTGATTGCGCATTGATAAACGCGAATATGAAATGCATATGTAGACGCATTTTGTAACTGTTCCACCCAAAAATTAGTAAACAGATTTTGATAAAACCTTACAGGGATATAGCTAGGACATCAGAATTGCACATTGGCTACCTTTGCAATGTGGAAAAAAGCGTACTTTTTATAAAAAGATTTCATATTCGCGATTATTAATGAAAATAGACACTACAAATAAGAACTACTCACACTAATATCCAGAAACAAGTGAGTTATTTTTTGTTCGATATTTAAATGCTTGTGCAATTTGTTTAAAGCGCCATCTATTATAAGCTTTTTTCATCTCCTATTACATAAAACAGTATTATTTAAATGCTTCTGTTATACTTTAATATATAATAGAATTTACTAGAATCAAGTATTTTATACTATTAATATGTTTAGCCATTTATTTGATATAACTCTTTACAATTGTTGATAGATTTTATACTTTACAAAGTTGAATACATCTATAGGGTGTTATTTTATAGATTCTACGACATATACGGCAGTAGATTAAATAAGGTCGCTTTTTGGATGGGTCATTCGTTTATCGATATTTCGAATGTAATTATCGATACTTTATCGATATTGCGAATGTAGAAATCGATACTATAATATATTCATTGTAAAACTGACATGCGGCGACAATCTCATAGAAAGTCAGGTCGAAAAAGTTTAACAAGACAAATGACAAATACAAAAACACAAGAGACGTGTGCCACGTCTGGAAATCGAACTGATGTACTGCGTATAACTAACAGTAAAGTTACCATCCTTATAACTTCGCTATCCATTATTTTATTTTTTTTGGAATTTTATGACCTGGTAACTGGACCTTTAGGTCAAATCTTATTTTATTTTAACGGACACTGCACATTCACTTATTTTTAATGTATTTATATATCGGTTTGTAAGTATTTTTGTCTTTTAATAACTCTTCGAATGGCGGCGGGCGGGAGAAAGAATCGCACTTAATGTTCACATCACTGAGTTCACTAGCCAACACTAATCTTTTTAAGGTTCCCGCCAGCCCGCTATCCATGAAATAGCTTTTTAGCCTAAAAAGCGTTGATGACTTAATTTCAAACTCTTCATCTGTCAAAACGAATCAGACAAAACAGGCCCAGTTTCGCAACCCTTCGATAAGCATTATCTTCCAGATTAATACAATATCAGTAGGTAATTGTTATTATGTTATGTGCCAAGTAATATATCTGGTAAGTGCCAGTCAAAAGGGACAACTTTTTGAAGAGGTATTTTTTGCCTTTTGTCTCGCATCCCACTATTAACATATTATTTAACCTACTGCCTGCCATCAATGGATATATTAATCCCGCTCCTATCTAATACATTTATAGTCACAGAAAGTTCACAAAGAATTGCACTTAATTCGTGATTTCTAATACTAAGAACACGTTGACTTAAGTTTAAGTAAGTTGTTAAGTTTTAAGCGTGTTGGTTAATATCTGGAACAAAAAAGAAACAATTATTAATAAATGATAGATTTCTTGTCCGTGTGGTAAAGGATTAAGAATACGGAATGTCACCACCCCATATCATCCCATGGGTGTCGTAAGAGCCGACAGAGGGAGAGCATTTTATGCAGAGAACAGCACTGTAAGAGAAGGAAAACTTGGTACAAACCCTATACCAACCCGTTTGGCCAGCGTGGTATAGTAGGCCAATTCCTCCTTTCAAAGGAGAGGCTTAGTCCAGCAGTGGACTGTTAAAGGCTGATGATGATAGATTTCTTTTGGTGGGAACACAGAGAAGAAACATTAAAATTACTGATTAAGTTTGGGAAACCAGCTTTTTTTTTCACTTTCGTGTGCAACTGACTCCGAATTTATAGACCGTAAGTTAAGTAGGCGATAGCTGAATGGAGAGACCGACGGACTGCTACGCAGAGGGTCGGCACGCACCAATGACTTTTTGAAGTTAAGTGCGTATTAAATTGGTAATTATAATTATCGGTGAAAGAAAACATGGTTAGGAAACCTGCATGTCTGAGAGTTCTCCATAATGTTCCCGAAAGATATGTGAAGTCTGCCAACCCGCACTTGGCCAGCGTGATGGACTATGGCCTTACCCTTCTCATAGAGAGAAGAGGCCCGTGCCCAGCAGTGGGACAGTATAAAGGGCTGATGATGAAGTTAAGTAACTCCCGGTTCTTTTCTTAAGACACCTTTTGATTCCCCTGATCCTGAGGCAAGAACTGGGACCGACGGCGCCACGTGCCTTCCGAAACACGACACCGCGGCACCGCTCTGATGTAAAACTACAAAAGGCCACCCATTTGCTAAGACTAGCAACGACTATAAATCCCGTGGCGTGGGGGACTTTACAAACATTCAATACTACGACTAGTGGTTTAAGCGGTCGGTGAGTTCGATTCCCACACGAGACAACACTTTGTGTGATCCATAAATTGTTGTTTCGAGTCTGGGTGTTCATTGTGTCCGTTGGTTGTATGTTTGTAAAGTCCCCCGCGACACAGGATTTAGTCCTAATGCGGGAGTTGTCTTTTTAAAATAAAAGAAAAAAAGACCACCCAGACTTTAGGATACAACTCATTACAGCCACCCGATAATCTCGTCGCTCAGCGTTTAGTCGTTGTTGGCAGGTGGCCCTCAGATAGAAGCCGCATGGACCACGGGTGGACATCGCGTGGTCCACGAATTTTCGATAAATTTGTCAGCGACTGACGCGTCGTCACTATGACGTCTCCGAACATGCGGGTTGCAAGCATGAGAGCAGCGAATTGTGAAGAAGTAAGAGTTTTCGGTGACGGAGTTCATATAGTGAGCTTATGTTTTACCGCTGAATTCAATATTCGATATATCCATTTTTTGAGATTTATATTCATTTTTGGGTGCATAGGGTTCCCACCAAGAACTTAGGGTCCCAAGCCAACCTCACCTGCAAGTGGTGCACCTGCCGATCAACGGACGAGGCTCTGGCAAACAAAATATCCCGATAAGCGGCAATAGGCTCGCCACCTATTACGTGGGATCAAAACACTGGCGAAAAGTGGGCGTTTAATATGTCTCTGCCTACCCCTTCGGGGAAACAAGCGTGAGTCTATGTATGTATGTATATTCCTTTTTGACATTAGCTCCATACAAAATATGTCAAACATTTATTTCGAATCTCGAAATCCATGAGTAGATTAGACAGTAAATAACGAGGCGATGCGTGTCGGGTGGGTTTGATGCGCTTTAGAACAGCAATTTGTATCATACAACGGTGTATGTTATAGAAATCAATCCCAGGAGTCGCAATGGCAGCAGTGAAGCGATCACTTGGACAACTTGACCAACCGAGCAAATGTATAAGTATTTATTATATAATATACATACATACATACAGAGAAGGAAACTACGAAAGGTTAAGAATACATGGTGGGACAAGGATGTACAATCAGCAGTATCAGAGAAGAAGAAAGCGTGGTTAGATTGGTTGGCTGCCAGAGCAAATGAAAGAATGGGAAAGGCAACGAGTGATGACATAGATGAAGCAAGAAAGGAGTTTGTGAGGTGTAAAATAATAGTGAAAGAAATGGTTAAAAAGAAAAAAGCGAAAAAGAAAGATGAGTTTGATAGTAGATTATCTGACGACTTTCGGAGAAACATTAAGTTTTTCTGGAAATCTGTTCGTGCAGTTCGAGGAAAAACTCAATCCTCAGAATACACAGCAATCAGAGACAAGAATGGAAAGATACTGATTGGTGAATCGTGTGTGCTGAAGAGATGGAAAGAGTATTTTGAAGGATTATTTGAAAGAACGACGACAGAGACATCAACAGGTGAAATGAATGATGATGATGAGATTTTGAAGGCACTGGCCAGTATGAATTTAGGTAAGGCTGCAGGGTATGATAGGATTACAGTCGAAATGCTGAAGGCTGGACAGGGCATCATTAGTTAGTCAGCTGCAGCATTTATTTAACTTGTGCTGGAGCACCGGCCGGGTACCTGATGACTGGGCCACAGCAGTAGTTGTGCCTCTTTATAAAGGAAAAGGCTCGCAACAAGACTGCAAAAACTATAGATTAACCTTCTCAGCATTGTTGGCAAATTGTATGCGAAGGTACTGATTGAAAGAGTTATGAAAGTAACCGACAAGAAAATATGGGATGTACAAGCGGGATTCCGAAAGGGTATGGGGCACAGATATAGATCTACATAGATAACGCAACTATCACGATTTGTATTGAAACCAAGCGTGCCGACTTCTTAATACCTACTGTGACGTTGCCTGTATCACGAAGTCGAAGCGATGCGCGACAGTATCGCTTGTGTGATATTCATCGTCTCCTAATACACAACGTCAGATCAAACGTCCGAAGCAAACGCGGCAACGTAATGTGAATAAAGTTTACTTAACGCGCGGGGACTGAAGTTAGTGGCGACCAAGCTCGACGCTTGGTCGGAGTTCAGACACGCGAAGTGCATGCATTTGCGTTATCTATGTAGATCTATGTCTGTGGTATGGGGTGTACGGATCAAGTCTTTTCCTTGCGATGCATAGCCGAGAAATTTTTGGCCAAAGGTCAAAAGGTCTACTGCGCATTCGTGGATTTGGAAAAGGCTTATGATAAAGTGGTGAGGAATTAAATGTGGTCGGTACTGTCGATGTATGGGGTGAACAGCAGCCTCATACGAGCTCTGAAATCCTTTTATGAGGATTCTAGAGCTTGTGTGAGGATAAACGGGGCATACACTGACTGGTTTACCATCAACACAGGTGTTAGACAGGGATGTGTAGCGTCGCCGTGGCTGTTCAACCTCTTCATGGACAGTTGTTTGCATGACTTGAAACATAGTGATTGTGGATTAAGGATGAATGAGTTACTTGTCAAATGCCTCCTTTATGCTGATGATCAGGTTTTGCTTGCGTCTTCAGCAGAGGTATTGCAGGAGATGGTAACAATCATGCATCACCATGCATGATGCATGGTGATGCATGATTGTTACCATGCGTTAGAGAGGAAAGGAATGAAAGTGAATGTAAGTAAAACGAAAGTTATGGTTTTTGAAAAGGAGGATTGCGTTACGGTAATATTATGATCGATGGACAGCGAGTGGAGCAAGTGAATGAGTTTGTATATTTAGGTACGCTGTTTACAAGAGATGGTAAGAATGTAGAAGATATTGAAAGAAGAGTTAATGCAGGTAATAGAGTGAATGGAGCTCTGAAGGCGTTTATGAATAGCCAAAACGTGTCCAAAAAGGCACGTTTGGCTGTGCATAGAGGGGTGTTAGTACCTACTCTTATGTATGGTAGTGATAGTTGGGTATGGCAGAAGAGTCATGAAAGTAGAATAAATGCTGTAGAAATGAGAGCACTGAGAAGTATGTGTGGTGTTTCTCTGACTGACAGAATAAAGAATTGTGTGATAAGAGAGTGTTGTGGGGTAAAAGAAGATGTAGTGACAAGCATCGAGAAAGGTATGCTAAGATGGTTTGGGCACGTGGAGAGGATGGATGACGAAAGACTGACCAAGCAGATATATAAGGCAAGTGTGGAAGGGACAGGACGAAGGGGAAGACCTAGGCGGACGTTCTCTGACCAGATTGGAGACATCCTAAAAACAGGACAGGTGAGAAGTACCCTGAACAGAAGAGCATGCATGAGGAATCTGATGGGAGTGAATGAAGCAAGAGAGATATGTCAGGATCGTTGCAAATGGCGTTCCGTAGTCTCTGCCTACCCCTCCGGGACACAGGCGTGAGTCTATGTATGTATGTATGTACATACATACATACATAGACTCACGCCTGTTTCCCCGAAGGGGTATAGAGAGAGGCACATTAAACGCCCATTTATTATATATATTTTTTTAATATTATATTCTATCCCTGATGTTTCAATTACTTTCAGAAATTGACAAGGGGAGGAATCAAACAACCGAACCAATCTTTATGCTCATTCGGTATAAAATGCGTTGTCATAATTAAATTTATTTTTTAAAGAAGTAAGCGTGACTTATTTTATAAGAAGAAATTATCTACATTGGCACAGTAACGATGACATTAAGAAAAATATTTAAAAAGTAATTACGTATCAAGCTTTTAGTAGCGTCGACTGCCGATATATGTACATCATTAACTACGAAATTCAATATTCAAACTATAGATAGATCTGTAGTTTTTAGATTAGTTTTTGACATAAGCTCCATACAAAATATGTCAAACACGAATCTCGAATCTCAAAATCCATGTGTGGATTGAATATTGAAAATGGCCGTATGTAGGTATAAGATTGAGATTGATTCAAAATCAAATGAAAATTTGCACAGGTTTCCTCACTAAATCCCGGTTTTCGTTTCGTACGCACGAAACCTGAACGCTTTTAGGGGAAGGCTTACACACCCTCTCATTCTCCCACAATTTCGACCCATAAACACGGCAGTCCAACAGTGATGAAAAAAAGAAAGAAAAAGCATTCATATTGTTACGAGCTGGGGTTCGGTGATAAATTATATACACTATGCCAGAAAAACTGCACTTTATTCACTAACACAATAACACTAGATACACATACTTAATTTTTCAACACTAATAAAACACACTATTCACACCACTAGAAACACCACTAAACACTTCCGACTTACTTCACTTCGCTTCTTGTTTATCGCTCCGATATTCAATTGTAACTATCCAACTCGCGCGTTTACGCGGTATTTATACCGGCCGGAACACATTACTAGCCTTTTCGAGACGATTCACGAAATTTCTGGTAACGTGTAACGTGTTTCTAGATTTGTGTAATTGTTCTATTTACAGCAACGCCATCTATTAGAGGATAGATGAAACAGCGTTAAACAACCGATACATCTAATCTCATCTAGTTCTCCCATTCACCGATAGATTGCGCAACACTGCCTCCCTCTTAAACGTGTTCGTCTCGAACATCGTTGGACCCATAGTAACGAGCCAACCGGTCCACATGAACTATCTTCGGTGCACCTCGCGACCCTTTCTGGATTCGATAGGTGACGTCGTTCATCCTGGTAATTATGCGATATGGCCCGTCCCATCTGGCTTGTAACTTAGGCGATTTATAGGTAAATTCACGAAAAATGACCACTGCGCAGAAGTCATTTTTTAGGTCCCCGTGTTTGTGCGGGGTGAGGCGCGGGTGGAGTGCCAATGGCATGGCTCCGTTCTTGACGCATTCCCTAAATGCAACGCCATTGGTGCACGAATGTACATATGCGCGAAGGCCGCCATTTGTGGTCAACTTTCGTGAATTTACCTATACCTTTGCTTCGTACTGGGTTATGAAGCCACACCAATGACCCCTCCTCGAAGCCTTTGTTGTTCGCCTTTCGGTCGTAGCGAGTCTTCATCTTCTCAGACATCTGTTGTTCTGACTCCCTGATGCGCTCCCATGGGGCTCCCACATTGTACACCTTTAATGCACCTCTGCTACGAGTGTGTGGCCCCTTCACAGCCGCACAACTTGTGCATTTGCGGCACCAATCCTCGACGTTATCCCGACAGTGGAGCCAATAAAACCGCTCTCGGATCTTAGTGAGAGTCTTCTTAACTCCCATGTGACTTCCCGAAGCACCATTGTGATAGAGCTGCAAGAATTCCGGCACCTAAGTTTTGGGCACTACCATTTGCAAATGGCACTGGTTACCGCGAGCGTTTTCCCATTTGCGGCACAGAACTCAATCCTGGACAACCAAGCTTTCCCACTGTGCCCAATAACCTTTGGTGATAGGGCTCATTGCAGCGACATCACTCCATTTGGGCCTAGGAGCGCCTGATTTCTTCCATACGAGTATCGGCTGTACATCCTTCTCATCTTGCTGAGCACTCTGCAAAGCTTCTTTCCATCCGTTGCTCAGATCCGTCTTTAACATTCTCACTAGCGCTGCCGGCTTCGCTTCCTGTCTTGCAGTGTTTGCGTTGGTCAGGGTAAGGCCTACGCGCCAGTGCATCTGCGCTACCTTGCTCTCGCCGCCAGACAGGTACGTCAGGTGACCCCTTTGGTGGAGACAGGGTGCCGCCGTGCCGCTTACGCTTTGGGCAGCTCAAGCGGATATGGCCTCTTTCTCCGCAGTTGTAGCACCGAGGTGAAGAAACAACTTTCCTGATACGGTAGGTTCGATCCTCGTAACGCGCTGCTTCCACCTCCAGAGCGTAGGCTAGGGCTTCCTTGAGGGCCTTGAAGTGCCCAAGTCTTACCGCTGCTCTAACCTCCAGGTCACGGATCCCATCGGTAAATGTCTGTACGAGGTTCTCGTCAATCAGTGCAGGCGACGACTGGTATGCCTTCCTGACCAGTCTTTCCACCTCTAGAGCCCACTGCTGCAGAGTTACTTCAGTGCGTTGTGTCCTGTCTTTCATCTGAGCACGATAAACGTGTTCTAGGTGTGCGTCACCGTATCTCGCCTGATCACGAAGGCCCAAGGTTAGGGCGGTGAAGGCCTGTTCGTTGTTCCACCCATTCGCTCGCATAACGGCCTCAAACTGGACCTTGTATGCAGACCACGATGATTTGCCATCAAATGGTGGAACCTTAAACCAACGAGACGAGGGCACCACAGCTGCAGGTGTAACGTCGTAGGACTCCAGCCTACACAATTTCTTCTCCACTTCGGCAATACGGGTCTCGAGTTGGTCGTATACACGCTTCTCAATGTCGCTGATACGGGCCTCGTGCTGCTGGAGTTCCTCCTTGACCGCCTTCAAGTGCTTCCCCACTGCGGCGCTGAGGTCCTTCATGAGCACCAGCTGTTCCTCGAGACGGCGGGCGTGCTCCTCCTTGTCACGCTGCAGTTGTTCCTCTAGGCGGCGCGCGTGCTCCTCTTGACGGCGAGCCTGCTCCTGTTGACGGCGGTCCTGCTCCTTTTGACGGCGAGCCTGCTCCTCCTTGTCGCGCTGCAGCTGTTCCTCCAGGCGGCACGCGTGCTCCTCTTGACGGCGAGCTTGCTCCTCCTGAAGGCGGGCCTGCTCCTGCATGAACGCCATCAGAGCCGCGATGTCGTGCACCGGCACGGAGTGTGTTGCGCTTGCAGGCTCCACTGCAGCCACGGAGTCGCCTGGTCCACCAGACGATGCAGAAGGAACGTCTCCGAAGCGTCTCTGGTCCAGGTCTTGCTGGAGCTGATTCCTGGTGCGCACTCCTTCAGTTTCTTCTTTCGGCATAACCGGCATAATTTATCCCACTTCTGACACCAATTTGTTACGAGCTGGGGTTCGGTGATAAATTATATACACTATGCCAGAAAAACTGCACTTTATTCACTAACACAATAACACTAGATACACACACTTAATTTTTCAACACTAATAAAACACACTATTCACACCACTAGAAACACCACTAAACACTTCCGACTTACTTCACTTCGCTTCTTGTTTATCGCTCCGATATTCAATTGTAACTATCCGACTCGCGCGTTTACGCGGTATTTATACCGGCCGGAACACACAACTAGCCTTTTCGAGACGATTCACGAAATTTCTGGTAACGTGTAACGTGTTTCTAGATTTTTGTAATTATTCTATTTACAGCAACGCCATCTATTAGAGGATACATGAAAAAGCTTTAAACAACCGATACATCTCATCTCATCTAGTTCTCCCATTCACCGATAGATGGCGTAACAATATTATACATTTTTATATATACTATTATCTATACATATGAATAATTTGCCGTGTGGCTGACGGCATAGAATACAAAGTGTCACCACCCCCTATCTTCCCGTGGGTGTCGTAAGAGGCGACTAAGGGATAACACGATGCAAATACCATCTTTGCGTAGAGACGGTAAACTCGACGTCAAACCCTATACGACTGCCTCGTTGGTCTCGCGGCATAAATGTGCGCGTGGGATCGGGAGGTCCCGGGTTCGATTCCTGGGTCAGGCGGTGTTAAAGGGTTTTTCTGTCACGAAATTCTCAGTAGCCGCACGGAGTCTGGAAATGTGCCCGGTACGGCAATAGGCTCGCCCCTTATTACGAGGGACTAAAGTATATCTGGCGAAAAGTGGGTGTAGAAATACACGACGAATACGTGACGTTATGTATGTATGTATGTATGTATGTATGTATGTATGTATGTATGTATGTATGTATGTATGTGTATGTATACATATAAATAAAATTGGAGTTTCTGTTTGTAATATTAATTTAACCGCTTTTTACTAAATGCATATCGATGTATACACGATACATTATACCGAAATGTTTTTTTTTAATTTTTGACTGTCTGTTTGTCCTCGCTAATCTCTGGAACGGCTGGATTAATTTTGACGGGACGTTCACTGGCGGATAGTTGATGTACCAAGGAGTAACTTAGGCTATAAATTAACCTGGTTCGCGAAGAAGTTTCCTCAGGACGCGGGTGAAACCGCGGGAATCAGCTAGCATAAAAATATTATTACAGATTTTGAATTTCATTCAAAATCACTAGTTAGTTATTAGTAAGTACTGTGGCAGTACTATTCTACGCACTGATTTTTTTTTGCGTGGTGCCAATTCAATTTTAGATGTTTGGCTGTACCTTGTCTGTCAGTCCTTAACGCAAGAATTTTGTGTATACAGACTGACTTTTAAATGTTTTTATTGATAAATTCTAACCACTCCAATGTCAGGACTCCCTCCATTCCCTACCCAAACTAAACTCTTATATCCTCTAAATTCTAATACTTTTATTATTACCTTCACTGTGTCTTCTCATCCTTGATTTCCCTAACCTCAGCCTTAGGGTTGTTCTTCCAGATGTAGTACGTGAGCGATGTCGCGTAGGCCAACCACGCGAGGTACGGCAGCATCAGAGCGCCGGCGTTGACACTCACGCGGTTAAACGCGACAGTTGTGGCCACCGCGGCACCCGACAGGACTGAGATCTCGATCAACGCCTGGAAATAAAAGATTTCGTTTTAGGAGTACACTCATTATACGGCGCGTAAAAATACTTTAAACGAATACTGAAATCTCTTATTCTACCAATTATTTTGAACATTTTTTACTTGGGCACCATACCTGGGAAATTACTGGTTCAGGAGATAAGGTTCAAAGTCACCATACATTTTTTCTAATTAGGTACAAAATCGATGCATTTACCCCGCCAATTTGTTCTATAGGTGCCCTTTGCACCCATGGTTTGACAAAAATCGTTTCCCAGTTTCCTAATCGTATCCCAGTAATGTCTTTATGAACTGTCAAACTGATGGCCATGGGTTTATTTTGTATTATGATGTGATGATGTGCCTAGACAGTGAACATGCTAGTAACCTCCTAGTAAGAATACATACATACATACATATAGTCACGCCTTTTAACCCCGAAGGGGTAGGCAGAGGTGTATTTCTACACCCACTCTTCGCCAGATATACTTTAGTCCCACGTAATAAGGGGCGAGCCTATTGCCGTACCGGGCACAATTCCAGACTCCGTGCTGCTACTGAGAATTTCGTGACAGAAAAACCCAATAACACTGCCCGACCCAGGAATCGAACCCGGGACCTCCCGATCCCACGCGCACATTTATGCCGCGAGCCCAACGAGGCAGTCGTATAGGGTTTGATGTCGAGTTTTCCGTCTCTACGCAAAGATGGTATTTGCATCGTGTTATCCCTTAGTCGCCTCTTACGACACCCACGGTGAGATAGGGGTTGGTGACACTTGTATTCTATGCCGTCAACCACACGGCATAGTAAGAATGTTACTATTTTTTATTTTTTTATGGACTCACGCCTGTATCCCCGAAAGTGTAGGCAGAGGTGTAATGTTACTATTGTCCAGTAATAATATAAGCAGTACAAATATGTACAAACCAGTTTGAAGTCCCTGAGACCGAAGAAGATGGGTGTCCACGCCCAGTTGAGTAGCAGCTGACCGCCGTACAACGCCAAGGGGAGTACGGACTCCTCTGTGAACAATACATTCAACGTTAAGGAGCTTGCGATAAACTCGTATACATTTGCATGTACTAAAGGTACCAAATATGGAATATTACTGCTCCGCTCCCGTCGCTCCTAGCATGATGTTACAGAGCCTATAGCCTTCCTCGATAAATGGACTATCTAACACTGAAATAATTTTTCAAATCAGACCAGTAGTTCCTGAGATTAGCGCGTTCAACCAAACAAACAAACTCTTCAGCTTTGTATATGAGTATAAGATATGGAGTGCAATAAAATATTGAGTATTAAGAAAGAAAGACAAATAAACATACTTTCACATTAATAATACGAGTAAATATGGATTTTATAATATACTACTCCTCCGCTTCCGTGGCTCTAACGTGATGTTATATAGCCTACATCGATAAATGGGCTATCTATTCTACCTAACACTGAAAGAATTTTTCAAATCGGACCATTTTATATATTAGTATAAGATATTAGTAATATTAGTATAAGATAATTCTAAAAATCATATAAGTTTTTGGGCCTTAGTACTAACTGCACAACCAAAAATTATAAGCAAATAAATTCTACATGAAAAAGGTCGTGGACTTATTGTATATTTTTTATTCAAGTACCAGTAAATAAGCTTCAAATTAAAAAGTAAATCAATTATCTATAAGGAATATTCATATTTTTAAATATTGAATGTGCTTATCTGAGGATTATATTCTACCACATTCACACAACACCATCTAGTTCCAAACTAAGCAGAGCTTGTACTATGGGTACTAGACAATGGATAAACATACTTATATACTTTTTTTGTAAATACATACATATTATACATAGAAACACCCAGACCAAGAAAAACATCCATGTTCACGCACACAAATGCTTGACTTGAGCGGGAATCGAACCCGCGACCGTCGGCGTGGCAGTCGCTTACACTACCGCTACGCCAACCGGTCGCCAAATTCGATTACTAGATCGAATTGAAAAAATCGTTGTGTTCTGGATAACACTATAGGTTACATAACTTTACGCTACGATGAGGTGTGGGGCAGTAGCCTAAAATTATTACCACGCGGGTAAAACCGCGGCAATAGCTTGTTTCGGAACTCATTTACAATTATCAGATAACGGCAGTGATAGGCTAGGCAATACATCTTAGTTATCTAGCAGACGGACTATATCTTATCACATTCTAGAACAGACTACACCGTATCGATATTGTTTTGTTATGCAACTGCAATACCTTCCACCTTACACGATTTGATTTCTATTGATAAAGATTTTTCTTTATTTCTATATGGACTCAGGCCTGTATCTCCGAAGGGCTAGGCAGAGGTTTAATATTACACCCACATTTCGGCTTGAATTTATCGGTCCCACGGTATAGGGGCTATTGTCGTTAACGGGCACTTTGCTAGACTCCGTGCTGCTACTGAGAATTCGTTAAAACTCCGTAGCTGACACCTTTGCCCGACCCACGGATCGAACCCGGGACCTCCCAATCAGCAGACGCATACGCTAGCTACTGAACCACGGCGGCAGTCAGTATTTTTTAATATTTATTTTATTAAAAAAAATGAAGATGTAGTGACAAGCATCGAGAAAGGTATGCTAAGGTGGTTTGGGCACATGGAGAGGATGGATGACGAAAGACTGACCAAGCAAATAAATAAGGCAAGTGTGAATGGGACAGGAAGAAGGGGAAGACCTAGACGGACGTTCTCTGACCAGATTGGAGACATCCTTAAAACAGGAAAGGTTAGAAGTAAACCCTAAACAGAAGAGCATGAGGAATTTCATGGGAGTGATTGAAGCAAGAGAGATATGTCAGGATCATGGCGTTCCGTAGTCACTGCCTACCCCTCCGGGAAACAGGCGTGAGTCTATGTATGTTTGTTATTTTATTAAAGACAGCTCCCGCACTAGGCACGGCTACGCATCAAGATAGATGGTCAAAGCGTCACTTTGACCTTTGTACCATTCTTATGGCGTGGGTAATAAGTACTAAAATCGTACACTGTTAAGCTTGACTTGTCGTCGTGTGTACACACAGACTCGAAACGACAATTTGGGAATCACGTAAAGTGTTGTATCGTATGGGAACCGTACCGACAACACTCATTTAAACTACATCTAGTCGTGTATATATGTTTGACTACCTATCATCATCATCATTAGCCTTTAACAGTCCACTGCTGGACTAGGCCTCTCCTTTGAAAGAAGGAATTGGCCTACTATACCACGCTGGCCAAACGCGTTGGTAGGTATAGGGTTTGTATCAAGTTTTCCTTCTCTTACAGTGGTGTTCTGTGCATAATATGTTCCCTCTGTTAGCTCTTACCACACCCATGGGATGATATGGGGTGGTGACCATCCGTATTTTTAATCCGTCACCACACGGACTGACTACCTATCTAGAGTATCTATATCTATACTAATGAAACATAGTCGAAGAGTTTGTCTGTTTTGAGATGCTGTTGACTAGCGTTTGTTTGTAACACACTTATCTCAGGAACTACTACAATACATCAGGCTTAGAGCCACGAGAGCGGAGCAGTACCCGTAAATAACGCGGGTGCAACCGCGGGCTCAGCTATTTTCCAAGACATGCCTAAATTAAACTCAATAAGGAAATATATCAAATAATTCATTAGTCTACTATCCTTTCAATATAATTCACTATTTTGATTAAAGTGTAAAATCCAATTGTTCATTTATTTCGTTGTATATTTAAAACAAACATTACACTTGGGTTGATGATGTTATACTGTGAGAATTAGTACTATCAAGTATTTCCAAGGTGAGTGAGTCATAAGAAGTAAATATACGGTAGACGCCACTCCTAGAGTGATAACATCGCTATAGATGGACTTGGTAAATAGTTTGTATAGTGATAGTGGACACAGGGAACCAACCTTTAGTATAATATATATTTTTTATGAGCCTGTAACGTCCCACTGCAGGGTAAAGGCCTCCCCACTCTTCTTCCACAAGTCCCCATCTTCTCCCTCCTGGAACCAATCCTTTTTGAAGGAGTCTAGTTCATCCCGCCATCGCCGTCTCGGCCTGCCAAGATGTCGTCTGCCGTTTGAGGGGGCCATATAGTTGTTAATTTGGCCCATTTGACATGCGACAAATATGTCCTGCCCAGCTCCATTTTAGCATGGCAGTATAATATTACTATCTGTATTTTATCAAATTATTGCGTTTGTGACTAGCCTGTCAGTCAGTACCGAACTGACTGACAGGCACGCCACAGGCCAAACTATTGGGCACAGTAAGCTGATACTTGGCATGTAAGTTCCTTGGGAACCGTAGAGGTGCACTAAGAAGAGATCGCCTGTAATTCGAACGGGGTCCGGCAGAAGCGGTTAAATAAAAAAAAAGCCTAAACGTAGGCGGGCATCCTAGTTGTAATAAAGACCAAGAACTATTTAGGTACCAACTTTGTCAGAAAGAACAAAAACTAGGACACCAGCAGCTACGCCTGCATTTTTTTTAATTTACCCGTTTTGGCCCGTTTTTAAATATCCCGTGGGAATTTCGGGAAATCCCTTCTTAGTGCACCCATGCATGCTTCTTAGTCATCAAGGAACATACATGCCAAATTTCAGCTTCCTGCGCCTAATAGTTTCGGCTGTAGCGTGTCTGTCAGTCATTCAGTAACGCAAGGATTTTATATATTAAAATTATCGTAAAACTACTTAGAGTCTATGACTTCAGACACGAGTGACATTAATCTCTCTATAGAAGTAGGTAGGTATAATATGTAGAATGTAGAGTGTAATAATCATAAGTAAAAGTCGGTCTCGCACTCTCGCACGCCAGAGTTCCGTAATTAACTACTACATTCAATACTAGCTATTTTTGTAGCAATAGAAATACATACGCGGTGTTAATTTTAACACACTGCCTATACAAAAAGAGTTGTCTACATCCGGCTGAAAGATAAACCTGGAACGCTGTCGGCCCCGGGTAAAAAAACTCTTAAATCTGTTGTAAGTTAGGTACTGTACTTCCTAAGATTTTATGGCCGCTTCATAGGAATAATATACATACATACATACATAGACTCACGCCTGTTTCCCCGAAGTGGTAGGCAGAGGCATATTAAACGCCCACTTTTCGCCAGTGTTTTGATCCCACGTAATAGGTGGCGAGCCTATTGCCGCTTATCGGGAATAGGCTCGCCACCTATGGAATAATATACCTACTTATAAACTAGATCTTAAGTATATAATTTCTATGAAGATATTTTGTAGCTACCGTCAGCATATCCAATTGTTTCTACATTTAATAGCTCTGTTAGTAATTGAATATTTTATCGAAATGGAAATGAATGAGCCCTACAATTTTATAGAGTAGGTATTTTCCCTATATCGTGCCAGAACAACAGATACTCAAGACTTTCAAAATATAAAATAACATTGCCCAGAGTAGAAACCAACCCTTCAACCACCTGAAAATCGCAACTTTCAGTAGGTACCTACAGAAAACCCACAAAATGGCGGCATAAATTGACTTATTTATTTAATTTATACTACACAAATAGGTACATACATTCCAAGTAATTTCATATACAAGTTATTACAAAGCCATATCGCTAAAGGCGATTTCAACCAGGCAGCCTTTAACCATATTATTGGTAGGAAAGAACCCAAACAGAAAATATAATTATTATTATCTCACCTGTGAATCCTCCGCATTCGTCATAGACAATATACGCGGCATAACCCATACCGCTGTAGAGTACGGTCCAGGCAGGTCCGAACACGTACTTAGGGGGAGTCCAGCTAGGTTTCTTCAGTTCGTCGTACCACGACTTGTCCCCCTTGCGGATTTGTCCCGCGAAGTACAGCCCGTTGGCCCAGCCGCCAAGGTTTGGCAGGATTATTGAACCGAGAGCGCCCCAGTTTGCCATAATTCTGCTGTTGACTCTGCAATGAAGATAGGTAGGTTTGAAGATAGGTTTCCAAAGACAAAGATGGTGAGGGCATCAGTATGTAGTATTTTTGAAGATCGTCAAGGGCAGAAGGAAACCGGTATTTCTGAGACGTGGAATAAGTGGTGATCTGTGGGATCTTAAGGTTTGGTAAAATAGCAGGCAAAACGAATGTAATATATCTATCACGTAAACATTCATACTTCTGTATCCCGTGCTTGGAACTTCTAAGTAATGAAGCGGCTATAGGAAGAAACTTGTTTTGGGATGACAGTCGATAGCTTGGCATCTTGGCTTTGAGTAAAACCTGACGGCATGCTCTCACGCAGTTGGTTCGATTTCGGACACCTGACAGAACGGAACCTCGCACATCCTTGTCAGGCAGCCCGTTTCACGTGACACTTAAGAGAAGTGGGTGACACTTGACAGAATTGGGTGACACACGATAACTCCGAACAAGTTTCTTATGGCAGGCCGAGGTAATATCACACTTGCTATTGCCGAAGAGAGTTGACTCTCTTAAATAAAAAACAACTTGACATCCACATATGAAATCAAGTGATACTTAAGTAGTTAAAGTGATGCCTGAGAAAACAACTTTCATTTCTAGATGTTGTTGACTATTTATTGTCTTTAACTTGCGAAGTTACGTGCGCTGCATAAGACTATTTATAAATTCTTATTTGTTTACAAGAAGTATTTTATTCATAATCATGATCACATGTCATAATAAGGTATATACACATACATACATACATACATACATACATACATACATAGACTCACGCCTGTTGCCCCGAAAGGGTAGGCAGAGGCATATTAAACGCCCACTTTTCGCCAGTGTTTTGATCCCACGTAATAGGAGGCGAGCCTATTGCCGCTTATCGGGATATTTTGTTTGCCAGAGCCTCGTCCGTTGATCGGCAGGTGCACCACTTGCAGGTGAGGTTTGCTTGGGACCCTAAGTTGTTGGTGGGAACCCTATGCACCCATACAACAAGGTATATATTACAACATTATTTATCCTGAGTGGCATATCACTAACGAATGATTTATAACTATACTAAAGTTTGAAAGCTTTCGGTAGGCGAAGCCGCGGGCGACTACTAATGTTTATATGAGGAGATTCAGAAAATCTGCCTTCAGTAGGTATCTACAGAAACACTTGGCCCCAAGGTTAATTATAAATAAAACCGTTACGATAGTAGCCAAAACGACCTTCAGTACCGCACGAATGGAATATTTGCAATATCTTCTTGTTTATGTTGAAAACATATAAAAATCTCTTCAATACAGGTCAATTATCTTAATATATAAAATCCTTGCGTTACTGACTGACTCACAGACACGCTACAGCCGAAACCGAAACTATTCGGCGCAGGAAGCTGAAATTTGGCATGTATATTCCTTGGGGACCGTAGGGGTGCACTAAGAAGGGATTTCTCGAAATTCCCACGGGATCGGCCAAAACGGGTAAATTAAAAAAAAATTGCAGGCGTAGCTGCTGGCGACGTCTAGTAATTTATAATCTTTGACTGACCCTAAAGTAAGAACTTCGCCAGTGCATCGCGATCTCGCCCGTCTTACTAGTCTAACCGGATTTGGCTGAATATTAGCTTTTCCACGGAGCGACTGCCTGTCTGACCTCCGCAACCCGAAGGGATATTCCATGGTTTAGACTAGTGTCAGTTTATTTAGAAGGTACTGACGCCCTGTAACGACTGTCAAAGATCTTCATGACAACCGGGACCGACGGCTTAACGTGCTCTCCGAGGCACGGAACAAGCGATAATTAACAATTCAGTACGCTGAAAACTCCGAAAAATCATTGGTGGGCGCCGTGGGTTCGAACCCGATACCCTCTGTATGGCAGTCTGTTGGTAACTCTACTAGGCTATCGCTGTCTAAAATGTATACACTTCAATATATATCTAGTAAACGCAATCAAGTCATGGAAACTTGCATAGTGGATTTACAACCAATTTAAAAGTCTTCCTTCGCCACTTAAAACCACCCGGGTGTCGTGGGGCCTTGACGTCCCTTAGAAGCGGGGTCACAGTGTCAGAAATGCGCGTATCCACCAGTATTTGGCATTACGATCTGCGTAAGTGGACCATGGAACCTTTTAGATATTTAATTACGAACCTATTTCCGTTAACAGGTGCCATTTGCAAACTCCGTGCTAGTAGGAACAGCCAGTAACACAATTATTTATCAACCACTAAACTAAATATGTAGTCCCTTTCGAATAAGGTGAAAATTTCTTCAAATACCGCACTGATGAAAAGGCATGAAAGAAATTGAACTGGCTCAAAGAGAACTTCTATGAACACCATGCGCAGTGGTTGGTAATACCGTGAAACAGAGAAATCCAAATTGTTTATTGTGCAAGAATCCAACAAGGTTTTGCCCAGTCAATGGAACTGATAGGACGTATTCACTTTTTTTTTTACAAACACTCTCTCATTATCTTTTATTTTCACTGTGAGTAGCTTCGATATTGTCACATTTAATGCTTATTTTATTTTTTCACCATTTTTAAGCACATTACTTTACTTGTATTTTTCTCAGTTGTACTTAGATATACAATGAAAATATTAAAAAATTGTTTCTTTGGAATTTATTGTGTAACTAGATTATTCATAGAACGCAGTTGTGTTAATTAAACATTAGACAAGTGGAAACTATTTTTAAAAACTAATTAGTTACAAACAAAAGAACTTAAAATACCGTTACTTTGTTTGATTTCAATGGCAATGCTTTTGTTTTTAATTTATTTGATAGAGTAAAGGAAATGGATACACACTATTGCATAGCCTGCAAATGTAGTAAGTTCTTTACGATTTCTTATAACAAATGTTTACTAAATGCAGGATTTGATACAAACTGAACACCTGAGCCTGGAAAAGGTTTTATCCAATTTTAATCAAATGTCATCATCATAGCATTGTCAAGATCATCGAATTAGAGGTTTGCACTTTGTAATCCAAGCAAAACAATTAGCTTCTACACAGAATGAATACCATACCTCTGAAACCACAACCTGGATATTTAAAGGTGTGTGTTTAAATATGACAACAAGCAATGATATTCATGACAGACAGAATCGACAGTTTAACCTGCTTTCTGTGGCACAGAGCAAGCAATAATAAAAAATTTAATATAGCTACGTGAGGACAGTGACGGGTGCCGATATCAAACCCAAGACCCTCCGCATGACAGTCTATTGGTCTCTCTATTGTGCTACGCTGTTACTCATTTCAATTGAATACATAGTACCTAACCATTTATAACCTGAGCTTCAGTAAGAGTTCTGTAGAAATATAATATCTTAAAAAAACTAATTCTAAACCAATCAGAGCTTGTACCATGGCAACCAGATAGCATAATTATTCACACACTTAAATATATTTAATACATATATTTTAAAGATAAATTATAACAGAGTATTATGAGACAGCTACAAATCTTACTTAATAATCAATCTATCTATTATTAAAAATAATCTAAGATTGGTTAAGTACTTTTCGAGATTATTGTTTACAGACAGTAGAATAGATAGGACTTTGAACATTGTACGAATGACAATAGTTGTCATATGATAAATAATAAATTACTTACGATCAGAAATGTGAGTACTTTGTTTGGTTGTTTAGATGTTTGCTTATTGAGCAATCATATAAAAATGAAAGGATTATGATGAAAATAAGCGCACAGCTAGGTTATAAATAGCTTTGATTAACACATATTACATAGGATACTTTTTATCAATATTACGTGTGCCCATCTATCATACTATAACTGATAATATAAATTCAAGCTCTTTAGACAAAACTCATCAATCACAGAGTGTTACTGTCACATTGAATAAATAACAAATTTAGAATTCAAATGTGTCTATACATTCACATTTTATCATTCTTATGTGAATGCTACTGCTGAAATGAAATGCAAGCTTTTTACAATTTATAATTTGCTTTCTTATTGAATTTCAAATCTTAGACAAACATGAACACTAAAAGTAAAATCTGAATCTATTTTTTTACATAAAGCTAAAAATAATATTATGTGAAAAATGTCCTGTGTCCCAGGCACTATCTTCATCATCATCATCATCAGCCTTTAACAGTCCACTGCTGGACTAGGCCTCTCCTTTGAAAGGAGGAATTGGCTTACTATACCACGCTGGCCAAACGGGTTGGTATAGGGTTTGTTTCAAGTTTTCCTTCTCTTACAGTGCTGTTCTCTGCATAGTATGGTCCCTCTGTCGGCTCCTACGACACCCACGGGATGATATGGGGTGGTGACCTTCCGTATTCTTTATCCGTCACCACATGGATGACTATATTCAGAGGGTATAAAACAATACAGTACCTTGTATTGGCTAGTATAATTTTAGTGGCAGTAAATGTAAATGTAGAATCATTAAGTAATAAACTTCAATTTTGACGTTCATAAGCGTCACTTTGTGGCCTAGGTGAATAAATAATTTTGACTAGGACTGAATTATGTTTCAACTAGCATTCATTGTTTTATCTGTAGGTACGTATGTGATGTTATATATATTCATACAAAATACCTACTACCCCACCCAATTGAACTTATCAAGAGAGGTAATATCTTTATTATATCACTAAAACAGACATGATAAATAATGTGTCACTAAACAAATTTAGGAAAGTTTTAGCTGTCGTATAGGTATAGCCTATAACAATTTAACTGCTGTTTCAACTCTAACTAGTCCAGGAAGCAGAATAGCAACAACAAAAGGTATTTTTTATTTTAATTTATATTTATAATAATCAAAAAGCCGTTATGACTTTGCCAAAAATAAGGACAAAAAAAGAATGCATACATTTACTTAATGTAATTTATAATGTACTATGTACATTAATAAGCATTATATTGATATATATGGAATATTAAACTGAGCCTATCATTACACTTCAGAAATATGATAGTAGGCAGGTATCTATGAGTACAAACAATGTAAAAGTACTGTTATTGATACCATAATGCTATCAATCAATGTGTATGCTTTTTAAATTACAGTTTCAATGACCAAGCAGTTATTAGTTATTCCCCTTCCAACAATGTAATGTATGATATAAATACATATTGCAAAAATAACCTAGCTCCATGATTACAGAACAACTAATTGAATGTGTTCTAAGATAAGAAGGCATGCCATATAATTTTATGTTTTCATACTAGGTATGAATGGTACTTTCTAGAGTTCAAAGACATGCAATTGTAATGGACAGGATGATACGATGTTTTCTACATTAGCTGCAAAAACATAAGACCATGCTTTTTGCTTATTGTCATAAGCAAAAATACTCCAGCAAAGTGACCAAATAGATTTAGGGAGCCTACCTTTGGAAATGCAATGTCACTATGTCCATTTTTTAAATAAATATTAAAATACTATGCAATCGTACACACACGCTCACGTTTATAATACAATGAAATTAAAACGGGGTCTCGAACCACGTACCTACTATTGATTAAATTCGCATGACACGATGAGATTAGATATTTGTGTAATTATCAAAAAATAACTTACCACAGAACCGCTTGTAATAAGTTTAGTACTTTTAGTAGTTCGTACAACACATGACGTAATGCCGGTTGTCGCTAGCCCATGATTGGGGCAAATTCATTCAGTTTATTTTAATCTTCCGTCGACATTACGCAATTTTATTTACTTTACCAAAAAAGCCGGTATTCTTCTAGAAAGGTGAGTCAAATTATAATAATTATTGATTATTTACTTACCTATTTAATTTTAAGCTTCTCTAAACTGCTGCGAAACGCAGAAAACTTTATTGTAATGTGAAAATAGAAATTTGCAAGTAAAATCAGCTTTCCGGAACAAAGCTATGTGAGTAATTGTAGAACGTAATGTAAGCAAAAGGAATATTATTAGATTGCCTTGGAACGGAATGCTTCTAAAATAGGTAGGATATATTTTCAGTGACGTACATTGTCACGGTTGTCAGATGATTGTGTCGTCTCGTTCCATGCAGAAAATGAAAAACTTTTACTAGTTAATTTTTCGATTCGTTAAGCCTCAGCGTTAAGCTATGAAGCTACTTTATTAGGTTTTTAGATGTGTTATGATATTTTGTTTTAAGTGTTAACTTTTTAGCTGTCGAATAATATTCAACTCCTATCTTGGTGCCAATTTATTTTTGTTATTTATTATTTATAAGAAATTACACGTGAATTACACCGACTGTATACAAAATAAACACACTCCGTGCAAACTTTGCACGAAGTGTATTCGTGCAAACAAGTATTATTTAAGGGGCGGAACATATCTGACGGAAGATCCGTCGAACGTATCTTCGGTCGCGTATATTCCGTCAAATGAGTCGGTACACATCTGACGGAAAATGCGTCGAGCGTATCTGCACACATTTGCTAAAAGCGTGGCTATTATGCACACATATAAGTTTGTTCGTGCAGGGCCGTACTCAGGGCAGCTCAATATTTTACTGTCATATTCTTTTACCTAATCATTTTTCGTGTTTCCTGATGTTATGTAGTCACTGAAGTCCGGTAGTTATTGATATTGTAATTCGAGTTTAACTATTAAAACTATGTCGGACTTAAGAGATTTTTATAGTAGCCAACAAGCGTTATTTGAATATATTTCCTATATAGGTATGGAGGTTCAAAATTAAAAGACGATGATACGATTTGGTTACGGTTTTTAAGAAAATTTATACAAATGATATAGAAGGGGTTACAGTTGCAGCGCATGACACAAAATGTTTTCTATGTAGGTATATAAGGTTTGGAAATTAAAAGGCGTAGCCGTGAGATTTATTGCCTGTTCTTTCTCATGGTTCTAACTTCTAAGCCTCTACGTCGCATTAACTGTAAATGTAGAATCTTTGGTAATAGTGGGTTTTGGTTACAAATCCGCCTGATCTTAAGCGTACATGGAGTCCCATAGCAAAAGTCATCATGCCAATAAAATATTAACAATAATGGCATGATGGACCCTATCTTTTAGGTATGACGTGCTTAATGAAACTAACATGAACATGAAACTAAAATAAAACTAACTTTTCTTAAATTCTCAGTGCTGGTTTTTAGGTATTTTTTAGAAAATATTATTAAAATCATAAACAATTCTGCCAGACTCATTACGACGGCAGTAATTCCCGTAGACCTTTAGAACCTCATACCTAAAAATTGGCCCACGATCCAGGCTAGCAAGTATGCGTACACTCATAGCACATACTAACACTACACTATTCTACACATTTCGTTTCTGAAAAAATAAATAAGGTCTGGCGGCCCTGGAATCTTACTCTACTACGCGTCACTCAAAATCACCGATCTGGGAATGAAATGGATATGGCATGTCCAATACCTACGAATTTAGCGAGCATACCTACGAAATTAGCGTGCATACCTACGAAATGTTGGGCAATTTAAAATGGCTGCCATTTGGGTTGTACTCCAGAATATAATCGATATCGATATGGAGCCGGTCAGACGAAAATAATAAATTGTTGTAGTAAGTTACTTTAGTTAGTTTAAATCTTTTGCTAGATTAGTTTATTTCATAATGCAAATGTGGGCGAACATGGCAAAGCGAAGGACGACCCTTGTATCAAACATGTAACAAAATATTCTCTGAAAGCCAATATCGATACCGTGTCGCTGAGAAAGTACCGGACATGAATGGCACCATACATACGGTAATGAAACACACAGCCTGAAGCACTGATTCATCTGGTTTTTGGACATATTTATGCACAAAAACAAAATTATTATGTACGTTACAACGATTTTACAGCAGATTTACCACAAACCCTGGCAAAAAATATGGCGATTATGGCACGAATGACATTTCTAATAAAATATCGTCATGATTAACTTATTCAGTAAACTAGGGCTATCTCTTTTTTCTGACAGAGATATCCATAAGACAAAACGAGACAACACTATGTTTGGTGGCTTTATGTCGATTTCGTATATATGTGTATAAAAAAGATCATGGTGAAATGTGGGTGTAATATTACACCTCTGCCTACTCCTCCGGAGATACAGGCGTGAGTCTATAAAAATAAAAATATAATAATATATGTGTATAATGTAATTTTCTATATGTACTATTTGCCCTCTCCATGTATATTCCTTAATCAATGGTCAAAATTCACGTGGTGCGTGGTGCGCGCGACGTCGACGGATAATCCGTCAGTACGCTCGACGTACTAACGGATCTTCGGTCAGGTGTGAAAGGTTGAACGTTTTTCTATACATTTATATGTATTGGCGTTACGCGACGGATAAAACGCGACGGATCTTCCGTCAGATATGTTCCGCCCCTAACTGTTTCACGTTGTAATTTGCTACCATAACGATAATAAATTTAAAACCGGTGAGAAAGGTTTCCGACTTCTGTTGAACTACCTATTGCCAATATTTCTGATCCTACAAAAATCTGCACAGCACACCCTAAAATTTAAATTGAGTCCTACTTCGTTCATCTGCAGACACCATGCTCAATTGGATCAATTGGAGAATAGTGGGCGCTTGTCTGCTGCCCAACGTGGGCGGCTGGGCAGGCGCTCTGACCATGGCTGGCCAGGTCAAACAGCCTGGTGGTAAGGCATGGTACGAGACTCTGAACAAACCTTCATGGACTCCTCCTGCATGGGTGTTTGGCCCGACCTGGACTGCTCTTTATACCTCAATGGGGTACGCGTCATACCTTGTGTATGAAGACTGCGGTGGATTTACAGGTCAGCTACTGTTATTTTACTCTTGGCTGAACCCTATGTAATAGTGTATAATCTATGACTGAACCTACACTAACGAACTTTAGCATGAAGATAGCCCCTAGTCACACTTTTGTTACTGAAATAAAATATTATTATTATTACTAGTACTGGTGTAGCCATAAACTTGTCAGTGTGAACATTCTCTAAAAATGAACTAACATCAGGCAACCCGGTATACCCCTGAGTAACAGCGATTCGCATGGCTCCGTCATCCATGGACGTAGAGGACGCGGCATGACGCGGCGGTGGTTTTCATGAGTACTTAGGTCCCGAAAAACTATAATTATAAGGGGAGAGTTTCACACACCTCCGCCAGCCCCCAACTCGATCGTTCATACTTATACCGCCAAAGGGCGGAATCGGTACGGCTCGCAATATGAGTTTCCACCGCGACAAAAAAATGGATAAGTATTATCTACCTATGTCACAGAGTATAAGTAGGTACTTATACAAGTACTAAAGTACCTATGTGAGATTAGATAACCGTGTGTGTGAATTGCTCTAGGACATTATCTATAAGTATACCTACTTGTATGTTATGATCTATACTTATCTGTATAGCTATACATCTACCTAATATACCTACACTTAAATAAAATTGGAGTGTGTGTTTGTAATATTAAAAATAATCGCTTTTTACTAAATGCATATGGATGTATACAGAATTACTCTTTTTACAATTTTTGTCTGTCTGTTTGTTTTCGCTAATCTCTGGAACGGCTGGACCAAATTTGACGGGACGTTCACTGGCGGATAGCTGATGTTCCAAGGAGTAACTTAGGCTATAAATTAACTGGGAACGCAAAGTAGTTCCCTCAGGACGCGGGTGAAACCGCTGGGAACAGCTAGTATTATATAAAATCTATAAAATGATTGCGTTACTAACTGACTGACAGACAAGGTACAGCCGAAACTACTGGGCGCAAAAAGCTGAAGTTTGGCATGTAGGATTTGATAACATCCTGCCATGAGCCACCGTTGCGGAGATGTAGCCCTAAATAAAACGTGTGTAACTGCGGGCTCAGCTAGTTACTAAAAGTACCTACTTAGCCTATTTACTTATTTGTTTCTAGATGAAGCGGCACTGCCCCTCGCATTGTATGGAGGTCAACTAATAATAAATTGGCTGTGGTCGCCGGTCTTCTTCAGGATGCATCAAATTGGATTCGTAAGTCATAAATTTATTCATCATCAGCCCTGTATATAAACTGTCCCACTGCTGGGCACGGACCTCTTCTCACTATGAGAAGTTTAGGGCCATAGTCCACCACGCTGGCTTAGTGCGGGTTGGCAGACTTCACATGTCTTTCAAGAACATTATGGAGAACTCTCCGACATGCAGGTTTCCTCACGATGTTTTCCTTCACCGTTTAGCAAGCGGTAATTAACAATTTAATAGACAAATAACTCCGAAAACCGAAAACTCATTGGTGTGCGCTTCGAACCCGGACCCTGCAGTCTGTCAGTCTCTCCACTAGGCTACCGCTGCCTTTTCTCTGGTGTCGCAGTTTTCAGACCGACCGAATTCCTAACGATTCTCATGCTGAGCGAGAATCGTTGCGGTCGCTCTGGTGTAAATGCCGCACTCAGTCACCTAACCAAATAGTCACCTGTGCAAGCGTTGCTTAACGTTGCCGACCTACACGTATTATTAAATGGCAAGCCAAGTCACGCTATGAGTGCTGCACTGATAAAGTAGATCGAGTGTGATCGAAATCCCGCAACTAAGAGCGTTTTCAACCACTCATATAAAAGATGACAATGATGATAACCAGGGGTGTTACGAATATTCGCATCCGCATCCGCAAATGCGGAATATTCGCATTAATTCAGACATCTGCATCCGCATTCACATCCGCATCAATCAATGCGGAGTTTTTACGGATGCAGATTCACATCAACAACTACATGTAAAGAAAGTGGGTGGAGCCAGAGTGGCACGTGCTTCGCGTTTATTTTGGAAATTTTCTTCTTTATAAGATAACAACTTATATGCAATTTCCTCATATTTAGACTCTCGCTATAAGCATATTTTTTTCAAACCAGTCACCGAAGAAACAATAAAAGATGAAATAGGTAATAAAGATGGTAAATGACCCTGTCGTCACTAATTCCCCTATATGTAAGCCGGACTCGCCTGCGGAAAAAACAAAAAGAATGAGAATGGGAGATTCTCTCGATCCTGCACTAGCAACGTCCTGTACGGGTAAGAAGACTCGTCTAAAAAGCGATCTTGCCATGGTGTTAGATTCTTCGAGCGAATATTAAGGTGAAGGAGAACCGTACAGCAGTAGCACCGATGCTCTTATCCGCAAAGAATTAATTATTTATCGTAACCAGAAAATACTGGATTTAGATGAAAATCCACTTAATTGGTGGAAAGTTAACCGTTGCAAATTTAAAATTCTCTCCAAATTAGCATGCAGATATTTATCACCTCCACCAGCCAGTGTTCCCAGCGAACAATCTAGGTACTTATTTAGTGGAGCTGGGTTAATCCACTAAGAAACAGGTTGCAAGCTGAGAAGGCTGCAAAATCGCTATTTATTAAATATAGCTCACCAATTTTTAAGTTTAATTATTAAACAAAGATTTTTTATAATGAAACTAGAAGCTCAAAATTCTGTTGTGTCATTAGTAAAACTAAAAACTTGTGCATTTTTTTTTCTTAAAATATGATTAAATAAATAAAAAGTTAAATTAAATTGATTTTCAGTTATTTATGTGAGTACTTAAAATTTAAATAATTATCCTTTTACAGGCCCAAAATCCGCATCCGCATCGAATCCGCATCCGCATCCGCGGATGTGTACTTCTAATAATCCGCATCTGCATCCGCGGATGCCAAAATTTTCATATCCGTAACAACTCTAATGATAACAAAGAGAGGTGGCTTTGAGAATGTTTCTGACGAACTGATATTAAATAAACATCTTCTCATCTTATCGTTCAAAGTCAAAGTCATTTATTCATCTAGGCCACAAAGTGACGCCTATGAACGTCAAAATTTAAGTTAATGACCATGATTCTACATTTACTTCCACGTTCGCAATGCAATAGGTATAACCACGAGAAAGAACGGGCAATAAAACTCATGGTCACTCTTTTCAATCAAATATGTCTAATGGTTGTACATTTTATTTTTGTAAGGAGCTGCAACTGTTTTGTTATCCCAGCTTCAACCTGGGGTCCGCTTAGGTACTAGTCGAACCGAATTAGACTGATATTCCCTGGTTTAAACTAGTTTCACCTTGTAACTTAGTGGTGCACGCCGTTGATTCGAAACCGATACCCTCTGCATGGCAGTCTGTCGATGTGTTCACTAGGTTATCGCTGCCGATTAAAAGGATATCTTCATAACTTATTCAATACCGAGAACCGAGACCTAAAAATGATTATCTTTATAAAATCAACGACCTAATTTAAATTTTCAGGCATTTGCACACATGCTAGTCCTGGACGGCACAGCGGTTGCGTGTACAGTCAGTTTCTTCCGTCGCAACCCCAAGGCTGGGTACCTCATGCTGCCGTACCTGGCCTGGCTGAGTCTTGCCACTTGCCTCAACTACTCCATTTGGCAACTTAATAAGGACAACAAACTGAAGTGACAATCACAGCACGAAGATCCATAGCCATCTATCATCCTAGTATTGTCCTGCTTGCGGTCTACGACTTTCGGCAAAGAGCTCAGATATTTACATAGAAGCGGATGTCCTATGGGCGCTCAGAATACAAACTTGCCCAAATTGCCGCTTGGTGTCGTGGCAGTCGTACCTCCAGTTTAAGAACAAGAGAAACGGACGTTCTCGCAGTGTATCTTAACTACAAGAGCAAGAGAGATTTAGAAACGACGCCAGCGCCGCCAACTACGAACTAAACTGGGGGCAGACCCCACTTGGAATCGGCACACGAAATCCTAAGGTCTGCAGTTCTATGTAATTCTGAGTTCTTTGCTTTCTTACGTACTTCATACGTACTTTAGACAAACCAAATAAGTCACATTTTAGGGTTGAGCTACACCTATCAGCACCGCATCGCACTTTCCTATGCTTCTATCCTTTTCTGTCACTTCGGACCGTCATTTACTAGAGCGAGAAAGAGAGAGGGAACGCGTCAGCACGATTGATTCTGCGGCGTGCTGACGCGTTCCCTCTGTCTTTCTCGCTCAACCTTTACTCCTGTAAACCAAAGTTATAGCTAGATATACCTTGTCATAGACCTATGGCTAGACCCCTAAGATACTTCAACGAGCACTAACCAAATATTCACATCTGACTATGATAAGACTAGTGAACATTCCACAATTTTTATTGCTTATAGCGTTAAATATATGAACTATGAAACACAGTTACAGAATTCACTTTCATGAATCCAGAATGAAAGGGATCTTTATACACTTTTACATACTAAGGGCCATGATATTACAAGAAAGAGGTAGATACGTTACCTACATAGTAATCAATCCGTAGAAACGGTACACTAACGTACACATCGATAACTCCATATTTTATTTTATTTTCGGTTGACAAGATGTGTCAGTTTTACTATGACGCCGGCTCGCGACATCACACACACATATGTCAGACTTGCCAACTGGCTTATGTTTGGCGTCCTGGTTTTAGTACGCCTATAACGTATCTACTTCTTTCTACTTTTGTAACATCATTGACTAAGGGGGTCTAGTCTTGCAAAATATTGAGAACCACTGGTCTATAGAAATAATTCTGATTATTAACAGATAATATTAATGATTGTAAGTTTACAGTAAAGCGTGTAAAATAATAACTCTTGTAAGGAAATAACATTTTAATAATATTTTATTGAGCTATGATCAAAATATACAATGTATGTTATTTCATGCGTTTTATTTTGTTCAACTCTCCTTGTTGTATCGCCGCGTCCTTGTATATCTGTTTCACCTTGTCTTTGCGTATGTTATCGCTGGAAAGTGACAAAAAATAATAAATTTGTAACGAAAAACAGATAATATCATCAAGAACATCATCGCCCTTGCGTTATCCCGGTTGCATCCAACACACGCCTTGGAGCCCGAGGTCCGCTTACTGATCTAACCAGATATAACATAATATCAACTTTTCCACAGAGCGACTGCCGTCTGACCTCCGCAACCCAAAGTGATAGCGATATTCCATGGTTTAAACCAGTATCATTGAGGGTACTGACTCCCTATAATGGCTGTCAAATATCTTCATGACAGCGGGAACCGACGCTTTGACGTGCTCTCCGAGGCACGGGGGACGATGTTCACTTATACAAGTGAACCTCATCCTCCTCGAATTTCTTATAAGAAAGATAGAAACCTATAGTCCTTCGTATAAGAAATGCTAATCTTTCAAATCAAGTTAAGCAAGTTGGATAATTAATGATATCGATTTATAGTAATCATCATTTTAGCAGCCTATAGACATTCATTGATAGGCATAGGCCTCTTCCAAGCTGCATAATGCTAGTACTTTATTTTATCAATAACACAACATCATCTTGTCCCAAACTAAGCAGAACTTGTACGATGGGTACTAGATAATGGATAAACATTATTATTTTTTTCGTAAATACATTATTATGAAACACAGTTACAAAATTCACTTTCATGAATCCAAAATGAAAGGGATCTTCATACATTTTTACATACTAAGGGGGTCTAGTTCTTGCAAAATATTGAGAACCACTGGTCTATAGAAATAATTCTGATTATTAACAAATAATAGTTAATGTAATATGATTGTAAGAACAAAAGCATGAAACATGAGACAAACATCCATGTTCATGGGCAGAAATGTTGGACTTGAGCGGGAATCGAACCTGCGACCATGCTTGGGGCAGTCGATGATGAATACGATTTGAAAAATTCTTTCACTGTTAGGTAACCCATGACGCAGCAGGGGTAGGCCTCCCGCAAGGTGGACCGACGATCTGGTTAAGATCGCAAGAAGCGGTTGGATGCGGGCGGCTCAGGATCGGTCTGTGTCGAAAACCTTGGGGGAGGCCTATGTCCAGCAGTGGACGTTTCTAGGCTGACATGATGATGAGGTAACCCATTTATCGAGGAAGGTCATAGGCAATATAACATCACGCTATGAGCCAAGGGAGCGGCGCAGTAGCCTTAAATAACGCAGGTGTAACCGTGGGTTCATCTAGTACTACAAATATAAAAAGCTGAAAAGTTTGTTTTTTGTTTCCTTGCTTGAACGCGCTAATCTCAGGACCTACTGGTCCAATTTGAAAAATTATTTCAGTGTTAGATAGCCCATAACATCACGCTATGAGCCACGGGAGCGGAGCAGTAGCCTTAAATGACGCGGGTGTAGCAGTGGGCTCCTCTAGTTTATTATATTACTATGGTTTTTAAACTTCTTCAGCTTTATATATTAGTATTAGATTCAGATGATTGCTTACCTATGAATCTTCTGTCTAATCTTAACAGATGCGATGAAGGACTTGTCTCTTCTTATCTCTCTTAGAGCTCCCTTCATCTCTTTCTTGTGTTTACTCTTCAATCTCTGGCTCTCTGCTTGTCCTCTCGATAGCTTGGAACTCTTGCTACCAGTGAATCTGGGGGACAAAGGAAAAATAAGCTTGAAAAACATAACATAACAACATAATTACTCGCCTTTATATCCCCGAAGGGGTAGGCAGAGATGTATTACACACCCAAACTTCGCCTGTTATGTTTCGATCCCAATGCAATAGGGGCGAGCCTATTGCCATCTACCGGGCACATTTTTAATACACACATAACTTCGAAAAGTCAGAGGTGTGTGCCTGGCTAACTGGGGCTCGAACCAGAGACCATCGTCTCGGCAGTCCGTGGTATATACCACTAGGCTATCGCCGTTTCTTTTAAGCTAGAAAATGTCTATGTAAATAGTAGGTGTAATATTTGTACTATCTAAGACAAAGAATATTGTTACATTTTACATAAGAACAAATCTACGAAATAATGAGTAATAATATATGTTTAAAAAATTATAAGGTTATGAAGTTAGTAAAAGAAGTATGTTTGCACTTCCTAGCAAAATGATTGCCCATGTTTAGTATTTTATAAAGTTTCTGTGACTTAAATGGTTACTGCAGACTTCATTTGATGATTGCCGAACCAAAAATCTCATAATTAAATTCAGACAGAAATATTCTTCAACAAAAAATCAAAATGACCGTTGCAGCAGTCAAGAGTTGCCATATTAAAATAAAAAATACTCACACTTCCTGTATATCAGGTTCATACAACCTCAGCGCTTTAGGTCTTCGCTTTTCTCTACACAACGGCGTAAAGGTCTTCACCTCCAAACTTGACTTCATATACTGAACCATCCCACTTATTGACTTAGCTACCTTCTTAGGAAACAAATCTAAGTCAATCCTATCCATTAACTTCAAATGCGGCTCAAACAAATACTGCTGCGCCTCAATATCATTAAAATAGTCGAAAAACTCCTTCATAATAGCTACACTAATCAATAAACAACGTATTTTAAAATCATCATTTATTTCTTGCAACACCAAATCTTTAGCCGCCATCTTGTTTGTGACGTCCATTTTCGAACAGTCGTTATCTAAATTCAAAATTTTCGCGTCTCTATGCATTCTAAACGGAGGGACTATTTGAATTGGATTTAGAACGCTAGTATTCGCGCTCATATATAAAATACCTCTTAGAAAATTGATTGCTGGCGAAACTAATCTTTTTGACAAAGTTGTGTATTCTAAAACTAAAGTAGTTATAAATAATCCTCTAGATATTGAATAGGCATCGTTAAATCTACAACAAGTTAAAATTTCCGACATGAAAATCAGCGCGGGCGTAGTAACCGGATGCCGGAAGTCCGAAGTAGGATACAACAAAGATATTAATTTAAAAAATATTAACGTATCCATATCCGGTACCCGCTTTTGGCGCTTTTTAAAGTTGCCATATTTCTCTTTTAGTAATTCTGCTATGTATTTTTTCGTTGATACTTTATTTGTATGTATAAGGTCATAAAAGTAAGGGGCTAGTTTGTCGAATATTAGAAACGATTTTAAAACATCAGCTTCTTCTTTAAGATCTGTAAAAATGTCGTTTATGTATTGGAGCATGTATGCGAACAGTCTACTTAGTTTGTCTTTATTATTTTCGGCTAAGCCTGGGTCGTAACTTTTTATAAGATTTTGTAACGCAGTTGATTGCTGAGACGGCGTTTTCCCTGTTAGTAGTTCCTGAAAAGAAGTATTAGATCATAAGCTGAGTTAAGGTAAAGTAAGGTAAATGGTTTTACTGTTACGGTTCAATAATTCAGTCATTTGTGACACAGCCGGCATAATTTTGCACCCGAACTTTCTTTTGGAAACATAATAACCAATATTTTTAAAAGTTATTAGAATCTATGAGCAGGATTTTAAATTGTAAGTAGTATATTTTAAATTACTCTTTAATCTTAATGTAAAGATAGTTACTTGCCACACTCCTAATCCCAAGATATAATTTGAAGCATTTCATAACAAAGACCATTTATAAAAGACATGAATTGGACATGTAAGAAAGAATTTAACTCAGATGATTTATTAAGATGTACTTTGTGCAAAACTGGCCACAGCCTTGGCCAAGCTTTAGTATTACCGAAAGACAATTAATTCAAATTAATTAATCTAAATACTAACCTTTAATTTATCACCCTCGCTAGATTTAAGATCGAAAAGAGCTCCAATCTTCTCAACATCATCCTCCGCTACCTCATCATCACTTTCTACATCAGACTCCTTTAAATCATTCAAATTATTAAAATCTATTCCGACATCTTTTTCTTCCTCACTTTCCCCACTTTCCTCTTCCTCTTCCTCACTTTCTTCTTCATCTTCCCCACTTTCTTCCTCATCTGTATCCTCTTTAGAGTTTTTAAACAATATCGTGTTCTCTTTTTCAGGTATCTTTTCAGTTTTCTGCTTCTTTACTTGAGGTTCATTGATGGAATCATTTTGTATTTTAGTTTTGTTATTAACTTGTGCTTTGATTTTGACATTTGCTTTTTTATCCGAGTCACTTTCATCGTCAGATTCTGAATCATTGTTATCTTCTACTAATTTCTTTTTGCCTTTAGTTTTCTGATCTTTCTTTTCTGTTTCTCCATCACTTTCTGAACTTGACTCATCATCAGATTCGTTGATTTGTGATGATTTATTGATTTCTATTAGTTTTGGAGTTTCATCATCTTCTTCGCTTTCGACATCACCGTTTTCTTCCTCATCATCAGATGTGTCAGATATGCCATCATTGAATTTAGGTTTTGCGTTTGGTACTAAAATAAAACGTTTTATTTTAATTTAAAATACAGGCATCATGCAACACCGATAGAAAACTTTCGGGGGATTAGAAGGTATTCCATCTTAATTTTACAATTACTAAGTATCTGAGTGGTGTGTGGTGACGTCCTATGTCCGTGTGGTGACGGATTAAGAATACGGAATGTCATCACCCCATATCATCCCATGGGTGTCGTAAGAGCCGACAGAGGGAGCATATTATGCAGAGAACAGCACTGTAAGAGAAGGAAAACTTGATACAAACCCTATACCAACCTGTTTGGCCAGCGTGGTATAGTAAGGCCAATTCCTCCTTTCAAAGGAGAGGCCTAGTCCAGCAGTGGACTGTTAAAGGCTGATGATAATAAGTATCTGAAACCTGCGGCGGTTTCTGCACTGTATCTAAGAAATTCAAAATAACAATGACTAGGTATATTCAATTTCTACCCATATAAACAAATAACACAAATTGGTAGTGAACCTAAAATAAGCAAATTTTTTTTTTCCTATGAATAATAAAAAATACACACTGAAAACACATGACTAAAAATCTTCATTAAGGAATTGAACACCAGATCCCATGAATAACTACATATATTCATATTGTAATTTTGTGCGTTAAATACATGTAAAGTAATGAACACATATTGAAACAATTTATGAACATCTCATTTTATATCTACGCCACAAAACCAACAAACTTAGTAAATAATACCTGAGAAATCCTTGAGTACATTTTCAGGAACAAGTGGCTTCCCATCTTTATCGTACGCCAGCATAAATTCCTTCTCATCATCCAGCTCAAAGTTGTCATCTAAATCCTCTGCAGATCTAAAATACAATACTTAAAAAATTACTACTACAGGCAGCAGCACCTGACGAGATACAGCACCCTGAGGGAAGCAGTGGGTCACATCAAGAGTCTGCTGGCCTTCCTCGAAGGGCTGGAGTGGCTCGAGTGACAAGACCATTCCCACCCGTACGCAAAATACACGCCAAGACGTGGAGTTGCGGTAACAGCCCGTGCCATCAAGTATCAAGTACTACTACAGTGGCTCTTTTACATTTACGTCTAAATAATTACCTTATATCATTAGTCCTCATGTTGTACGAATGCATTACTAAAATTACTAACATTTCGTATACTGAAGTTTAAAACGTCTTGAGTTACTGACTGACTGAAAGGCAACGCGCAGACAAAACTATTGAGCGAAAAAAGCTGAAATTAATGTATCGTCCTGCGACTGTTACGCCGGTGGTCGCGGGTTCGATTCCCGCTCAAGTCAAACATTTGTGTGCATGAACATGGATGTTTGTCTTGGTCTGGGTGTTTCTGTGTATAAGTTATGTCAGAACGCTCTGGGATCTTGGGCTACTAATTGTCTAGTACCCATAGTACAAGCTTCTGCTTAGTTTGGGCCTAGATGGTGATTTGTGAATGTGGTATAATATTATTAATTATAATAAACTAATGTTTTATATGCCATAATTACAGAACAAATTGTAATGAAAATATTAAGAAATATAACTTATAACTGACACTTAAGCAGTGATTTGTATTTATTAGAGGATTGGTTAAACCGACATACTTTTTATTGTGTCGTAATTATTGTCAGAGAAAGGTGCGTAGCAATAATTTATTTTTTAAATATCTGCATATTTAACCCATCTTCCTCATTAATAAATTATACTCTAGGTAAACTAGTGTGCCACTATTTGCAAGTAAAAATATCATACCTGTGTTTAACTTTATTTTGTTGTGCTTTAGTCACAACCCTCTCTTCTTCTCCTAACATCCTCTGTTCTCTTTCTCTCTCTAACTGCTCCAGTCTTTCTCTTTCTTCTTTCGCTTGCTTTTCGTCATTTTTGAGACCATCTGATGGCTGGAAATGTAAAATGAAAGTTGTAGAATTTGAAAGCATAAAACATAACATGGTGAAGTGAAAAATATTTTGGTCTAATGTAGAGTATGTCAACCTTTTCTTAGAATTGATCACCAAATGGTGGCCGGTTGGCGTAGCGGGAGTGTAAGCGACTGCTGCGTCGAAGGTCGCGGGTTCGATTCCCGCTCAAGTGAAACATTTGTGTGCATGAACATGGATATTTGTCTTGATCTGGGTGTTTCTATGTATAATATGTATGAATTAAAAAAAAAGTATATATGTATGTTTGTCCATTATCAAGTACCCATAGTACAAGCTCTGCTTAGTTTGGGACTAGATGGTGTTATGTGAATGTGGTAGAATATTATTATAAAAAAAAAACTATCGCAATATTTTTGGACCCTTTAGAAATTGAGTCAAACTTAAACTTTTTTTTGTTTATATTACCAGTATTTTTAAGTAGCAAGCAAGAGTGTATTCGGGTCTTTTTATGGATCTCAAATAGTATTATTTTACACCTACATTTAAAAAAAATTTGACTACACGGTTGGCATAGTGGTTTATGCAGCCGCCTCACCGCATGACACTGCGCTGACTGTTGTGGGTTCGATTCCAACACGAGACAACACTTTGTGTGATTCATAAAATTGTTGTTTCGAGTCTGGGTGTTCATTGTGTCCGTTAGTTGTATGTTTGTAAAGTTCCCCTCGACACAGGATTCATTGTCCGAGAGTGAGAGTGAGAGAGTTCTTCTCTTCATCTTAAAAGAAAAAAAAGTTTGCAGCCACATTTATATTATACAGGTATTCTTTTACTTACGGTGCCTCTCTTCTCAAATCTCAGCTCCCTCATCATCTTATCATAATCAAAACTCTTTTTCTCCGCTTGATTCAACAGCTTCTCAATCGCAGACTCTTCCTTTTCCTCCTTTCTCATTTTCTTAAAAACAACAGGTTGTAGATCCTTCCATTCACTATCCAATTTCTCTGTCAAGTCTAATGTCTGTTCTTTTTCTTTCTGTTTCTCCGCTTTTCTCTTCTTTGACTCGGCTATCAATTGTTCTATCAAGTCTTTGTGTGATTTAGCTCCATCTTTGGAGTCGGTTCTGGCTAGCATACCGCCACCGAAGTGTCCTTCTGCTACGAAATCATCTGTAAAACGGAGGAAATACTTATTTTTTAAATAACTTCCCATTTCAGAAATAATATGTACTTTATGTAAAACCGGCCAAGTGCGTGTCGGGCCACGCGCAATGTAGGGTTCCGTAGTTGCCCATAATGGCCATTATTAGTACATAAAATGTGGTTTCCAAGATATACTACTGCTATACATACGTAGTACATTACATACCAAAGTACGTATATCTTTAAGATTAAGCCAGCGCTCCCAACGTAAACTCACAGAAATAGGTATTTATAAGTTAACCAACGATTACTCGTAAACTAGTGATGTCTACTTAGCCGTGATAGTTTTCCTTTTAAATTCGTTATATGTACTACATTTGTGATTTTTTTCACCTCTTCCAAATTAATAGTTTAGCCAGCAGAGGCGGGGGACACTTGAGTCTAACAATTTTTTTCACTTCAAAGCATGATATTTGACAAACCAATCACTTGATCGAAAAATGATTTGAGCAAGCTAATAATATTTTTTTAAAACCTATTCAATGATATCCCACATAATGGGATACTCAACCAAAAAAAAATTCATCTCCACTATATATGTAGGGGAGATACCCTTAAAAAATATATTTTCCTAAATTTTATTCTACAGTTTTGTTGCAATATTTTATGTCTATATTCATGTCAAATATCAGCTTTCTAGCACCAGACGTCTTTGAGCTAGGCTGCGGACGGACAGATGGACGGACATGACGAAACTATAAGTTCCTTGTGGACTATTATTTCCTAAAAAAAGGACAGGTTAGAAGTACCCTTAACGGAAGAGCATGCATGAGAAATTTGATGGGAGTGAGTGAAGCAAGAGAGATATGTCAGGATCGTTGCAAATGGCGTTCCACAGTCTCTGCCTACCCCTCCGGGAAACAGGCGTGAGTCTATGTATGTATGTACATTATTTCACCATAAAAGTTAATTATGACCTCTATCAAAATATTTTATAATTACATAAAATGTATTCAATTTCATTTATATAGTTTTGTATGAGTTTAACCAACTTACCATTTAGTCCACCAAACTTTCTGCCATCTTCATCATCCTCGTCTTCAGACCTGGGGTCATCAAACTTCTCAATTTGCTCCAATGTTTGACCTCTGCAGATAAAAAGCAACTGATAAGTAAATTTTTATGAGCATAATATAAATATATAGCAGATGGATGCGGGCGGCTCAAGATCAGTATGTGTGGAGAATATCTAAGATTGGTCTCTGGGGAGGCCTTAACGAGCCTATAACTTCACGCCTTTTATCCCCAAAGGAATAGGCAGAGGTGTGTAAACACCCACATTTCACCAGCTATGTTAGTCTATTAATCATTGGCACATAATGTAACATGCATAGGAACTACTTTATAACTATGTAGTCATTTATTGAACCCATCTATTAAAAACGTAATAAATCATATTGTAGGTTTATTACTGTTCCGTACGTAATAATAACTTACCTATGAGTCAAAATCTCATCATCAGCTAAATTATAAATATTCTTTTTTGTGTGCTGCTTTTGACGCTCGGCCGCAAATCTAGCAATCATGCGGTCCTCAGCTGACAATTGTGTGTCCTTCTCTCCAATACGTCTGTCTATGAAAGCATTGGTCTTGTTCATAAGTTTCATCTCCGTACCTAGAGTTTCTTTTCTCTGTTAAAAATAAATGCATTTTTTTGTAAAGTGGATAGTAAGACGTAAATAATAGATGATGTCAGTTGTATACTAATATGGCTATTGCTAAAGTAGAATAGTTGGTGTTACAAGCTGGGGTATTGTAAGAAATACAACAGCATATAATTAGGTCATAGCACATAGTATAATATATTGATTGTTGTAATCACCCACAAACATTTTAGTCATTATGTATAACTTTTGTTTGCACAAATCCTAATATATAAAATCCTTGCGTTACTGACTGACTGACAGGCACGCTACAGCCGAAACTATTGGTCGTAGGAAGCTAAAATTTGGCATGTATATTCCTTGGGGACCGTAGAGGTGCACTAAGAAGGGATTTCCCGAAATTCCCACGGGGTCGGCCAAAACGGGTAAATTAAAAAAAAATCAGGCGTAGCTGCTGGCGCCCTCTAGTATTATATAAACGTGTCATTTATATTATGTGCTGGTGATCACATTAACTACTATCAGTGATTCTATGTCATTAGACTTCAGCCCAGTAAAAGTAAGCAAAGTTGTTACTGTCAACACTATGTAGAAATATGCTGCAACTAGTTTGCTGAAGATAAAACGAGTAATATTGAAGTGATATTTACCTTCTGTATAGCTTTGGCACGAGAAACTCCGGGTAAGCCTCGGTCATGTTTAGATTTCTTCCCTAAAACTTTTATTTTCTCTCTGTTTATATGCACTTCAAATGGATTCAACTTCTTCTTATTTATTTCTGCTTTTCTTTTGTTGTGAACTTTGTCGGCTAGGCCGTTATTTCGCTTGTTTTTTACTTTTGCCATTATTTATTATTTTCGGAATAAATCAATAAACACGACGAATAACCTAACAGACAACAATTTCTAGGTTATAAATTTGACATTGACATGATAAAGCGCGTGTTTTTGACATTTTAAAAGTACTGCGTTCAATCAATTCCTTAAACTGCTATGCTATTACTAAAATTAAAATTCGGTTGTTTATAAGTTCTGTAACATACAACATGTTAATATTGTTTATAGAATCGGTTTCTTATATCCCAAAATCTGTGTTCACTTAATAGAATTGTAAATGATGTGTTTAATTTTACTATAAATTCGTATGCACATTCAGATCAACTGAACGCATTTATTTTTCAATGGCCGTCAAAAAAGAACAAGATACCGTATATACGAAACAGAGGACTCCATTGCAATGCAATTGAGGTGTTTATCGGCAAGCAGTTATTTTGTGTACACTGCAGAGCATTCATTCGGAGAAACACAAACGTCAAACTTTTCATTGCGTGCCGTTGTGTTTACTACACCCTCAGTTTTGATTGGAGCATTGTCTAAAGCCGAATCAATCCGAAGTAGTCTTCGGCTAATATCGTAGCGAAGCCGTGTTACATCTAGCGCGTAGGTATATTATTGTGTGGCTAGAAATCCTTGCTTAGCCGTAGAATCCAAATAAAAGTACTCGTTCAACTTGAAAATGGTAGACCCAGATCAATCGTCTGAGAGTAGTGCAACCCATGATACAGACGTAACCGAGGCAGAACTTGAGAAGGAGATTAACAGTAAGTACAATAGCATAAATCTTTAGAAATGTATGAAAGGACAAAGCAGTAAGCACCCGGAATACGTAAAATGGCTTCCGAAAGTATGTAGAAGTCGTAATGCATAAAATCACATGGTTATTTACAAATATCTCTGTTATTACAGCAAATAAGAGAAAATGTTTCAAGTAAAAGTTGTTTCTAATTAATATGCGCATCTATTTTCATCGTCGCTGTGATTTTTAGACGTTTCCCTGCTTCTTTGTAGTGATGGTTTATTTTTATACAGCGCGAATCGGACTGAGTTCATCTATCAAAATGGACATCTTGTCATAAGTATTTGTTGTTATCAAAAGCCATAAGATTAATCAAGCGTATTTTAAACCGCATTTTATTGACACAATAAAGTAATATACGATAGTCATAAAAAACGTGTTGGAATTTATTTCAAACATTTTCTATGCCAATAACCATTACCAATAACAATGTGGTTGTCAACATGACAAATTAGCGCGAGGAGCCGATCGGCGCCAGTGCCATTATCACAATGCGTTTCGTTTCACGTAAATCAGGTATCAATTCATGTCCCAAGTTCTTTTTAGTTTTCATGAATAAAATATCACTTTTCGCAATTTGACTGCAGAAGACGCATAGCAGAATGCGCATTAATGTCTCCCCACATTTATCGTTCCAGTATCTGTTGAAAGCCAATGTCTACTAAAGTCGAATGTTTTTGGCCATGTTGCAGGGATTTAGTCAAAAACGTGTTATTATAATTTCACTCGTGAAATTATAATAGCATAGATTATAGTCAATTGTTTGTATTGCTTTCAATTTAACGGGCTAATTTCAGTGCCATTAAAATTTCACTAGACTGATACAGTGAAATTGCATGGTAGTGATATTTTGACAATAACACTGGTTTATGAAAGCCGTTAGATTATCAAAGCGATCGCTGATTGGTCCGTTTTCGTTATCAGCTGTATTAAACTTTCCTATTGCCTATTCAGAACACGCGAGGTTCCCACCATAAACTCAACTCATAATAAACCTAGATTTCTTATAAAATCACTATTGCGGACCTAGATTTATTATTTTATTTATTGAAACCAACAGCGTTACAATCGTATATGTATAACTATACATAAACAATATCCATATTAAGGCTAATAACAGGCTTCAAGTGTAATTATTACAAGTAAATACAATATTGCTGGATTGCGCAGGCAAGGTATATAATATCACTATTGCGGCCCACTCAGTGAAATTACAATATCACTGAAAAGAAATGCCCGTGAAATTATGCGAACCAGTCGTTATTGACTATAATCTGTGTAATTATAATTTCACAGATTATAGTCAATAACGACTGGTTCGCACTGCCTCCGTGGTCCAGAGGATAGTGTATGCGACTGTTGATCGGAGGTCCCGGGTCGGGCAAAAGTGTTACTGGGTTTTTTCGAATTCTCAGTAGCAGCACGGAGTCTGGTGATGTGCCCGTGTAACGTATGTCCGGTACTTACCGCGTTGCGTCACAGTACCGCCCATACGCTCGGCCAATCAGAGAAAGCCATCGTCCGCACTCGCAAAGCCTGACCAAATATGGTCATAAACGGACTCTCAGCCTGATGGAGGGCCCGGTATATAAAGGGGCCGACAGAGAGGCCGGCACCGCTACTCTAACGTCGCTTCTACTATAACTAAGCGTACCTACTGACCCTACGTCGTATTTACGTGTTCCTGGTCCCAGCTACGGGTTCCAGGTTCACCTTAAGACTTCGGCTACGCTCCTAGACCGCTACACTTCCTGCATCGCCTTCGGCGTCACTTCTGCCGAAGAGTCTAGACTCTAGCCTGCCCTGCTCATCGTACACACACCGCCGGCGTCTGCCAGCTGAGCCAACGTCAGCGAGGGCCTGTACCGCTACGCGCAGCCTTCGAGCAGCCTGCCTACACACTACCGGAGGGAACAGCGTGGGAGACTGCAGCCCTTAGTGTTCAGGCCAGTGTCGTGTTGTTGGTCGGTCATACTCGTGGCAAGGGAAGTGAGACAATACTCGGCAAATAAACGCATCTAGATCCTCTACTGCGTTTTACTACCAGAACCCGTTACACCCGGACTGCCCGGTAACGGCAATAGGCTCGCCCCCTATTACGTGGGACCTAACAATTCATGGCGAAATGTGGGTGTAATATTACACCTCTGCCTACCCCTTCGGGGATACAGGCGTGAGTCTATAAAAAAATAAAAAATAAATTATAATTTCACTAGTGCAATTATAATATCTCGTTTTTTACTAAATTCCTGCGACAGCCATTCTATTGGCTAAATACATTGGTGTTTTTTTGTTGACTGAGTAGAGCTCCCTAATGTGTGTCACACCGAGAGTGGAATAACACCGTGGTGTCCTCCACTTCTCTCAGGTCGCGTTCACACTACGTTGTCGGATCACTGCAAGACGATAAAGTCATCCATTATAAACATGTATATCGTAGTGCAAACGAAAAGGCGACTGTCGTGAACTTCTAAAAATGTCGTCACGATGATTGCATCGTTCCAGATTTTCCTATTGAGGAATAGCAAGATACGACTGTCGTTCAACGTAAAAATATAATCGTTCTGACACATTCAAGATAAACAATCGTTGTAATGTATTTACAAAAAAAAAGTATATATGTATGTTTATCCATTGTCTAGTACCCATAGTACAAGCTCTGCTTAGTTTGGGACTAGACGGTGTTGTGTGAATGTGGTAGAATATTATTATTATTATATTATTATAATGGGAACAGCTAGAGACGGCAAACGTCCAACGATAAATTAATCGTTTCGGATAGAGTTCTTAGTCGCCACTAAGAACTCATTCCGATCCGAGATCATGAAATGGGTTATGAGAATCTACCCCAGGATAGTATGGCATTCGTGCGTGATTATATTTGTGCACGGTAACATCCACAATAGCTTAACCGATTTGAAAATATTTCGAATCAAAATTTTTTTTTTCTGTTCTAGTTTGTACGTTACAAAATTGATGAGCTACGTAATTCTTTTAAAATAATAATGATGATGTAGTTTGATGACCTCATTTATGATACCTACACAACGCAACCGAGGTCACGTTTAACATAGTTGTATTAAATTATTTCATGACGGATATATTTCTTATTATTTTTATTACCAATCATTTAGTTACGATTTGCAATAGTAAAGATTTTAGTCTGAATGCCACAAAATCAATGCAATCATTAAGGAAAGAAGTTTATCGAAATTAAACGAAATTTTTTATCATAACGACAGAATTATTTATGCAAAACACAAAGTGCAATCGATTACCACTAAAAGCAAACTAGACGGAAATATGATTTATCGCTTTGAATAATTATGCTCGCAAATAGTCTACAAAAATAGTTGTTGATGATGTTAAAAAATGTGTTTGAAATCTCCTATTAATCTAGACTTTTTGGACAGTTTTTAAGAGTCTTAAGCTGTCGCATGAATTTTTGTCGTTAGCTCGTAATGATTTTTTGTACTGTATCCAAATCTAATATTACCATTATTTATGTAGCGAGTTAAGGTGGTTTTAAAATCTCGGGTCATTCAAAACATACCTTTAATCTTCGCAGAACTCCTCAAGGATGCGAGCCTCGCAGACACAACCACAAAGAAAGTCATACAAAAATTGGAGAAGATATTCGGCGCAGACCTATCGTCGAAGAAAAAGTTGATAGATAAGATGGTGATGGACTATGTGAACAATCTGGAATCTTCGGAGGACGAAGCGGAGGATAACTCGGAAGCTGATGAGGAAATGGCAGAAGAAAAGTCTCCTCCACCGAAGAAAGAGAAGGATGACGATTGGGGAGTGAGTAACTTAACTCTAAATCGATGAAATATTTTGATGACCTACAGGTACATTTACGAGCATGGCGGACGATGATAATGCCTGACTGCGTCTGTGCCGCAGACTCTGCGGCCGCGTACGTCAGACGCTGACCTCGGAAACAAAGCCATACATTCTCATACTCTGACTAATGCCGCAATCTGCGCATATGATTAGTCCAACACTTAGTTACCGCTATACCTACTTGAGTTCCCAAAAAAATTAACAATACATACATTTCTTTTCCAGTCAAAAAAGAAAGGCAAGAAAACAGAAGAAAAGAAAAAGAAAACACCTGCCAAAGGGAAAAAGGTAAGCAATCTCCTCATATTATAGAAAATCTCCATCTTTTCGTACCTACTGGAAAAAGATTGAGAACGCAATACAATTTAAAGTGATATGATATTTATGAAATAATGACAAATACCATATTTCCATTTTCAGGGAGTGACAAAACGAGGGGGCGGCAAAGGGGGTAAAGGCAGCGGTTATACCCGTGCTATCAAACTTTCCCCTGAGTTATCAGAACTAGTAGGAGCGACAGAGTTACCCCGACACGAAGTAGTCAAACGCGTTTGGGCAATCATCAAAGAAAGGCAACTATTTGACCCCAATAATAAACAGTTCGCCATATGCGACAAACCTCTTTACAAAGTCATCGGCACGCAGAGATTTTACACCTTCGGCATGATGAAGTATTTAAAACATCATTTCATAGATGGTTAAATTGTAGTTCACTTTTGATCTTGGGGTAACTTTGACATTTGATGTTTGGGCAACTTTGATATGTCTGTAAATTAGACATTAGAGTTACTTTCATATTTAGTATATGGGTAACTTTGACATCTTACGTTGGGGTAACTTTGGCATTTGATGTTTGAGTTCCTCAATATTTGTTTTCAATTTGGCATTAACGATTTGGGAAATTTAGCGTGTGTAACATAAATCTAACAGTAGCTGACACGAATGAGCAAAGTTACCCAGATATCAAATAGTAAAAATATTATATTTAAGTATTGATTTGTGTGTATTATTTGTGAGTTGAGGCGATGTGAAATATTGCGAGTGTGCAATACCGGTAAGGCCGCAGGCAATCAACTAAACTTTAGTTCATCCAATCGTATTTTAATTACTTAAGTATGATTTTGATGGATCACTTGACCCAGCTTGAATTCTTTAGTGTAAATTAGTGCATGATTTGATTATAACGTTAGGTGCCCGCATTGCGTTTCATAACTGCTGGCAGTAAAAAATTCCCGAACGTTACATACGTCCCAAATTTTATGTTTCTGTAATAATACTAATAATAACTTAAAGGTAATACAGAAGTAACGTTCGTCGAACTTTTGAAATTACTTCCATATTTTCTAAAATAATAACATTATTTGCTTGTGTACTTGAGCAAACTAATCCCGCCATTTTTTTACGCTGTAATAAAAATCAATACGTATAAACAACGCATTTAGATTTATTAAAATTTTGATTGTTATTGAAAAAGGAACTTAGTTTTTGGAATAGGTTTGATATCTGTGTGTGGAACAAATTAAAAAATAATAAACAATGACTCAATTCAGCAATATTTGGCAGAGTATATTAGTTTATAAACCGCAAGTTGTCAAATGCAGTGCGCGTAGGGACCTTGCAATATTAAAGAAATAAAGTAAATTGTTTTAAATAAAAATAAATCTAATGGCAGCTGCCAGGTCATGTGATACTTCACTTACAACTGCTCAATTAGTCAGCAAAGGACGCAAATGTATCTATTTTGAGTGGAATCTAATAGTAGTATTATAAGTTTAGTAGGTACCTATATAATGAGGGTTTTCTGAAATGACTTCCACTAGGCGGCACTGAGACGTCAGGTCCACTTGCCAAAAGTGTCAGAACGCCTATGTTTTTATACATCTGTGTTTGTTTATTTCATGTGTGTGAAAGCGTCCGTGGGTACCTAACTGCATTACTATCTGATAGCGCTTAGACCTGACGCATATGTAGCGACGTCTGGTGGCAGAAAAGGTATCAAACATCCTCATTATAGCACCTTATAAATCTTTAAAAAGAAATATTCTCGTGTCATTTTAAACCATGGAGGAAATATTCAAAACAAGTATTTTACCGAGAATCGTATCATCGTCCTATGTTATTTTTAACGGAACGCGTACGCACCTACTTATTTCAAGGCTTTAATTACCTCTTTGCCCCGACTTTTCAACCGGCTTACCACGTTCATGGTCACGAGAAATTTTCCCATGACCAGACGAAATAAGTGCTACATATGCGATGAACACTTGCTAAAAATATCGTATCGTATGGGATCGATAGTATTAAAACATCAATGGTATCCATACTTCGTTATAATATAAATAGGTTAAGACAATAGTGCATTGTCGCCTTCTCCCGTTATTAACGCCTTTGATTATATTTTTATATAGTAGTTATTAAGGAGCTTTAGTGCTAACGAGTAAAAATATGTTTGAAAATAGTCAAAATAGACTAATATTTTTAAATTCTAAAGAATCTATAGACATGCGACTTTGAAATATCTAGACAGAATTTGATGAAATCTGGTATTAAACTGACATGCATGAAACTACTGTTTCTAATGTTAAGCGAAAAATTACTGGAGTCAGTTTTACTTATAAATTATGAATATATTTTCAAACTAGTGGCATTTAGTGTATCCTAACCATCAATGGTGACTTCTGAAAAATAAGTTAACCTTTTGAAGGAAAGTAAGAAGCCGAGAGAATGAAGACGCCTATAGGCGTCATAGCAATAAAATTTATATTGTGTTTTTAACTTTCGTTTCCTTCCCATCGAAGTGTGCTATGTCTTATAACTAAATAGAGTTTATCAAATTATCACTTTGCATTGAGATAAATAAGGCATTTATTTTTATTCTTATCATGTATGTATCGAATTTCCTTATTATGAATAATTTTGGTTTTCAAGTTTGGGCTAACTATACAAGATATTTTTTCTGTATTACGATGAAAGCTGTATTATAAACAAATATGGTATATTTTTTTATGTAAAAAGTTTTCTGATGTGTGTTTGGTTTGTTTTGGAAAACTCGACTTTATGGAATATTTGTAAAGTTGGCATTGCCATACAGAAATATTTTCAAAATTGTTTTTAATACATAACATTTAAAAATGCTGCTATCGAAACAGGTATTAAGTTTATTTAGAGATGTTAACATTTACTAAATAATTTGTAATCATTTAAATACCTAACATTAAAAATATATTTTTTTGTCTTATGTGTAACTTGATCGTGTATAAGTTTAGTACATAACTATGATAAAACTTTGGCATTTTTTAAACCACTCTTTACTCATTAATAGACAAATTTACATACTATATACTATCTTAGATTAAGTATAAAAAGGTAGATTTAATTCATAGTGCAGGTAGATTTTATTACTAGTGCAGCAAAAAAATAGAAGACCTACAGTAATCACAGCTGCTCACACATACATCAAAAGGAAAATCTTTTCTTTTCACATTACCATACACATAGGAATAGGTGCGTGTGTGTGTAAATTGAGCTCTCCTTTGATTGTATGAGTGTTGCTCACACATGCATTTTAGTGTATTTACTTTAAATTCAAAAATAAATGCAGCTGTACATGCATGCTTTTTTAACTTCGTCTGAGGTCAACATGACTACGATTTTCTCTCGTACTTTTCGTTACTACACAATATAGAAATCTAGGGGTCCATATTGGCTCACCTAAAGTTCTTTACCCGAAATTTACCCGAAATTGTTCTTCCTAACGATTTGTAATCCGAATAATCACTCTTCCTAAAATTTTTCATCCTAAAATAAGATTCATACTATTTGTAGTGCAACCGGCGAGGTTCATAACACTCATGTTTCCGAAAATTTTAATTAATAATATCATTAATGTAAATTTATGTAAACTCCTACTGTTTTTTTATCATAACGCTTTTATCCCTAAACATAATTACCATAATATTTTCACTCATACCCAGAAAGAAACATTTACCAAGTGAATTAAAAAATATATGACACTTTTACCAAGACACTTTTGAGCCTTATATTTAGGTGTTTTATACGATAGAATCGAGAATATAAACGATTTGCACAAAGAACACTTTTTTGGCAAAATTTTTCTAAGTCCTCGCGCCGTAGCGCCCCCGAGGCTACACTCGAACTCACACCGAAATTTATAAAACACGACTCATTTACGGTTATGTTTATGGCCTGGGAGTTTATACCGCAGTTTTAACCGTACCTAAACCAATAACTATATAGGACCGATTCGGTTCTGGCACTTCGCCCGCCGCTGCCGCGGCACGCTCGCTTCGCTCGCTCGGCTCGTGCGTTGTGGTCACAGTTCTAACCTAACCTAAACCAATAATTATGAATAGGACCGATTCCTTTCTGGAAATTGACCATTGTACTATTGTGTATTTGTACCATGGTACTATTATTCTAATATGTTATGCATGTTATGTGGAAATAAAGTTACGCAAAATTAACGTATATAATACTGATTAATATGAATAAAAACAAATATAAACAAAAAATATATGACTTTGAATAATAGTGTAAAAGATGGTTATGTTGAGAAAATATAGGAAAACAAATAAAAGTATAATAGATGTTTATTGCTACTGATATTATGAAGTTGAATGCTTCGGAATTATGAACATTAGAGACAGAGTAGTTAGGAATTGTGATTGTTAGGATGAAAAATGTTAGGAAGAACATTTTGCGATTTCCAACTATCGGAGTTGAAAATTTAGGTGAACTTTGGCGCACCCAGAAATCTAGTTCTGTACAATGCAATACGACGGAAATATGGTTTGTGTCTGTTTTGTGTTTATATTTTAAAACTGTATTATGAGTATGTTTAGAACATTCTATTGCTTATGTAAATCGAATAGTAAAATAAGAATCCACAAGTATGCTAAAAACCTTCTCGAAATTCGGTGGTACACTTGGTACCACCTTATATTTTTGTTATCTTCTAAGTCGTTTAAGGCTGAAGTCTATAAGTCATGTGCCAGGCCAGGCCTTTAACGTAAGTCGAATTATATGACTGATTGTCTCGATGAGAGACGAAGAGAATAAATAAATAAAGCAATATAATTGATGTTTTATTTTTGGTAAGATTCTGACCTTCTGTGCCACTGAATCGCGCAATTTGTTGACGATCTTAGTTGGTTGTGCGCAGTGATCGGTCCTTGTGGAGACCTTTGAGAGGCCTATGTTCCAGCGCCTTTAGGGTCAGCGCAAACGGGCCACCGACCACAGCCACTGGTGGCCAGCGACACTACAGCCACTTAACACACTTTTTTTAGGGTTCCGTACCTAAAAGGTAAAAAACGGGACCCTATTACTAAGCCTGTCTGTCTGTCCGTCTGTCTGTCTGTCACCAGGCTGTATCTCATAAACCGTGATAGCTAGAAAGCTGAAATTTTCACAAATTATGTATTTCGGTTGCCGCTATAACAACTACTAAAAATTTAAAAAAAATCAAGGGGGGGTCCCATACAAAAAACGTTTTTTTCCGTACTTTTTGCTCAAAATTACTAACTGTAACAGGTAGACGCGTTAAATTTTCACAGAATATGTAGTTGTATATTACCTTTCAAAATAAATAATTAAATTTAAGAGCGTTTAATCCGTCGGAGGCGATTTTGCGGGTTTTTATTGTTCTATTACGTTACGGATAAATAACAATTAATGGAAAAGATATAGAAAATATGAAAGTTCAGTTCTTTATTAAGAGAGTGCTAAAGATAAATATATGGGTTATGTACTATAGTAAATATTTTAAAACGGATGAATTTAAAAAAGTCATTTTCGTAATTTCTGTAGTTTAGGCCAGCATTAATGGTCGCTAGTGCTATGAAAACTTATCGTTCTATAATTCTGTAAATGTAAACTGTACGAGCAAAAGCTATACAAGCGAGTCTCTAAAAAAGAAATTGTACTTTCATTCATAATTTTCAAGAAAATCGGAGAACAAAACAGTGCATTTTGCTTAATTTTAGCCCGCAAATTTGCATTTATATCTAAAAAACTACTACGATTATTAAAAATATATATACATATTTAGAAACCTTAAGATTCATTTTAAGTCATATAAAAAAATTGGAATCTAAACTTTTCGTTTGTAATTTTTTTTTTTTTAAAAAGACCTATAAAACTCGAAGCGCGATGCTATGTCCGCCATTCAGCGCTGAGCGCTCTCAGAGGATGGACCTGTCGCTCGCGTCCGCGTCCGCCATTTTACGTAAATATTGCATTCCAAAACGTTTATAGCGCGGCTAAAGCTTCTTGATCCTTATTTTTTTCTCAACGTATTTTTTTTTATAAATATGAAAAGTTGATGTACTTAACTTTATTTATGTATTACGTATTAAACTAGTGTGTTAGTCGAGACATCTGGAGTCTAGTGGTTACTGGTTAGTATAGTAGCGCGGTCAACTAGGGGCTGGGCGAGACTGACAGAAACGGACCGTTAGATATAATACCTTGCTGCAAAAATCAAGTGACAATATACAGTATAAACAGGTACAGTAGTTAGACGCATTTGATCTTTGATGGGTGACCATGGGATTGGCTTGCAGAGCCTTTATCGCAGGTTTATTTTCGTACAAACTACATAAGTTAAGGTAAAGTAATTGACATCACGGTCATAGTATGGATGGGTGACCGACCGATGAATTTAAAGAGCCCATGTATGAGGTTCTTAATGGGGGCAAAATTATGGTTATTTTTAAGCTAGGCGCCGTCGTTAGCATGATACCAATGTAATAGGTATTTACCTAAAACGTACTATGCAATGCAATTAAAAGCACACTTGAATCGAATATTATCTTACAAACCGCCGCAGCTCAGCTGATCCCCACGAGCTCGCATTGCAGGTACCTAACACACACAAGCCCACCTACCTACTGTGCAGTCTTATTCTGCACCAGTTAACAGTTTATTTTGACTCAATTCTTCTAACTATATTTGTTCAAAATGCAGTTTCGATCTAATGTCAGTGTCATACTCATGTCACAAATGGTATTCTCCTAAATAAACTGATATTGGAATGTTATCGTGACTAGATCGTTAATTGAACAAAGTCATCATCTTCGTTCTAGCATACCGTGGATTCGAACCCGATACCTTCTGCATAGTAGTCCGTTGGTATCTCCAGTAGGCTATCGCTGCCTGTTGTTAATTAAACAATGTGTCAACGTCAGTGAGAACAATAGAAGTCAAATTATAGTTGGTGCCACGAGAAGATAGACTTTTTGTAAACAAACATTCAGAGCTTCACAACCTTTTTTCGAACGGTTGCGTTTTAGATTTTATGCTTTTGAACAGTCTTTTTTTTTCAATGCCTAATTATGCCACTATGTTTTTAAATTTATATTGTTAAATTTTACTGAAATAAAAATATTTGATTTTGTGTTTTAGTGGTCGAATGTTCATAAATTGGCCGATTTTTTTGTTGTTTTACACGTAATAATCTGTAAATTAATGAAAAATAGAGTACCATGTATGTTAATTATAGAGTAGGTACATACATGTTACTTTATTATTGACACGATTTTTTTTTAATCACTACGCAATAAATAATATTGCTCAAAGTAGCATATCTTCTAAAATATTAAATTATTGACCAACAATGAATAATATAACAGATAACTAGCTAATACCTTGCATAAACATTTCTAGGCATAGAGATTTTACGTTGTCTGTGAATGAAATCGTCAGAATGAACTTAAACAAAAACCATTAAACGTTACGGTAGTCTGAAAACGCAATTTCTTTTTTAGGTATAAATAATTTTCTGCCATCTGATATTCTGCACACGCTTTTTCGAGATGCCGGCAGCGAGAAGAGCGTTGCAATCCTATAAACTTGTATTTAACTTAACACCAACCCCTTCCTGATAACTAAAAATTTAATTTTGTCCTCTGATAAAAAGATGTTAAGCCCAAGAATGTATAATTTCAATGAACTAACGCCAAATGTTGACACTCTAGGCGTCAGTACCTCAAAACATTAAAAGAGCCGGATGACAGCGCATAATATCGATAAAAACCTGATCCATTGACATATTAGTTTCCAATGACACGTATCTATGTATAGGTCGGTTCACGAAAGTTGACCAGAAATGGCGGCCGTCGCGCATATGTACATTCGTGCACCAATGGCGTGGCTCCATTCTTGACGCATTTAGGGAATGCGTCAAGAACGGAGCCACACCATTGGCATTCCACCCGCGCCTCACCCCGCACCTCCACGGAGACCTAAAAAATGATTTCTGCGCAGTGGTCATCTTTCGTGAACCCGACCTATACCGTTGCGCTTATTGATTTGAAATTATTTGTTTTTGACAGACCTATCGCTAAGTCACTTAGTAAAAATTCTTTGTTTACAAAATGTCTATGTTCTCGTGACACGGACTCTAGATGATAATGACATTTAAATTAGAAGAATACCAATTCTGAGTCAATTTAAAATCTAATCTCATTTCGTTCAAAATATAATTTCAATGTCATATAAAATACGAGAATTGGCCTTATCTATGTAAAATTTTATAAAAAGAGGGATTTATATCATCGTACACTGTGTGAAATAATTTTAGGTGAATATGTATTGTATAATTACAATATTTTGTAAATACAAATCAACATATTGTATATTTTTTTTCTTTCTTTTAATTAATTAAGTATTTTCTTTTACCCGACTCTTTTGGTTCTGTATTTAGTGTCATTCGTGGGTTTTAATGCATTAATAACAAAATAGATGTATATTTGAAATGTAACAATTATGTAGATGACAATTATAAATTATTTCTATCATATAATAAAACTGCGCCAAATTATTATAAATAGTCGTTGTTATCCTGAGGAACATCATCCTACTAAACAAATATGTAATATCTATCTTTATTTGATACCTTTAAATGCATGTGCATTGAAAATAATTAATTTGAATACTTTCATATTATAATCGACGTATTACATAAACGAATACTGTTCATGTATGGCAAGAAGGATCAAGATTATTATTCCACGCGATACCGTCATAGTGCGCCGGGTCTCGCATGCGCGGTGTGCGGGCGACCGCGGTACTATAAAAACCTAAACTCGGGCCGCCGCTCGAGGCGTATACGCTCACAGATTTAAGGCTTTGTTCTGTAGTCTTAGTATACGCTCTTAAAAAAGTAAATAATAAAGGGGGGCTCCCATAGGTACAACAAACGTAATTTTTAAGCAATTTGTTACTCGATCTTAATAAACAGGTAGAAACTTATAAAGTATTTAAGTATACATACAACGAACGCGATTTTCTTTTATAGATGATGGTACGGAACCCTTTGTGCGCGAGTCCGACTCGCACTTGCCCAATTTTTTCATATATTTTGTATAGACACGCCGCACCGGTGGCGGCCACTCGCTACAGAAGTAAAATATATGTAAAAGTCTGTTAAGTGGCTGTCGCTGGCCACCAGTGGCTGTGGTCAGTGGCCCGTTTGCACCGACCCTTATTTATATTAAGGTACAAATACCTATTTGTTTCCGACGTGGTCACCGAGCGTGGTCGCGAAGAGACTCCGCGACCACGCTGGGTGCAAGACGAGCGAAACGTGATATTATGTAATCATATTTCAAAATCACAATCGCATACTAAAATTTTGTACCTAAAAGTGGTTGAATTTAAATCGCGGTTTGTTTAGTAATTGAGAACTAGTTTAAATCACAGTTGAAACATTAGGTAAATAGGTACACATTCCGACTTAAAACTTACTGATTGTTTCGGCGAATGGAAGTGCGAAGTGCTTGTGGGACAACAAAACGGTGCTACGCATCAACGGCACCAACACATTCTAACAGCAGCAGCTATACCATTTGTATCGGGTGAGCCCCAACTACCCGGGGCACATGACAATGATACACAGTTGCATCTGCCCCGGGGGCGCTAACATCACCTTTCAACGGGGTGGTTGACACACATTTACTTGCAACTGCCCCGGTGGGAAATGTCATTTTACTTCCCCGTTAAAAGCAGACCGGGGCAGGTGGCACTTAATCTGTGTCATCAACCCCGTTAGGTGGCATGGTCAACGCCACTGGGGCTGCTGCAGCTAAATGTGTGTCATGTGCTCCGCAGGACGGCGATGTCGGCGTCACCGGGGCAGATGCAACAATTATTCCCATTTTTCCCGGTGCCGGAGCAAGTCACCGGGGCAGTTGGAACTCACCCTTTGTATCAATTATCTACCTGGCTAGCTACACATTTTCCAAGACCTACGAGTGCTCTGCAGGATTCTACTTAAACAAGCCAAAACGTAGGTTTCTACTTAGTGCCTAGGCACAGATTACTAAATAGTTACTGACCTAGGTACAGTCAGCATCAAAAGTCGATGACCACATTCAGATTTTCAAAATCAATGAACATTATATCACCCATAAATCGCTCAACAAGAAGGGCGCCAGTATTTAATGAACATCATTAAAGTTCAAAACTAACTGAACACTGCTCGTCAAAGGTCACTGAACACCATTTTGTCAAAAATTGCTGATCATTATAATATCCGAAAACAATTAGAATCATCAGTTTGAATTTATACCATCGACGTAAATATAGATTTTTTAGTTTGATTGAATTGTAACCTTATTCGTAAAGCAATAATACTTATTTTAAAAAATCAGGCAGATTCCGTTCAAATTCATACCGTCGACTTAGTATTTGATTTTTATAGTTAGGATTGAATTAGAACCCAATCCGAGGGTCTAGTATGAAATTTACACGGTGATGATAAACTAGTCAAGGGGAACAATTTTCATACATTTCCTTAATGCGCCCTCTATCGACCGCTACTATCCGATAAGGGTGCTTTTAGAAAATCTATGGAAATAGGATTGTTTCCAACTAGTCAAATCAAGCACTTTTCATTAAATGTCAAAAACGACCTTTGCCATGGACCAGGGTTTTGTATGAAATATGACATAGTGACGTCATAGTGTTTTGCTGTCAAGTAGAAAATTAATTATCAATAAATTGACGATAAAAAAATGTTAAACAAAGTTTTAACATTAATTGATGAATGAAACTACTATTATTTTGACATGTTTCACTAGATAAAAATACTTGTATAATTTATTTTACATGCAGGAAACTGCCCTATTGTTCCCGTCGACTAGTCTATCGTCAAGGCCTTGCCACACGGCACAATTTAACGTCCAACTTGACTAAATCACATGATGAAATCGTGACGTGTAGACGCCAGTCGTCCAACTCAAGTTCATCGGGTGGGCGGTACCACCAGATTTTAACCAATCGGGTGGACGGAATGCAAATCAGTGATTTGATTGTGTCGTGTAGACGGGTAAAGCCAATTCGATTGAAAATTTGATCGGTGGTAAAATTGTATCGTGTGGCAAGGCCTTTACCGTGACGATCGAGTGCAAAACTCGTGGTTTGTTTGAAAAAAAAAACTCCCCTATATACATATAAGACTTATTTTCAAAATTCACACAAATTCTGTTTTAATTCAATTCTTTGTAAAACTGTTTACCCTTGAATGCAAAATGACATTTCTGCTTAATTATCACTTTGTATCGGATGTAGACCATTGCGGTTGCAATTATTTATCATCTATAAAATATTGTATTACCTTAAAAGACTATAGTAAAGTATAGTATACTTTAATAATAATATAATTAAACACATTAGTTTATCAAATGTAACTACCTCCTTTATTTAGTTCTCGGACGTCACTGGCCGTACTGGCCGAATGACTGGTGACGTGATGTTATGCTTTTTTACCATAACTTTGTTTAGCGACTTTTGAAAAGTCATGGTCACCTACTTATGCCCTTTTATGATAATCATTCATTTCTGGCGCTTGTCATGTTGAGCAATTTAGGTATATTATGGTGTACAGCGATATTGAAAATCTAAATGTGGTCATCAACTTTTGATGCTGACTGTACCTATTCTATCCCGATGAATCCCTATCATTGCCTATATTAGAAAGGGCAGAAAACCAAGGACTTAGATAAATTTTCAACACGGAACAGTTCTGTGGTTTTCAATAACAAACCTGCTGCTGTTACCAAGGAGGCTATCCATTAAACAAACAAACCTTATCACTAAATCCCCACTTCAGTCTCCCTGTCAATAAATGTCACCATAACAACATTGACAAATCATTTTTGGAGAGCTCCCGTTTATCATAGTTTTCTATTTAATTTATTAATCAAACACAATGGCGTGCAACGAAAATGTGGTTAAAAATATGGCCAACGAAATCACAAGAAACTGTCAGGTACATGCAGTTACTGTGGACCCAGAATTCGTGACTTATCTGATAGATTTGCTTTTACTCAACCCGAAGTATGGAAACCTCTTCACACATACCATCAACAGAAATAATCTGGCGTATTTCGTGGATCAATGCGTGGCAATGATCGTGCGTGAGTATCATTCAATTAATTAATTGAACCCTTATTTATAATGGAATACTGTACATGTTTCACTTTCCACTTGTTTACCATCTATCATCCTAACTAAATTAGGGATCATTACCTACGTTTTTGTAATTCATTCTTTGTTATGGTACCTAATTCTTAACGGGGTAAGGGATACTCGACGATATAATATTATAGGTAGATACAGTTAGGTATATCGAGTATAAGACTGATTTAATTTGGGTATAATTTGTATATTTTCTATCTCCTTTTGCCCGATGGCAACACGAGCGATTTAGACGGTCCGTCACTGGATTAATCGAGCTTAGGAGTAGGCGAGACGTCCCTATATACCTATTATAGCGCAGTAACAAAAATATCATGGCCAGCATATCTTGCCACAACCCCATCGACGTGGTTTGTGACTTGAACCATTTAGGGTAGGTACTTTTTGTTGACACAAGTACCTACCACGCAAACGAGAAATCTTAAGCCTAACGGCCTGGTCACGAGATTGGTCTAAGCGGCGAGCAGCGCGGCAGGGGCGAGTGATTTCGATGTACACGGCAAGCTTTTCTACGCCACGCGCCGCGACGACCGATGTCGCCTCAGAGTAAACGCGCAATGTACATCGGCCCTGCCGCGCCGCCCGCCGCTTAGACCAATCTCGTGACCAGGCCGTAACGGGCGTGAGCTTGCACTTATGCGTATTTTCCAGGCGGTGGCACGTCACTAAACACTTTAAAAATCCAGTTCATCATGCAAAGGAACTACGACCGGACCGACGTCCTCATCTCCAGGCACTTGGAATCCATCAACAAATGCCTCAAGCCCCTGGTCAACGAGATTATGGATGTAGACCCCGACCCGGCGGACGAAGCGGAGTTCAAGAAACTCTTTAGAAAAATATCCATTTATATTATTCTCAATAGCGGGTTGGGTAACCCTGGGTTTATCGTGGTAAGTACCACTAGCAGCTTGCTTTATGATAGGTGTAAAAACTATTTTTTTTTCATCGTCGCGCCTGTATTCCCGAATCGATGGGCAGAGGTGTAGGTAAAATTACGTACGCCTAAGTACATTATTTTCACCTTATGAATTTTAAGGCGACCGTAAAAGGGGGCAGCCTCTTGCCGTTACCAGGCACATTGCCAGTCTCCTTGCTGCTACTGAAAATTCGAAAAAACTTAGTAACTCTTTTGTCCGACCCGGAATACGAACTCGGGACCTGTCGGGTTCAGCAGACGCATACGCTACCTACTAGACCACAGAGGCAGTTCTTACGACTTTTAAAATATTTTAAACAATAAAATAACTAAGGATTGCGGTATAATCGTTGAGCGCTAGTAGGTGACAAACGACAATCTTACTGCAAGCTCTCTACTCATTGCATTGTATAAGTGACTTTTTGTCACTTTTTGTGCAACGCGCAAAGCTGTTACTAACGTAAAGTAGAACAAAATTTTCTATTTGTAAGGGTCAGCTATCAACTTACAACTAACTTTACTGCGACATACTTAAAAGATAAAAGTTTGTAGAGAAGCATAATGTTACGAGCTGGGGTTCGGCGATAAATTAAATGCACTATGCCACTAAACTGTACTTTATTTATTAACACACTTAATTTTAAAACACCAATAAAACACTATTACACACTGAAAACACACTTTCTCTTCAGAGCCTTCGCTCGATGATTATTAATCGCTCCAATTATTCTACTGAACACTCTCGATTCGCGCGTCCATGCGGTGTTTATACCGGCCGGAAAGCAAACTAGTCCATTCTAGTCTACTCTGGAACGTTCTCGTCTCATTCGGTAAAGCAGTCGATCGTTCGAAAGAAAAAACAGCAACGCCATCTAGTAGAGAATAGATGAAACACTTTTAAACTGACGATATATCAATTCTCTTCTAGTTCTCTGATTTACCGATAGATATTTTCAAAATATCGCCATTCGTAACAATAATCTCTACTCCTTCCCATCTCAGGCCCCGCATCGCCAGTTTCTGTTTAGTTTCAAGTTCTGCACAAAAAAATGTTGATTTCTCATTTCTTACTTGTAATTTTTAGACCTTGAAAGAAGGCATGGCAGCGTTGGAAAGCGTGTTCTCAATGGACGACCTGAAGGTGTTCGTGACTCTTCATCGAAACGAGAAGATGACTCAGCTAGAAGGACTGCTGGAGCTGGTGTCTGGAGTCAGGCTGTTCAACAGAGACTGTCATAAAGGAGGCGAGGGAATACCTGACTGTAAGCAGTTCATTTTCATTTGAGTTTCGTTATTCCCAATGGTGTTTGGTTGGTTTTATAGTCAAAACATATTTTGTATACCTACATGTATCTTGCCATAATAACAACTGCTAGTCAGGTCTAGCAAAATTTTATAGCAGCACATAATAACATTACAGATTCTAGTTTCCTATACCATTGAGGAGAACACCATATTGCCAATAATGGTCTGTTATTAAGTATCAGATGGTCCGTTATTACAACGCTGTGACGTTGAAACGGACGATTCTGTAACCGTCTGCCTCGGCAACGAGCTCCACAATTAATTAGAGATAGCCTAGACACGGTAATAATATCTAACAGTATTGTAACTCCATACAAACGCACAAAACTCGAGTTATACCTACGCGCCTCGAGCAAAGTACCCATTAGACTGTGCGGACTGTGCCTAAAGTACCCACAGCCGCGATCGTGCCGCAGCTCGCATGCGGCGCGGCGCGTCTGGTAGGTATATATCTCACGAAGACGGCCGAGTTACAATACTGTTAGATTATATTACCGTGGCCTAGAGGAGATACCAAAAGACTGCCATGCAGATGCAGGGTATCGGAATTCGAACTCGAAGAGATTCGAAGTCATGTGCGTATTTTGTTGGGCACACTGGTCTAATCTTTGCAATATTGCTCTCGCTTTGACTTGCAAAGCGAAACGGCAGTCACTCAATGTAAAACTGATATTCTACCTTAACTGGTAAAATATGGTCTTGTGTGCTACCAGGATAACGCTTGGACGAATATGATGATCCAGTGCCAAGTGCCACAAATTCCACAATGGCTGTATAAATGTTTCCAGTACCATTCAACCTGGTGGACGCAAGCAAGGCATGTCTAGCCTCGCTATCCAACTCACTGATCACCGTGATGCAGAGAGTCAACAAGATCACCACGGCTATTCAGGACAGCATCACCGTGGAAGACGAGACCCACAACGTGGTCGTTAAAGTGCCGGAGGGGATTAATCTTACTGTGTGAGTTTTTGATGGAATCTGATCTCCTTTTGTCATCATCCGCCTGCCGTAGTCCACTGCTGGATATAGGCCTCTCCAATGATCTCCTTTGGAGAGGCCTTTATCCAGCAGTGGACTTGTCAGTGTGGTGACGGATTAAGAATACGGAATGTCACCACCCCATATCATCCCATGGGTGTCGTAAGAGCTGACAAAGGGAGCATATTATGCAGAGAACAGCACTGTAAGAGAAGGAAAACTTGATACGAACCCTATACCAACCCGTTTGGCCAGTGTGGTATAGTAGGCCAATTCCTCCTTTCAAAAGAGAGGCCTGGTCCAGCAGTGGACTGTTAAAGGCTGATAATGATGAATGATCTCCTTTAGTAGGTATTAAACCGGGGATACTTGCCGTGCTCGTTGTTTTTGGTATTTTCAAGCAATATTTTCGGGAAGCTTATATGCCTGTTCTGCCCGTGGTAACTGTGCGCTTTGTCAAGCCGATAAAGTTGCCAATCCGTGCGTCGCAGCCTATCGCAGGCTGCAGCCGACGACTAAGTAATGTCTGACTTATTACGTAGGCTGCGTGCGTCTGCCGCAGATTTTGGAAACAAACTCCATACGTTATCATACTCTGACTATTATCACATCAGCTGTGAGCGATCGACAATGTATAGCAACTGCGAAGGGCTGTTGCGACAGTAAGTCTCAGTGCCTAGGGTGGTTGTTCAGTTAGCCGTATGGTCCAGCCTGGTTGTGCTACCAGACACATAACACTGAAGCCAGCAAAACTTACTGTTGAAAATTATCTTCTCTCCATCTCTCTGTGCAACTAAATTTACGACGTCAAATTTCATACAAGGTAATGAAGTAACTTTCCAGCGAAGACTACTACGCCGTGTTCGAGCTGCTGGCGTTCACCCGACAGTACGAGGTGTTCATCCGCAAGCTGCTGTGCGACGTGGAGGGCATGACACAGAAGGCGACGGAGTACGTAGAGCGCGTCAAGTCGGTGCTCTCCGAGCTGCACGCCGCTGTCAAATACAAGGCGGCTGTGCCTGTTGATGCGGTGTTTGTAAGTATTAAATTATGGAACTTGAACCGAGTAAAGGAATGTTTTATCCAAGCAAGGAAACACTAAAAAAACATTTTTCGTAGTAGCACTTATGACGAGACTTGGCTTGCCGTTCGTTATTGGTCGACACTTGGACGAGTGACCGCCCGCTGTGCTGGCATTTACATCAGAGCGTGCTCCGAAAGGCACGAAAAGCCGTCGGTCACGGTTCTGTATCAGGTCAAGAAGCGTTAGACCATATCTGTGGCCTTCGGGCGGCCTGAAAACTTCTACGCCAGAGAGTTGGCCACAAACTCACACGCAAAAAGAAAGGAACAAAGAGGACTAGGTTCAAGCCCTTCCAAACCAAACTCCTGGTTCCACTAGCGCCAGTTATTTACAAAAATTGGGTTTTGGGCGACTTGCGAATTGCGACCAGTACGCAGCGAGTATGTTAAGTCGTCCGTGTGGTGACGGATTAAGAATACGGAATGTCACCACCCCATATCATCCCATGGGTGTCATAAGAGCTGACAGAGGGAGCATATTGTGCAGAGAACACCACTGTAAGAGAAGGAAAACTTGATACAAGCCCTATACCAACCCGTTTGGCCAGCGTGGTATAGTAGGTCAATTCCTCCTTTCAAAGGAGAGGCTTAGTCCAGCAGTGGACTTACTTACTTACTTATCGTGTCGATGGCAACTAAATATATTTGGCCCAAAACTCGGCCACTCGGATGGCATTTGGCCTTGCCTCATACAGGTCGTCAAGCGTACACGACTCCGGGCCTGCAGGGCACGTAAGTAAATGGCCCATTGTTTGTGGAGACTCGCCACATCCGCATTTGTTCGTACTTGGGTCTATAAATCCCCACCTTGACAGATTGTCCCTGGATCTGCCAACCTGGGTACGCAGCCTATTGAGTGCTTTCCAGATTGGCCAAGGAAGCCGGTATCCTGCAGGTAGCTTTTCCTCCAAAGGGACTAAGGTTGGAAGAGGGAATTTGTCACGCCATAGGTTTTCTCTGGCCTTGGAAACATTGTTGTCGCTGGCTGGGATGGTGCTAAGAAAACTCTTTCTGCTTTTCAACCTCATCGTGGCTGGGCTTTGGCCATACAATAGGTGTCTGCAATCTGTCACCTGTTTCAATTTTTCTATGGCGGAGGCTACTTCTCTACGGACAGCTGGAGGTGCAATGCCTGCCAGTGGATAAAGCATCTCTACCGGGGTCTAGATGCTTGCAAGGCTGATGATGTATGTTAAGCTGCATATTAGGTACCTATACAACTTTCTCTCTCTCTCCTTTCTTTTCTGTTTTAAAACTGCATGTACACTTTCCAGCCGCTGTTCACAAAACTGTGGCAAGTGTGGCGTAACATGCAGAACATAATGTTCCTGGTGTCCACCGTGAACAGACTGATGTCGATACTGAACTCTGTACAAGAGAAGATCAAGATACCGTTCCTCGTTCTCGATAAGATGCTGAAGGGGAAGACTGTGATCTCTGATCATGTGAGTCAAGTTTTTGTACATCTTCCTTGTTCTGGTTACCAAACTTGCCAAACTTGCAGCAAGTTTAAATCAAACTTGCTAGTTTCACTGTGACAAACTTGCATGAAGTTGGTTTTTCAAAGGATTTGGATGACGACGAGCACAGGTTGGTCGACCTCCTAGATACAGCAGGAGGTGCTCGACGATCAGGTGTTGTCGGACCACCAACCTGTGCCTTGTACCTGTGCAACCTTTGCAAAAGCAAACTTCATGCAAGTTTGATGCAAGTTTGTCACAGTGAAACTAGCAAGTTTGATTTAAACTTGCTGCAAGTTTGTTGCTATCTGGGCTACCTAGGTATAATATCTATTTTATTATACAACAAAGTCTGCCGCCGCGTTTGTCTGACTCGCTGTTCGCGATAAACTTAAAAAAACACTGAACGATTTTGTATGCGTGTTCACCAACGACAACCCAACCTACTAGACACCTAATGTTTTCATTTCTACAAACAAGCAATTCTGTCAAAGGCGTGAGGTATGCGGGGCGAAGGGGGGCTACAAAAATGCATACTAATTGGCCAGTTCAAATTTGCGGTACGTCATAATTCATAACTAGTGTTGGGATTGGTCTAATGTAAGACGTATAAGTCTAACGTGTTGTCAGAAAGTGTTGCCGTCTAGTAGGCTGGGTTGTCGTTGGTGTTCACCTATGGATAGTGTACCTAATGAATGCCTGAGAAAGTTTTAGGTGTACATAGTAATAATGCACGTGGGCGGAGCCGTGAACGAAGACTAGTATTTATATGAAACAAAGTCCTCCGGCGCGTCTGTCTTAGTTTAAATGTTTGTCTGCAATAAATAAAAAACTACTGCACAGATTTTGGTGCGATTTCACCATTAGAGTGATAATACTGAAGAAAGCTTTTTTTCAAGGTAGTAGAGCCTTGCTGATTTCAGCATGAATGGACCGGCTCGACCGGGGAAGTAGGTACTACTCTCTCACAGAAAATCGACTTAAAGTAACAGTACCTAAACTGTTGCGTTTCGTTCGATGAGTGAGAGTGCCGGAGGCCCTATCCCTTCTCCCTGATCTCACTCCTCATCCTATGCCTTTTCTCAACCCCGAGGGGCGGCAACGCACTTGTGACTCCTGTGGTGTTGCTTGTGTCCATGGGCGGCGGTAATTGCTTACCATCAGGCAATCCGTCTGCTCGTTTGCCGCCTATTACCTACCATAAAAAAAAGCTTAGTCGTAAGGCTTTTTATGTAGTTAAAGCCTCGGAGAAAGGTAAATAGCAAGTTATTTCTGTATTCTAGCTTTATTCATCCAGCAAACTAAAAGGTACATGGTAATCTTGCAGGATAGAATGAGTGTGTGCGTGTCCATCGAGGAGCGTATGGCTCTGGCGGGCATCAAGAAACTCGTCGCCTACAACGACATCAACACCTTGAAGGAGAGGAACGTCGATGTATGATTTTTTTACACCATGTCAATTAACATTCTTAATGCCAAAGGCCGTGTGGTGACGGATTAAGAATACGGAATGTCACCACTTCATATCATCCCATGGGTGTCGTAAGAGCCGACAGAGGGAGCATATTATGCAAAGAACAGCACTGTAAGAGAAGGAAAACTTGATACAAACCCTATACCAACCCATTTGGCCAGCGTGGTATAGTAGGTCAATTCCTCCTTTCAAAGGAAAGGCCTAGTCCAGCAGTGGACTGTTACAGGCTGATGATGATGATGATGCCAAAGTCAAGATGATAACCAAGCCATATTTTAACGTAGTAAGCTCATGACCAAGTTTTATTTTGCGGGCCTTACTCGCGATAATTGACTTATTTTTCTCCAACGTTTAAACCAGCTTGCAACTGTCGTAGTTGCCACAGTAAAATCAAAAATAAAAGACAAGTGAGGATAGTTGCCTAGATCCAAGCTTCACAAGATCGGCGCTGAGCTGACATCTGTTCCTCTGCGACCACGACCGTGGATGATTGACCTCCACGATCATGATGTATGAAAATCGAGTTTAAAATCGATTATGACTATAATTAATGGTTTAGAAATCTTTTCTGGACTTCTTTCACTACGTCTGATCCGAATCCGTGAAAATACAGTTCTAGAAATCACGCACTGAATTCGATAGAAGTCGGATGCCGAATTTAGTGCGCGGAGTACCTACCTACCATAGAAATAGTTCTATGACTACACCGAATCGTATTTTTACCTTTCTATGTGGGCGGACGACGCAGCAGGGGTAGGCCTCCCGCAAGGTGGACCGACGATCTGGTTAAGATCGCGGGAAGCGGTTGGATGCGGGCGGCTCGAGGTCGGTCTGTGTGGAGAACCTTGGGGGAGGCCTATGTGTAGCAGTGGACGTCTCTAAGCTAACATGATGTCGGCAAAAACTCGTAAAAGGCTAAATCAGATCCTGAAGATAGTTTTCTATTCAGTTCCTAGGGTTCTGTGTGGTATGTCTGAGCTTGGGTGCCCTGGTCCCCAGCGTGATGAGCATAGGAGTGATCAAGAGCAGGGACCGATGCTACGGCTTCTGCAATGTCAAGATGGCGATGAAATTCAGCCAGGATCCGCATAGGTAAAATCTTCCTTGTACAACTTAAAATCAATGTTTTTTTGCGAATTATTGAGTTGATTCTTATCATAGTATCATGGGCATGTAACTTCGCGACAGCCAGCCGCAAAGCATAAAGGTATTTTATTGGCTACCATAATACGAGGTTATACAAACTTTAAGGTCTACGCCAAATGCCATTATTACCCGCTGACGAACAGTTACCTACAGTACTCGCCAATCTTAATGGCCGCTCTGAATGTAGTCATCGGTACGAACTTGCGCATGGTACAGTCGGGTGGAGATTTCATAACCAAGAAAATATATTTGTAATTATTGAAAATTAAAATCTTCAGTTACGTTGTTAGATACATACATACATACATACATACATACATACATATACATATCGTCACGCCTTTTATCCCCGAAGGGGTAGGCAGAGGTGTATTTCTAATTTCTACACCCACTGTTCGCCAGATATAATTTAGTCCCACGTAATAAGGGGCGAGCCTATTGCCGTACCGGGCACATTTCCAGACTCCGTGCTGCTACTGAGAATTTCGTGACAGAAAAACCCAATAACACTGCCCGACCCAGGAATCTAACCCGGGACCTCCCGATCCCACGCGCACATTTATGCCGCGAGACCAACGAGGCAGTCGTATAGGGTTTGATGTCGAGTTTTCCGTCTCTACGCAAAGATGGTATTTGCATCATGTTATCCCTTAGTCGCCTCTTACGACACCCACGGGAAGATAGGGGGTGGTGACACTTGTATTCTATGCCGTCAACCACACGGCATACGTTGTTAGATTAGCTATATTATATTGTTTGATTACATATTCAATCAAATTCGATTAATGTAAATTCAGTTAGGTGAAGGGTCTTTTAAGTTTAGACTTCTTTCCTTCTTCATAAACGTTAATACGTCAAACATTAAAACGACCGCAAGGCAATAAATGAAAATGGTAACTATAACAGTACAAATAACAACAAGAAACAACGATAGCAACGAGAAACAACAAAGAAGTAACAGTAGTAACACTATGAAACTATTCTGAACGCGACGATACTGTCAGAGCTCAGCGAATATGTGAGTCGTGTACGAACGTAGCACACTCACACTAACGCGCGGGAGGCGAGGACGCTAGCGGGTGGAAGACAGCGCGCGCGGGTGTGCCCTGCCTCCACGCCCCGCGTACGTCCCGCTGATACCTGATTTTGTGTTCTGCGCAGCGCAATGCGGCTAGGTTCGGAGCGGCCATAAAGTTTGGCGAGTACTGTACCTACAGTAATTATTTGCATCAACTAAAAACGACACGCCGTCACCTTACGTTTTACCGTATCATCTTAATTTCAAGGTTAGGTAATAGAACTCGAAGCAAGCCGATTAACAGGCATTCTTGTGATACGAGAAAAGACTTAGGTAAGTTTTATTAACCCTCAATTTGTATGGTGACTCAAACGTACGTTAATTGAAAGGTGGAGTCCCAAGGACTCTATATACATGTCTAGGAAAAAAATATTCATAGCTATAAAAGTAATATATTTTTTATTTGGTAAGGTACTTAGTATGTTTAATAAACTATTAAATACAAACATAAAAAAATTTAATATTCATTAACAATAGTTTCAGACTTAATTTTTACATTCAGTCTTAAAAATCACATAGAAATAGACATAGCCATTTTGTACTTCATAATAGTAATAAAAAATCAACAATTATTTATTTTTTGTATCTAAATTGAGTAAACTTAACAGTCTTCTTGACAAATAACATATAAAACGTTAGAAGAAAAATAATATAATAAAAAAACGTGCAATGACTTAATTACTAGTACGTGCAGTACATTGCCTGCGAACCTTTTTCGAACAAGACAAACATATTGCTTTGCCACATGAATTACAAACATAAGCAGTCTTTCTTTTATTTTTTTTTGGAAAAAGAAAACAATATTTCCCTTGTTCCCGAGGTAATTTATCTACAGTTGTATCATCGGTATCATTCGGAAGGGCTTCTTGAATGATCTAATCTAAAATACTCTTCGGTTTCTTCAACGCCTGCATTTTCTTCTAGATTTTCTAGCCAATCACATACAACTGAGGGCGCATTTTCATCCAGCGTATTGATGGATCTTATATTGCGACTGTTAGATGCCATTTGAATAATCTAGAACAATATAGGTATGTTACTGTAGTATACGAAAAACATCATATAATAAAAATCACTTTTTGTTACATACAGAGTATGGTGGAGTCCACGGGACTCCATCAAGCGTAAATTACTCACCTTCTGTAATACGCCGGCACACGACCTCTCGCCCCAGCGTCTGTTGTAGTGTTGGGTATTCAGCACATGTGCTAGCACACTTGTAGTGACTCACTTCGGTGAGGTGAGTTACTCCCTCTTTTTATTTTGACGTGCTAGCACACAGCACAGTTGGGGCACACTCGATGTTGCTTGAATTATTAATTAATTTTGTGCTTTGATAAATGAGATGCAGAAAAAAGCTTAAGTATATTTACTATATACTCAAGTTATTGTATGAATATTACAAATCCCAAAGCATATTACAGTAAGTTATCAAGCGGTGAGCCGGCGAATAACGTCAAAATGTGCCTGCGTGAACCGTATATTCGGTTCACGCAGGTAAGTTGATGCGTGTATTGCAACGTTTGCTGATCGTGTGTTTGTTTTACTCATACGCGTACCTATTCGCTGAATTTAAAACCGTTCGTTAGTTTCGTTACAAATAACGATGTTTGTTTCTTACCTATTATTTTGTACCTATATAATAATTGGAAATTAATCGTCCGTTAAAATTTTTTACTGCCTTTGTTGGTTCAGGTTTTGTGTGCAGAGACAAAATTTATATAAGTAATAATTCCGTACCATCTGAAAGAACTTTTTCGAAATCGGGCCAAATATTAAGCGAGAGGCTTAGCTCTATACAGCCAAAGAGAATGGAAAAGATTTTATTTCTAAATATGAACCAAAGATTCCTGCAATATTTTTTTACTGCATTAATAATTATTAATTATATTATAACTAAATTATAATTTAGTTTATAAAAAAAGATTTTGTTTTGTTTAAAATATGTTTTTAGTTAATATGTTTAATTTCAGTTTAAGAAGAAAAGATTTTTGTTGTTTAGATTTTACTGTCAATAAATAATTTTCGACACCTATTCGTTGCTTTTTCATTATAATTTAGGCGATTCCATCAATAGTTCATTGCAATTCTACACTTTGTTCCAAAGCCGCATACGTTTCGATTCATTGCATTATGATGAAGTGTTAAAAGTAACGAGTACCGTAACGATACGATAGTAACGAGTACTTATAGTTATAGTAACGAATACATACGGGTTTGCTTTTTTTCGTTACTTTTACACCTCTAGCGCACAGCGCTGTATCCGCGTATTGAAAAATATGATTAACCAAAAGAGTTTTGCATGGAGTCCCTGGGACGTACCATACAAATTAAGGGTTAAGGCTCTTTTATTTCTGCTCTTGTATTTGCTCACGGCACAGACTTCTCTAAGAAGTTTACAATTTCTACCGTGCTTTGTAGGTATTACACCAAACTAGATTTAATGTCAGGCCGCTTCTTGAAACTTGTATATCATCATCGCCCTAGCGTTATCCCGGTTGCATCCAAGACTTACACGCCTTGGAGCCCGAGGTCCGCTTACTAGTCTAATAGACATGACAGAATATCAACCTTTTCACTTATTCAGGTTCGTGAACGCAGCTCTGGACTTCGCGAGAAACCACCCTCACTTGATCAACTTGCTAAACATCATGGAGGATGTCTTCGCCATAAAGAACATTGAGGAACTCGTGGTCAAACGTGTTGCGAAGAGTAAGTGCGTATGTATTTGTTTGTTTCGTGTGAGTATAACTAATGAGGCTCACTATGTAGTACTTCATGTAGAGCGGTAGGTAGGTACAATCTCTGACAGCACGGATGATGTAGAGACTTATACTTATAAGCGAACACCTCAATGTTTGAAACAATATTGACCGGAACTACCTACGTTTATTGTCAATCAGAATCAGTAGTATCTTAGGTAATATATATAAAATCCTTGCGTTACTTACTGACTGACAGACACGCTACAGCCGAAACTATTCGGCGCAGGAAGCTGAAACTCGGCATGTATGTTCCTTGGGGACCGTAGGGGTGCACTAAGAAGGGATTTCCCGAAATTCCCACGGAATCGGCCAAAACGGGAAATTTAAAAGGCGTCCTCTAGTATATTTATATTTCATTTAATTTTTTGTATGAATGCGTGAGTGAGAGTCCAAATCTGGTGTCGGAGTTTATAGCCTCCGACAAGCTCAACGGTTCTTGTCCTAAAACAAGAACCTGCTCCGACGAAGTCCTCCGAAGCACGGGGGCTTTCTGATATAAAAACCACACAAGCTGACACCCATTCAAGTGGCGACCTTCTTGAACGTTCCTTAACTTCGCCGATCTACTACAAGTCACATGAGGGCTACTTACATAATTATATTTAATGTAATGCGGTCTATATTGGTTAACAGTAAAAGTCCATGATCGGGACGTACAGACAGAAGCGCATCCAATTGACGAACATATTGAGAAGAACTACAGCTGGGACCTCTGGGAGTGGAAGCGAAGAGCCTGTCAATGGGTAAACATTTTAATTTGGATTTATCTTCCACTTCTACCTTTGCTTAGGTGTGGTTTATCTTATACTAATTTAAAAAGCTGAAGAGTTTATTTGTTTGGTTGAACGCGCTAATCTCAGGAACTACTGGTCCGATTTGAAAAATTATTTCAGTGTTAGATAGCCTATTTATCGAAGAAGGCTATAGGCTATATAACATCACGCTATGAGCGACGGGAGCGGAGCAGTAGCCTTAAATAACGCGGGTGTAACCGCGGGCATCTACTAATATTTTTAAACTAAGTACCTATTCAGAAATGTCTGCTATAAGCCTAGTAGAGATACAAACAGACACTGCTATACAGCGAATTTACGATGCGCACCACAGACTTCGAAGTACCTACGTATTAAATTGTTAATTATCGTATAACGGTGAAGCAAGTGATAAATTACATTGCGCTCTCAGACATGCAGGCGGCCTGCGCATCGTGGGCAAACCGGCATGTCTGAGAGTTCTCCATAATGTTCTTGAAAAGCATGTGAAGTCTGCTAGCCCGCAGTTGGCCATTGTGCTGGGTTCTGACCTAAACCTCAGGCCTAAACTTTCATAATGAGATCTGTTCTGTGCTCAGAAGGAAGACAGCTTATAAACAACGCTGATTATTAGTAAAGTCAATGTAGTTTTATGTTTATGATTATCGTTATATTTCTTGTGAGATCTACACTTAATCTTGACCCAACACACGAAACACAAAAAAATATATTTAACATTCTACATTCTACTTACCACATTCACACAACACCATCTAGTCCCAAACTAAGCAGAAGCATACATATATATATTTTTTGTAAATACATACATATTATACATCTATAAACACCCAGACCAAGACAAACATCCATGTTCATGCACACAAATGTTTGACTTGAGCTGAAATCGAACCCGCGACCTTCGGCGTAGCAGTCGATTACAATCCCACGGCGCCAACCGGTCGTCTTATAAGGAAAATATGTTTACTGACAGAAAAGAAAAGGGCTTTATCTACATATGACATAGATCCATTTCCTTCGCGCAAAAACCACTTTTCAGTATTTTCTTACATACAACAACCACTCTTATTCCTTTCAGGCAACAATAGTAACCTGCAAGACGCATTCAACCCAGACACACTACAGCCATCTCCGATCAGAGATCCACTGTCAAACAGTCGAGCCCCGTGACAAAAGTCTGCAGACCAAGAAGGATTGCGGCGTGAACACAACGCCTAATAACTACTACCTATGGGGATTGAGGGGGCAGAAGGGCATGGGACAGCATATGATCGATTTGAGACCAGATCATTCGCCGGAGAAACTTGGTGGTACAGTATTTTTCTTGGGCAATTCTCACTAGTTCCACCAGCAATTAGTTCCATGGAACTAGTGAGACTTTTTTTTACTCAGTTGTTCCATGGACTTAATAACTACAGACTTTTTCTTGTAACTGTTATTTCGTCCAATTTATAACAAAACAATGCAGGGTAGAGACCTGGCATTGTTTTTCGCCGCAGAACCGCTATGGAAATTGCCTGACGACCATAAGAAATGAGATCATCAAGGAATGGAATCGGGGTAGATTGAAGAATCTCGCTTCGAATAGTAAATATAACAGCGTCCAACACGAATAGTGGCACTAAAAAGTAGAATCAGAGTATCTACAGACCATGTTCATTATGTTTCTTTTTATTCTTTAAAGCAAAATGTCGTCGTACGAAATAAATCTCTTGTAGATGTAGAATGTATTTTAATATAATGTTAGTTAGTAGGTTTAGGATCAGATACCTACTTCTGTGTTAAACGTCTCTGAAAGCAAAGTTTTCAAGCTCCCGCAAATCTAAAGCCAATTATTCCACTTTTACAAAACAAGAATTATTTATTTTTTTTTGTTTTGTCAACAGCTCAAAAGATGATAACCTGCAGATGCATCACATGTAAGTCTCAAGCGAAAATCTTCCAACTGGACGAAGAAGTTATGGAAGAGGAGAAATGCGAGTTTTACTCTGCAGGCATTTACCTGCCATAGACAAGTTTTTTGTTATTTATGCTAGTCACACTTTTTGTCTAGTCTAGAGACCCACTAAGGACCCGTTTAGACCAGCTTTTGTCGAGTAGGCGTTCGATGGACGTATGCACAACGCCTACGCTGCGAAGCTCATGATGACTAGTGATGGTGGGTTGTGGAGATCAGACGGCAATCACTCTATATGCGGCGTGTCGCTAAAGTTAGGTACATGAGTAGGTACGCCGCGAATTGCGTTAAGGCCTCGCCACACGATACAATTTTATCACTGATCAAATTTTCAATCGAATTGGCTTTGCCCGTCTACACGACACAATCAAATCACTGATTTGCATTCCGTCCACCCGATTGGTTAAAATCTGGTGGTACCGCCCACCCGATGAACTTGAGTTGCTGGCGTCTACACGTCACGATTTCATCAAGTGATTTAGTCAAGTTGGACGTAAAATTGTGCCGTGTGGCAAGGCTTTTACGTTAGTGTCGCCCTAGCGTAGTTCAATTTACTGCAGTTGCAGAGCATAGATTCGCTTAGATGCATATACGCATTATAGCATAGACGCTTGCGTCGTGTTGACGCAGCGTATGCGCGCATACGCCAGTAACGCCTACCCTTCATATAAGCTAGTGAGACGGGATTCAAAGGCTGTGTCATATTGTCGCTGAGTTTTGAGATGTTCGCAAAAATTACTCCTTTTTTGTAGTTTAATTTGTGCTGTAATTTATATATAACTAACTTATTATTAAATAAATTATTTACACTTTGTTTCTTCTGGATATTATTTTTTATTTTAAGGAAATTGTTCATTAGGTAATCTGTAAGAGGACCGATCACGTCTGTAACTCTACGCTGCTGCGGTCCAAAACGGGCTGAATCGACGTAGGAGAAAAATCAGCCCGACTAAATTGGGGCCGGTCGAGTCACGTCTGCCGCATGCACGCAGAAAGATGGGCTCAATGCAGCTACCAATTGGGTACCAGGCGGTCGGCGGCGACGAGGACGTGCCAAACGGAGTTGGCGGGATCACCTAGATGATTTTGAGGACGAATGGCCAGAGATCGCAAAGTACAGATATTTGTGGACATGCAGGGGAGAGGCCTTTGCTTAGCAGAGGGACAATTTAATATACCTCATCATATCAGCCAAACGACGTCCACTGCTGGACATAGGCCTCCCCCAAGGTTCTCCACACAGACCGGTCTTGAGCCGCCCGCATCCAACCTCCTCCCGCGATCTTGACGAGGTCGTCGGTCCACCTTGCGGGGGGCCTACCTCTGCTGCGTCGTCCGGTACGTGGCCGCCACTCCAGAACCTTTCTGCCCCAACGGCCATCGGTTCTGCGAGCTATGTGCCCTGCCCACTGCCACTTCAGCTTGGCTATCCGGAGAGCTATGTCGGCGACTTTGGTTCTACTGCGGATCTCCTCATTTCTGATTCGATCTCGCAGGGAAACTCCAAGCATAGCTCTCTCCATCGCCCCCCTGAGTGACCTTGAGCCTTCTGATAAGGCCCATAGTGAGCGACCACGTCTCTGATCCGTAAGTCATCACTGGCAACACACACTGGTCAAAGACTTTCGTCTTGAGACACTGCGGGATATCGGACGAGAAGATATGTCGTAGCTTCCCGAACGCTGCCCAACCGAGTTGGATTCGACGATGGACCTCCTTCTCGAAGTTGGACCTACCTAATTGGACTACTTGTCCCAGGTAGATATACTTGTCGACAACTTCGAGCGTAGAGTTCCCAACCTGAATAGGAGCAGGTACAACATGGACGTTCGACATGATTTTCGTCTTGTCCATGTTCATCTTAAGACCTACTTGTTGGGAGACTCTACAGAGGCCATCGAGCATTGTGCCTAGGTCTTCCATGGTCTAATATACCTATACCTATACCTCTAAATATACCTATACCTATACCTCTACCTATACCTCTAATATACCTACGCAAAAAAAAAAAAACTATTTGGCGATTGGCGCCATTATGGAGAATTCTCATATCTAAGAATTCTTCATAATGTTTTCGAAGGAAATGTAAAGTCTGCCAATAAGGGCTTAGCCAAATTGCATAAATCAAGGGCTTAGCCAAATGGCATAGGTACAGTCTGTCTCTCTGACAACGATAAAAAAATACCGAACAAAAGACGCGGGCGAAGTTTAGGAGTTGTAAATAAAACAGCTTTGTTTCTTACATTTAGGTACAGATTTTTCAAACTAAATAATTTACATATTGTATGTAGGAAATAACATAAAATTGTAAGACAGCAATTTTTACCTACACTGCTGTTTCCGATAAAATATGTAGGTACTATCTCTGACAAACATGTTTTGAGAAAATAAATTTGGAAGAAATTTACCGGTCATTCGGGGCCCCCCTGAAGACGGGGGCCCTGGGCACGGGCCCCGTGCGCCCTTATGGTAAAGAGTTAAAGACGGTACTGGGCATAAACTCAAATGTTTATCGTATTGTTACGCCATCTATCGCATCATCTATCTATCGGTGAATACTACTAGAAGATATTGAATGTATCAGTGGTTTAAAGGTAATTCAGCTACTCTGTACTAGATGGCGTCGCTGTATCGAGTAATCGACTGTTCGAGATTATTTCGACAGTTTTGTAGAAGCATCTAGAATACGCTAGTGATGTTATCCGGCCAGTATAAATAGAGCGCGACCGAACGGAACGGACACAGTAACAATTGAATATCGAAGCGAGTAACAAGAAGCGAAGGAAAGTAAGTCGGATGTGTTTAGTGTTGTTCTAGTGGTGTGAATAGTGTGTTTTATTAGTGTTGAAAAATTAAGTGTGTGTATCTAGTGTTATTGTGTTAGTAAAATAAAGTACAGTTTAGTGGCATAGTCAGTTTTAATTTATCGTCGAACCCCAGCTCGTAACAAATTGGTGTCAGAAGAAAGGGATAAATTATGCCAGTTATGCCGAAAGAAGAAACTGAAGGAGTGCGCACCAGGAACCAGCGCCAGCAAGACCTGGACCAGAGACGCTTCGGAGACGTTCGTACTCCATCGTCTGGTGGACCAGGCGACTCCACGGCTGCAGTTGAGCCTGCAAGCGCCACAGACTCCGTGACGGTGCCTGACATCGCGGCTCTGATGGCGTTCATGCAGGAGCAGGCCCGCCGTCAGGAGGAGCAGGCCCGCCGTCAGGAGGAGCAGGCACGCCGTCAAGAGGAGCACGCGCGCCGCCTGGAGGAACAGCTACAGCGCAACAAGGAGGAGCGGGCTCGCCGTCAAGAGGAGCACGCGCGCCGTCAAGAGGAGCAGGCTCGCCGCCTGGAGGAACAGCTACAGCGCGACAAGGAGGAGCAGGACCGTCGTCAACAGGAGCAGGCTCGCCGTCAAGAGGAGCACGCGCGCCGCCTAGAGGAACAGCTGCCGCGCAACAAGGAGGAGCACGCCCGCCGTCTGGAGGAACAGCTGGTGCTCATGAAGGACCTCAGCGCCGCAGTGGGGAAGGACTTGAAGGCGGTTAAGGAGGAACTCCAGCAGCACGAGGCCCGTATCAGCGACATTGAGAAGCGTGTACATGATCAACTCGAGGCCCGTATTGCCGAATTGGAGAAGAAATTGTGTAGGCTCGGGTCCTACGACGTTACACCTGCAGCTGTGGCGCCCTCGCCTCGTTGGTTTAAGGTTCCACCATTTGATGGCTCGTCATCGTGGTTTGCATACAAGGTTCAGTTTGAGGCCGTAATGCGAGCGAATGGGTGGGACAAAGAACAAGCCTTCACCGCCCTAACCTTGGGCCTTCGTGATCAGGCCTTGACGGTGTTGGAGACGCTGAAGGACAGGACACAACGCACCGGAGAAACTCTGGAGCAGTGGGCTTTAGAGGTGGAAAGGCTGGTCAGGAAGGTATACCAGTCGTCGCCTGCACTCATGGACGGGAACCTCGTACAAGTGTTTACGGATGGGATCCGGGACCTGGAAGTTAGAGCAGCGGTAAGACTTGGGCACTTCAAGTCCCTGAAGGCAGCCTTAGCCTACGCTCTGGAGGTGGAAGCAGCGCGTCACGAGGATCGAACTTACCGTATCAGGGAAGTTGTTTCTTCACCACGGTGCTACAACTGCGGGGAAAGAGGCCATATCCGCTTGAGCTGCCCAAAGCGTAAGCGGCACGTTGGTACGCTGTCTCCACCAAAGGGGTCACCTGACGTACCTGTCTGGCGGCAAGAGCAACGTAGCGCAGATGCTCTGACAGGTAGGGCTTACCCCGACCAACGCAAACACTGTGCAAGACAGGAAGCGAAGCCGGCAGCGCTAGTGAGAATGTTGAAGACGGATCTGAGCGACCGATGGAAAGAAGCTTTGCAGAGTGCTCAGCAAGAAGACAAGGACGTACAGCCGATTCTCGAATGGAAGAAATCAGACGCTCCTAGGCCCAAATGGAGTGATATCGCAGCAATGAGCCCTATCACCAAGAGTTATTGGGCACAGTGGGCAAGCTTGGTTGTCCAGGATGGAGTTCTGTGCCGCAAATGGGAAAACGCTCGCGGTAATCAGTGCCATTTACAAATGGTAGTGCCTCAAACTAAGGTGCCGGAAGTCTTGCAGCTCTATCACAATGGTGCTTCGGGAGGTCACATGGGAGTTAAGAAGACGCTTTCTAAGATCCGAGAGCGGTTTTATTGGCTCCACTGTCGGGATGACGTCGAGGATTGGTGCCGCAAATGCACAAGTTGTGCGGCTGTGAAGGGGCCACACACTCGTAGCAGAGGTGCATTAAAGGTGTACAATGTGGGAGCCCCATGGGAGCGCATAGCCTTGGATGTCGATGGGCCGTTTCCCGAGAGCCAGGATGGAAACAAATACTTCTTGGTAGTGATGGATTACTTCACGAAGTGGCCTGAAGTGTTTGCAATCCCAAATCAAGAAGCTACCACAGTAGCCGACAAGCTGGTGCATGAAGTCTTTTGTCGATTCGGGGTACCCTTGGAAATCCACAGCGATCAAGGCCGGAACTTCGAATCCGAGGTGTTCAAGGAGACTTGTCGCGTGATGGGTGCACATAAAACCAGGACCACTGCTTATCACCCGCAATCAGATGGCATGGTTGAACGATTTAACCAATCACTGGAAAGGTACCTGGCGAAGGTCGTGGAGAGCAAACAAAGAGATTGGGACAAGCACATCCAACCATTCCTTCTGTCATATAATAATAATAATAATATTCTACCACATTCACACAACACCATCTAGTCCCAAACTAAGCATAGCTTGTACTATGGGTACTAGACAATGGATAAACATACATATATCCTTTTTTTTTTTTGTAAATCCAAAATTCACAATAACACAGAGAGGCACACGAGCTATGGGTATAGAAAAAAAATCACCTAAATTACGATGTTTGCTGTTTTATTTGGTTTATGATATGAATAGGTATTTAAATGGTTTATGGTTTGATTGATAATTTGTGTAAGCAAATGAAAATGTAATGAGTGTATTCATGTCAAAATATAATATTAGGTATTGTAATTATATAATTACCTGTTAAAATGCTCAGTAGGCTAGTTCCAGTTGATATCCACACATAACCACATTTAAACCAGCCTCATTTATCAAGCTGTAGATGTATGTTTGTAAGAAATGCTGCAATGCAATGTTTACATCACGTGACCACGCTGAGCTAAAAACTTGTTTTATATACGCTCGCTGCTTTCGCAGCGCCACCACCGGTCAACACGAATAACTAAGTGGTCGTTTTTAGTTGTAAACATAATTTATCACTGGCACTTTATTATAACATTTAATTTTAACACACAACTATTATGTACGAACAAATATTTTTGTATTTGTATTTGTTTACTGTGTATGCGTAATAAGCAGTTTTATTTTAAACTATTATTTATTTTATTAGGTTATTATTTTGTAACGTTAGGTACCTACGTTCGTTACGTCACTTGGGGCAGGCATTGAAAACCAGCAAGTCGTGTCGCGGCTAACGTCACGAACGACGCAACGCTGAATGCCTGCCTCATTTGTCACATCGGCGGCGTACAGTTGTAATCAGTTATACTGTTATATATTTTTAAGGTGGGTATTGCTGTAAAATGTAGGTAGGTAATGTTGTGTAATGTGTACCCGTATTAATAAGATTATTTGTACATGCCTACAAACTTACTTGTAACAGGTTATAGTTATATGTACTTACTTACCTTTGTTTGTAATCGATGATTGTACGATGAGATGTGACAATAAAAGGAATTACTTACTTACTTACTAAATACATACATATTATACATAGAAACACCCAGACCAAGACAAACATCCATGTTCATGCACACAAATGTTTGACTTGAGCGGGAATCGAACCCGCGACCTTCGGCGTAGCAGTCGCTTACACTCCCGCTGCGCCAACCGGTCGTCAATATCGCAGTGCGGTCCACGAAACCACAGGAGTAACACCAGCTTTTGCCAATTTCGGCAGAGAATTACGTTTACCAGCAGACTTAATCACCGGTATTCCGCCAGAATCTCCACGCAATATAACGGATTACGCGACCGAGCTAAGCAACAAGATGAACGACTTATACGAGCACATCAGGGAGTCAGGACAACAGATGTCTGAAAAGATGAAGACTCGCTACGACCGGAAGGCAAACAACAAAGGCTTCGATGAGGGATCATTGGTGTGGCTTCATAACCCAGTACGAAGCAAAGGCAAATCGCCTAAGTTACAAGCTAGATGGGACGGGCCATATCGCATAATTACCAGGATGAACGACGTCGCCTATCGAATCCAGAAGGGGTCGCGAGGTGCACCGAAGATAGTTCATGTGGACCGGTTGGCTCGTTACCATGGGTCCAACGATGTTGGAGACGAACACGTTTAAGAGGGGGGCAGTGTTACGCCATCTATCGCATCATCTATCTATCGGTGAATACTACTAGAAGATATTGAATGTATCGGTGGTTTAAAGGTAATTCAGCTACTCTGTACTAGATGGCGTTGCTGTATCGAGTAATCGACTGTTCGAGATTATTTCGACAGTTTTGTAGAAGCATCTATAATGCGCTAGTGATGTTATCCGGCCAGTATAAATAGAGCGCGACCGAACGGAACGGACACAGTAACAATTGAATATCGAAGCGAGTAACAAGAAGCGAAGGAAAGTAAGTCGGAAGTGTTTAGTGTTGTTCTAGTGGTGTGAATAGTGTGTTTTATTAGTGTTGAAAAATTAAGTGTGTGTATCTAGTTTTATTGTGTTAGTAAAATAAAGTACAGTTTAGTGGCATAGTCAGTTTTAATTTATCGTCGAACCCCAGCTCGTAACAGTATTCTATTCTATTCGTCTAGCGTTTTTGCCATTTGGTTAGGCCCTCAGCACTTGGTCAGCCTGGCGGACTATAGCTTAATCTATCTCATAGTGAGAAGAGGCTCATGCCCGGCAGTGGAACTGTTTATATACAGTACAGGAAAAGCTCGACCATATGGTGAACTGAGCAGCCACTTCAAAAATCGACATAGGTTAGAACCAAGCGCAACACGCGAGTGCAGCACGGCTTCTAGGTGACACAAGTGGCGTAGAAAACTGATTTCTCTCCTACTAAAATCTGGTTTTAGGACGGCGCTGGTACATACAAGCTTAATATAATTTTTTATGATGAACTAGAATACGACTAGTTCATGTAGCCCACGTAGGACTTTCTAGCTTCGATAGGAAGCGGAGACTATTTTACACCGTTAGGCAAGAGATTATAAAAAAATAGCTTTTTTGTTCCTCTACACGCTCCAAGGAACAGACATGCAGTTTTTAGTGCCCAGTTGTTTTGGCTGTGCGTTGTCCGTCAGTCAGCCAGTTAAAAATATTAATGAAAAGTCTAGTTATTTATAAATATGTATTTATTTCCTTAGTCTAATAAACGTTTCCCTAGCCTCCCTAGTGAGCGCCACGTCATCCGCGCGTAACTTCAGCTCGGTGGCTTCTTCCCGCCGCGACGCTAATGACGTCACCAACGCTTGCAGTGACGTAGGCAAGATGGCGTCCGGCACTGACAGTTTGGTGTACTTGGCCTAAAAAATAAAAGAAATATTTTACTTACTACTTACAGGTTACTTACCACATTTTTTTCTGTGTGGGTGACGGTTTAAGAATAAGTACAAAATGTTACTAAACCTTTTCATGCCATGGGTTTCTCAAGACTAAGGTAAATACACAAAGTAACTAGAATCTTTGCTAAGAGACGGGAAAATCGACATCAAACGGAAAACCCTTTGCCCAGCTCACAGTGATATCGTGCCGCAAATTAGCTTAGGTCTATGCATTTTGATGCCACACTTTTTAGCATCACCATCGTCCGAGCCTTATCCCAGTTGCACCCGAGACTCCAAGACTTCTACCTTGGAGCCCGAAGTCCGCTTACTATTCTAAACAGATTTGACAGTAGATTGGTAGGTACCTTTACTAGCTTTTTCACGGATCCATTGCCGTCTAATCTTTACAACCCATCATTATTGTATTTATCCGTATTTATCAAAGGCAGCGATAGCCTAGTGGAGATATCAACGGACTGCCAGGCAGAGGGTATCGGGTTCGAATCCACGGCACGCACCAATGACTTTTCGAAGTTAAGTGCGTATTAAATTGTTAATTATCGCTTGCCACATGCCTCGGAGAGCACGTTAAACCGTCGGTCCCGGCTGTCATTAAGATCTTTGACAGTCGTTACGGGAAGTCTGTCACCCTCAAATAAACTGATACTGGTCTAAACCATGGAATATATCGCTATCGCTTCGGGTTGCGGAGGTCAGACGGCAGTCGCTCTGTGGAAAAGTTGATCTTTTGTCATATCTGGTTAGACCAGTAAGTGGACCTCAGGCTCCAAGGCGTGTAAGTCTTGGATGCAACCGGGATAACGCTAGGGCGATGATGATGATGATTAGGGGGTATTTATCCAGAAGAATTTACCCACACTGTTGGAAAACGGAACATCTGTTAACAAAATTTTCTTTCAGGGCACCACGAACATAAATTTTAAAATTACCTTAGCCTTCTCACAGCTCTCTTCATACGACGCGACTTTCTGCTTCAACTGGCGAATATAATCCTGTATATTATCTGGATTCGGATTACGACCCGCCAGCGAATCTTTAGACGCCTGCAATTCTTTCCTCAAATTCTCCAAAAACTTGTTATTACGGTCTATTTTCGTTTGCAACTCCGCATTTTTCTGTTTCAACTTCAATATTTCGTATTCGTCTTCCAATCCTTCGGATATTTCTCTCGACTGATGTAAAGATATTGCGATAGGATCCAGTTGGTCGGTGTCCATTGCCAGCTGTGCTTCAGCCGTTTGCCGTAAAAGCTGCTGGCTTTTCTGTGGTAAAGCATCAATGGATATATTGAGCTGCGATAATATTTCTGTTGTTAACGCCGCTGAAACGGAAAAAGATTATTAGTTGTAGTTTTATTGATATGAATAATGTAATCTGTAGCTCTCCGAGTAGTCAAGAGGAAGTGGCAGTAGGCAAGGCACATAGCCAGAGGAACCGATGGCTGTTGGAGCAAAAAGGTTCTGGACTAGCGGCCAGGCACCGGTCATCGTAGCAAAGGTAGGCCTACCGCAAGGTGCACAGGTGGATCTTGTTGGGATCGCAAGCAGCGGATGGATGCGGGTGGTTCAAGTTCGGTTTATGTGAAGAACCTTGGGGAGACCTATGCCCAACAGTAGACTTGATACGATGATGATGAGAACTGTTGTTTTTGTGCAGCTAATACACTTATTGCCACAAGCAGTTAACCAGTGGTGATAAATACACACAAATACATTATACATTTAAAAGCAAATACTGGCGAACATAGTTAATTTAGAGTAGGTGCACTTCAATTCATATTGACCAACTTTTGGTGTCGCTTATCTAATAAAAACATTACCTAGAAATTGAGACACTTGCCCCTCTTGCTAACCAAGGAAATGCAAGAGTCGAGAGACACACACTATTAGACTTCTATATTCTGTAAGCGAGTGATGTTTGACGGTCTCGACAACCCATTTGTAGTCGACCCAAACGTCGGTCCTGGAGCAGTTTGAAAAAAATTCCCTTGGGTCGCTCATAGAGTCGAGGAGACACTAGACACTGGTTTTGTATACAATAGTCAATGTGCGTGTAAAGTAGCACTAGAAGCGAAGATGTCTTGCTGAGCGATTCTCGCCCTTAAGGTGTTCTAGCGGGAAGTTGTTCGACTGTACATAGCTATAATAGCACTTTAAACCTAATCGCCTAAAAATATTTTACACACGTCTAGGCCATAGTGACACCTCTAGTATTGCTGTACCTATTTAATTTCAAATATATATATATTTCTAACGGCTGTATCGGATGTCACTCAAAACCCTACTACACATGGTCGGGAGTGAGTCAGGGGAGTAATTTGGGACCCTTTCTTTTCATCATAATGATCAACGACCTACCAAAAGTTATTGAACAGGCTACATGTCTTCTTTTTGCTATGATATTAAGCTTAGCATAATAGTAAAAGAAGTCGGAGATCATTGCTTGCTTCAAGAAGACATCGACAATGTTAACAGGTGGAGTAAGGAAAATAAATTATATTTTAATATAGACAAGTGTTCACTAGTATCATACACACGAGCGCGCAGCCCAAGTTACTATCCGTACCAGATGGAAGGACAGCTGTTGCAGAGAGCCACTGAAATAAAAGATCTCGGTGTTTGCTTCAGCGCAAATCTTAATTTCCGAAATCATATTGTTAAAATAGGACAAAGGGCATATCGTAATCTTGGATTCATATTGCGACAGGCGAATGACTTTACTAATATTAGCGCCATAAAATCTTTGTATGAAGCATTAGTAAAAAGTCACCTGGAATGTAATGCATCTATTTGAAATCCGATTGAGGCCAAGTATAAAGCAATGTTGGAGAGAATTCAGAATAAATTTGTAAGATTTTTGTACCTCAAGTTATATGGAGTTTACCCAGGATATCCTTTAATCTATCCAACATTGTTTTTGCTTGGCATGGTAGGGTACTACAAGTTGGAGGTGAGACGGGATGTGGCTCTGGCTACGTATTTATTTAAAGTGTTACGAGGGAAAATTCATAATCCGACAATACTAAGTGAGCTTAGGTTTAGCAGAGACTTTTTGGCGGGAAGTCAAACGAGGCGGTAATTTTATTTTCACCAAAAGTTTATTAAATAAATAATTGTTCAGAAATAGCTCACTAATAACATCTGATAAGACCTCGAACAACCATGAGTGTCACCAGTGGCGGCGAGGAGTCGCCAGAACCGGGGGAAAATAAGAAACGAAAGTACATCCAAAACAAAAATAAAAATTCGGACTCAAATGCTAAGTATAACATTTTCACTAAACCAAATTACAAAAGACTGTTCATAGAAAACACCAATAATGAATATGTTGTATACGTTGAGTCAACAGAACAGGCGAAGGTAGGGAATAAAAATCCTATCACGCTCACTAACTTAATATCGGATAATGTTAAAGGAGTCTTAGGAGTACACAGAATAAATGCGCATAAAATAGGGATAATATTCAAGAAGGCGACTGCAGCCAACAATTTTCTGAAGATGGAAGAATTTTTATGGAAAAATAAGTTTAAAGCTTTCATACCATCGTATTTGACGGAAAGGATTGGTGTATTGAGGTTTGTACCCAAAGAACTATCCAATGAGGAAATATATAAAAATATTGTGTGCGACTCTGAAGTAATTTCTATCAAAAGATTCATGCGTAAAGTAGAGGGAAAATTAGAGCCTCTCAATACAGTTGCTGTCACCTTTGCATCAACATTTTTACCGCAATACACTTACATAAAGCTATTTAGATACGAGGTGAAAACATATATTCCACCATTATTACAATGTTTTAAGTGTCTTAAATTTAATCACTCTGCTAAGACTTGCAGAGGCGAGCAACACTGCTCTTCTTGTGCTGGTCGCCACTCCTACAAAGAATGCGATGTCGAAGAGGTCATATGCATCAACTGCGCAGGTAATCATCTTGCCATTTCACGAGACTGTCCCATTAAAAAACAAAAAATTGAAGAGAAAAAGGCCAAATTTCTGCAGCAATCTTATGCCACTGTTGTGAAACCACCCCCAACAGTTAATGAGAAATCTTTCCCTGTTTTACCCAAGGTTATTGATAAGTCTAAATCCAATGACATAATAGATATTAAACAAATAGCAAGTAATGACATTATAATTAACGCAATTGTTAAATCGTTGGTTGCATTAGGAAACAAGAGTGACTCTGATGGGCCACTCACACATAAGAAAATAAAAGAAATATTTTTATCAAATTTAATTTAAACATGGATAATTTTCTAAATATTTTACAGTATAATATACAGAGTTTACAGAGTAAAAAGAGCCTATTACAAAATTTATTAATTGAAAAAAAAATAGATGTCTGTCTTCTTAATGAGACTTGGCTCAAATCTAATTCTATAATACCACACTTTCCCACATATAATTTAATCCACAAAAATTCCATAAATTCTCATAATGGAGTAGCCATTTTGGTGAACCATCGTTTAAAGTACAAAGTAGTTAATACACACTTCTCAGAATCTATTCAAAACTTATGTATCACTATAGAAACACAATTTGGAGCAATGGCAATACTTTGTATTTACAGCCCTCCAAGTATCAGGTTTGATTCAACAAAGTTAAAGGATTTAATCAATAACATACCCAAACCTTGTATAGTCATGGGTGATTTTAATGCTCATAACATAGCCTTTGGATGCCATAGTGATAATAATAGAGGTAGATGTTTGTATAATATCATTGATGAATTTGACTTATGTATTTTGAATGATGGATCACCAACAACTGTTCCCTATCCCAATAGACAGGCTTCAGCTATAGATCTCGCCCTTGTTAGCTCTTCAATAGCTCATTTATGTAACTGGTATGTTCATGACGATCCCATGGGTAGCTATCATCTTCCAACCTTACTTGAGATCAACATTCAACCATCTATGTATGACACGTCACCTCCTGTGGATCAAGAGAAATATATTTATAGTAAAGCAGATTGGGACGAATACTATAGCCTATCAGAGACTTGTTTTTCCCAGTTGGAATCAATAAATGATTCCCCTACTAATGCATATAACCATTTTATAGACACATTAAATGATTTAAGGAATAAAACAATTCCAAAACGAAAACTAGTTGCAAACACACCTATTAAAAAACCAGTACCATGGTGGAATACAAAATGTAGTGATGCTGTCGCAAAATCAAAAGATGCATTAAAGTATTATTTTTCTCAACCCAACATTGAAAATTGGATAACATATAAAAAATTAGATGCAAAAAAGAAAATAATTCTGAAGGAAGAGAGCTCTTCTTCTTGGAAAAATTTATGTAGCAGCTTCAATAGACTAACTCCAATTTCTAGGATATGGGGATACATTAAAAAGTTTAAAAAAATTGGGACAAATCGAAACAAAAACATCAATGATGAGTGGGTTCCAAGTTTTTTAGATAACTTAGCGGATTCTACTGAAATAGATGAGAATAGGCTTGAGTATTTGTTCGAGAATGCTACAGAAAATGTATTTCTCAAGAAGAATTTCACTATAGAAGAGTTGAAAACATCTTTAAAGAGTAGGAAAGATACTACACCGGGATTGGATGACATTCCTTACATGTTAATAAAAAAATTACATTTAAATGCACAAATAACATTACTTAATATTTATAATAAACTATGGGATGAATTAGAAATACCTGAGTCTTGGAAAACACAGTGTGTCATTCCAATTTTAAAACCTAACAAACCTTTAAATAGTGCTTCGTCATATAGACCTATTTCCTTATCATCTTGTTTGGGTAAACTCTTTGAAAATATGTTGAAGTTAAGATTAGATTATTTTGCTGAATCGCAAAGCTTAATTCCTTCAATACAGTTTGGCTTCAGAAAAGGTAAAAGTTGCTCTGAAAGCCTTGTGTCTTTATTATCTGATGTAAGACAGGTGAAATTAAGCCACTCTAATGCAATCTGCGTGTTTTTAGATGTAAAAGGTGCTTTTGACAATGTAAATATAGAAGAACTCATTCAAGTATCTCACAATATTGGTATGCCTGGTCATGTTCTAAAATGGCTTTATTCTTTTTTAAACAATAGAACTGTATTTGTTAAATATAATAATAAATTGCATGGACCTAGGACTGTAAACAAAGGCACAATGCAGGGGGCAACTTTGTCTCCTTTACTTTATAACTTGTATACTTCTGAAATATTAAAATATGTAGATGTAACAGATGTAAAAATCTTGCAATTTGCAGATGACTTGCTTATGTACAGCATAAATCAAAACATAGATATAGCAATGACTAATATTAATAAAGCTTTGTCTCAATTATACAGCTATTACCATAATAAACTTAAATTAGAGATAAGTCCAGAAAAGAGTTCAGTTTTAATTATCAGTAAAAATGTAAATACTCATAGCAATGTTAAAATTTCATATAATAATGTAGAAATTCCTGTTATCAAGCAACATAAATTCCTAGGCGTCATTATTGATGATAAATTAAAGTTTGATGAACATATTAAACATATATGTAATAAAGCATTGAATGGTATTAATTTATTGAGACATTTAGCAGGAAGTTTTTGGGGATCTGACCCCAAAGTTATGAGTATGCTGTACAAAAGCATAGTGAGAAGCCATTTTGATTACAGCAGTTTAGCTTACATGAATGCCAATAGCACCTTGTTACGAAAATTAGATGTAATTCAAAATATGGGACTGAGACTTATTTGTGGTGCTATGCGCACCACGCCTATTAATTCTTTAGAAGTTGAGACATGTATACCTCCCTTGATATTACGAAGGTTGTTGTTGGCTGAGAGATTTTTATTAAAAGTCATGGCATCAAATGATAATCCTTTACTTAAGAAATTAACAATACATCCTGAAATCTCACGGTCAATAGCTTCCAATGCCATCTCTGCTTCTTCTTTGGTTGGCGGAACTCTACCTGAAATGCCAACAATATTTGAACATGTAAATAATAATACAAAAGATATTGTCAAAAATTATATTTGGCCTATATACAAAATTCCTTTTAATGTTATTATTAACAGCTTTGAAATCCACTTAGACACAGTGCACAATCATTTTGATTTTTTACAGTTTAAAGACAATAGACCAGAACATTATGTTATATACACAGATGGATCTAAAACAGACCATAATGTAAATGCAGCTTTCTATGATCCACAGCTAGACTTCACTAAATGTATTAAATTAAACAAGATGTGTAGCATTTTCACTGCAGAATGTTATGCAATTTATTGTGCACTGCAGCATGTAATTAGTCTTGTAAATAATGTACATAATATTTTGATAGTTACAGACTCCAGAAGTGTTTTGTCTGCTCTACACAATTTAAATATTTCCTTTAAGTTAAATTATATTATTATTAATATTAGACATATAATTCAACAGCTACTTGATAAGTTTATTAAAGTAGAATTAGTTTGGGTACCTTCACACAGTGGCATTCGTGGAAATGAAGTAGCTGACACTGCGGCCCGGTCAGACCATGACGAGGATCGGTCCGAGTTGCTCAAGGTTCCATTCACTGATTACTACAGCCTTTTTAAGGAACTTGATAGACAGTTATGGAAAGAGTATTGGGACATAACCTTGGAAACGAAAGGCAGATGGTATGCTGGAATACAAAATGAGTTACCGATTAAACCTTGGTATCATAATTTCAAATACATCACAAGAAGATTTATAACTATTATATCACGCATGAGATTGGGACATTGCTTAACACCAGCTCACCTGAATAGGATTCGCATATTTAATAATAGCCGTTGTCAACATTGTGGAGTAGAAGATGCTGATTTGGATCATGTTATCTTACAGTGTTCAAGTTTTAACATTCAACGTTTGATTTTGGTCACCGAATTGAGAGAAATAAATGACAATGACAACAGTGAACGTCAAAGTGTTCCCCGCCGCGTTCAGGATTTATTAGAAAATAAGAAATATTTTAGTGTGTTGTTTAAGTATATTTGTAATACGGTAGAAAAAATTTAATGCATTCTGTAATCTATAGACTTATAAGTTAGTAAATCGTAATTTAAGTAAGTATGAAAACGATGATATCATAACACTGAGATGTATTCACCCAACCCGAAAGGGAAGCAAGTGGATAATAGATTTGTATTATTATTTAGTGGAAAACGTGCATTAGTATCATTAACTATTGTAATATTCGTACCTACTATTGTTACGTATAAGTTTAAACCCACCATTTATGTATTCGACTGAAAGACTTGTATCTATGGTCATGAATAAAAATAAAAATTATAAATGTCAGATTAGGTTTAGCATTCCGGACGATTTTGTGGGACGGCGGCGGCGCCCGCGACTACTGGCAGTACCAACTGCGCGCATAAACTTGCTGCAACAAGCGCCGCTAACGCGAGCTTTGCGCACCCTTAACAGCGTCGCTGAGCGCACCGACTTATTTCTGTGTCCGATGAATGACTTCACAAAGGCCACTTATTGTGTAGTTAGTAAAGATGTATCTATATAATTTTATGTGTTAGAATATTAAGAAAAATTGTGTAACTTCTCTATCGAATTAGTATTTGTTACTGTAATGATGGATGTAAGTGTATGGTGTAAAATAAAATAAAAAAAATTAAATAAAATAACTGCCTCCGTGGTCCAGTGCACGTGCGTAGTATGCGTCTGCTGATCCCAGGATCGATTCCCGGGTCGGGCAAAAGGGTTACTAAGTTTATCCGAATTCTGAAGCAGCCCTGAGTAGCAGCATGATGTCTGGCAATGAGTCCGGAGTCCGGTAGCGGCAATAGGCTCGACCTCTATTACGTGCGACCTTAACCTCATAAGGCGAAATATGGGTATAATATTACACCTTTCCATATCTCTTCGGGGATACAGGCGTGACACTACAGAATAATGAAAATCGTTTGACAATAATTTTAGTTTTAATTGATGGATTGCAGCTGCTAGCTGCAGTAGAAACCAATATTGTAACATTTATATCTAATATTTAAAAAATATCTCCTCTATTAGTACTAGAGCCGAGCCGCACACACGCGCCAGGATCAGAAACCGAGCGACGGATGAAATGCCAGTGTTAATTATTACGGGGTCATGCCAAAGAATTAAGAATGCTATCCGCGAATCGGGTGACCCCGCCACTACACCGGACCCTTAGGGACACCGTGGTGGTTTTAGTGGGTATGCCCCGAACAACTGGGGACAGCCTCCACACACCTCCTCCGCCAGTCCCAAGCCCGGTCGATCACACTCTGGCCGGGTTGGCGTTGAGTTGAGATGGCTCATAACGAGAGTTTTCACCATAGTCAACAAAAAAAAACAAAAAAGTGTTCATTATTAAAATAACTTTCGAAAAATTACGACAAATAGGCGCTTCATAGATTTAGCACACAGGCGCTGTAGTAGGGGAGGGAGCCGACTTATTTTGATAGCAGTTATAAATGCGGTGCTTATTTACAAGGACTTCAATGCAAACAACAGATTTCCACTGTTAAAGGGACATGAGATAATTATAAAACGCCTATTGAGAGTTTCGGAACCAGTGCCGTCACGTGGAATTTTACTGGCATCATCTTCACCTGCATCATCCACATCTTCATCTACATTCATCACAAGAAGTTCAACTACCAGAGAGGTCCACAAGTTGATAAAAATAGAAAGGCAGCTGAACGGCAGAATCTATCGAAAAAGGTGCAGTGCATGTTACAAAAAAATTAAAGATTAAGGTAGTTTGGTTGCTGATGCACCTCTAAAATAAAAAAAGACAGACACAGAATTCCGTGTCTGCGAGACACCCCTGTGTCTTGTATGTTTTAAATGAAGCTCATTAGAATAAAATCATTCATCATTGATTATTTTGTTAAATTTTCAGACCTTTGTAAGTGCTAAATTAAAAAAAAAAACGATGGCTCATTGCTTTTTTTATTTTACTTAGTAGTCTAAGTAAAATAAAAAAAGCACCTACGACCATTTACAATACTAGTATGTTTCTTTTATGTTCACGAAGTAAGAACCCATTATGTTTTATAAGTGCAGAGACTCACATGTATGGCACGGACGTCTTGTTCCAACCAAAAATGACCCACATGTGGGTCATGGACAGTGAACATGTTAAGTATGGAAATGATCAGACATAGATGCTATCAATATCTGATGCGCTCTAGTAAATACAGAAATCCCTTCACGGGCTCCCCTAATACTGGATTGGGTCGGCGCAGCACTGTTTAGGACAAGCACCATGCAATATTTGAGAATAATAATATAACCAGAAATATATTAATCTTGAATCTCATATATTATAATCCAAACCCTTAAATTAAAAACTATAATAACTTTTATGAGCTAAACATTTAATAACAGACTTAAATCTAAATACAACATTTTACACAGATTTTAATACAGGGAACTGCACAATACTTTCAATCTTTTTAGCAACATTCAACATCAATTCTTCAGACAGACACGGGCCCATCAACTGCAAAGACAATGGTAAATTATTCTGAGATAACCGAATTGGTATTGAAACTGCTGGTATGCCTGCCATGTTAGCGGGTTGTGTACAATAATCTTGGAAAGCGCACTGATCTCTATTATGTTTTGAAGAAAATTCATCATATAATGGAGCATCAGACAGAGTTGTTGGTGACAGAAGCAAATCAACAGCATTTTCTCCACTAAATACCGCTTTAAAGTCATTAGAAACTAGCCTTCGCAGCTTCAATGCCTTGATGAAGTATTTATCATAGTTCCTAGTGAGCAAAAGGTAATTTCCTGCTAGAATTCTTGAACGCACAACTTCATTAAAACCTTTGAGCCTAGTTGATGCATATAATTCTTCTGTAGAATAGTTTTCGTCAGTCCTAAGACCGAATTCAATGCCGTCATACCTTGCCATATTGCTAGCAACTTCACACTGGTTCAGTATTGAGTAAACTGCTATGGAAACTGATGTATGCGGTAATGAAACCGTTTTCACAATAGCTTTTTCTTTTTCCAGTATATCTGTTACGTAACTCCATGTATCAATCACATCTTTACTCATGCCCTGACAGTGGTATTCTTTAGGTATGCCAATCTTAACTTTACTTAGATCAATATCTTCTAATTGTATTGGAGAGAAATTTTCCTTCAATATTGTAGAGTCAAAAATATCAGGTCCAGCAACTGCATTTAACACCATTGTGGCATCTTCAACTGTTCTAGCTAGAATGCCAGGAACATCCATTGAATTAACTAATGGTATCAAACCATATCGGGATACAAGACCATAGGTAGGTTTCAGCCCGACTACACCACATAATGCAGCTGGGTTTCTTGTAGAACCACCTGTGTCTGAACCTATGGCTGCTATGCAAGCTCCCGAAGACACAGCTACTGCACTGCCACCAGAACTTCCTCCAGCAATCCTCCACTTATCCTTGTCATAAGCCCATGGGTTACGAGTAGGGCCAAATAGTGAGTCGATAGTGCCAGCTCCCATCGCGAACTCGTCCAAATTACACTTGCCGATCAAACAAGCGCCTGCTTCTCTCAGTCTTGCATACACAGTAGCATCATACGTCGGTAAGAAGTTTTTAAGCATGTTAGAAGCACAAGTAGTGGGTATATTACTGGTACAGAAATTGTCTTTCATACCAATAGTTATACCGTCTAAAGTCTTAGTCTGCTTGTCGATATAAAACCTCTTTTCACTCTCGATGCCATGGTTTTCCGCTTCATCTTCAGTCAAAGTTACGAACGCGTTCAATTCCTTAGTTTGTTTAGCTTTTTGCAAACTCAAATCTACGAAACTTGTAGGGGTTAACAATTTGTCACGATATGCTCTGTGAATTTCTTTTATAGTGTACGATGTTAATTTGTTCATTTTCTTTATTATTATATTATTTACAAGGGTTTGATTTCCTCACACATAGGTTATCATCAAAATTCAAACAGCTGATATAAGTTGACTAGTTTAAAAAGGTGCGTCTAGCGTCAATATTTAGAGCATCTACTTTGAATTGAAGGGATACCTTCGTGATTTTACTGGTTAATACGTAACGTATTGTTTTGAAACCAAAACTTACCTGCAGCGAGACGCTCTTGCTTTTCTCTTTGAATCAATTCTGAGCACATTTTTTCGTGTTCTTCGTTATTAGCCAGGAGAGACTTCATAGTTTGCTTTTGGACTTTTTAAATCTCGATTTACAAACACAACAATTTAGATTTTGAATCTTTGACATTTGATACATGACAAAAGCGCCTTCAGTTTGTTGGTATAATATATTAGTCTATGGTTTGTTGCGGTCGTAATCGGCACTATTTACTTACGTTCCAATATAAGAAGATCCTCAGAAGAAGATCTAATAATACGACACTTTCAATTCCAACAGATCATATTTTTTTAATTGAATAGATACAACAGGCAGCTATGTATTTATTTGCAATTAATTAAGTGAAATGGTATCAATTTACAATTAACTAATTAATATTTGACTACAAAATTGCTCAGGCTGTTTGATCAATATTTCACAGCCTATCTATCTACATTTTTTCAAATGACACTAGAGAAGTAACTTGTTCAATAAAATATCGATTTTTATGGTAGGTACTTAGCACTTAGAGCTGCTAAGCCCATAAGTTCTTTATTTATTTGACTAAGAAAATATATTGGTAGATAATATTGCGTAAAATTTAGGGTAGTAGGAAACCAATTTTACAAATAATATTGGCATAAAAAAGAAAACATGTTGGTTGTAAATGCATTTTATTGAAATTTGATTGTGGTCAAAGAAATATTTCAGATAATTCTTTGTTTTCTTTGACGCGAGATGTCTCATTGGCTTCAGCGGTCATGGTCACGTAGAGGCAGTCTAACTGTGACCACGTTCAAGACTTGATAAATACGAATTTAAACACGCTTTACGCTTCATAATAAAAAAAACATGGATAAAACCATCCTGAATTACACAATTGTACCTACTTATTTGTTCCGTTAATAATTTAATTTATTATTATTTATTTATTTATTCAGTACTGCTTGTTTGTTTTTCGTGTGGCCAACTCTGGTGTCGGAGTTTTCAGAACGCTCGAAGGCCTCCGACATGGCCTAACGATCCTTATTCTCAGACAAGAACCGAGACCTACAGCTTTAGGTGCCCTCCGAAGCACGGTAGCGCTCAGATGTACTTAAATGACACACACGGTCACCCATCCAAGGGGTTACCCGTGCAAGCATTGCTTAACTTTGCCGATCTGTTACGAACGGCAAGCCAAGTCTGTCTATGAGCGCTACTATTCAGTACTGAAACCATTTTTCAGGCTTTCGTGTCCGGTTTCTTTACATAATCATATCGAAATTCAAACCTATAAATAAAGTACTTAGTAGGAAATTTACAAAGTATAGGTTACTTGTAAGAAGTGCTATAACTACCAATTTTACGTATAACGCAAATCATATAATTTTTTTTTTAAAGCAGCACCTAAAATATCAACATTTCTTGCAGTTTATCAAACATTGTAATGCAAACCTGGATATTGTTTTACCGTGTTGTGTGACGGAGCGCACCATTTTTAATTCCACTCAATATTTTTAAAACACAGCTTTTTAAAATGAAATATAAATTAAGAGCTATAAATTATTCTTAAATATAAAGTAAGATCAGTAAAATTAAATTTTCAGTGATTTTTTATTATCGATAAATTAGATGTGGTTATCGATCATCGATATCTGTCACAACGTCCCTAGAATATTGACTGTGTTTGTCGTATTTCTTTTCTTCTGTGTTTTAAATATTTTTATTTTACATTTTAAATGGTGTAATATCCCTAATCTGTCCTAAAGTAGATTGAATATTAATTGTTTTAATATCCGTATAAATTAATGCCTTAAATATGGCGCATTTGCAATACATGCCGGGGGATCCTCGTCTGGTTGATCAGCTAGTGTACGAGTTGAAGTCTAAAGGAATATTCGATCAGGTCAGTCAATAAGTCATCAGATATAATTCTGAAATGGTCTGGAGGTCTACCAAGACACGAATTCGCTCCGGAGACAAATCTTCAGTGACCCTTGATCACATGAATTTATTTTTATCTATTCGTACATTTCGCGTTTGCTACTACTCCTCCCATAATTAATTGAAAGAAAATTATCGATATTGGCTTTGTAAACCACTTTTAGATATTCTATCTTGGTTCTGTAACATTTATTTTCATGTATTTTATTCATTTTCTGGTCATTCAATATGGAAGCAAAAGGAATTGATTATGGCTTTAATGCCTTACATACTGTAATTATGAAGAAAAATAGAATTATTTAGGGTCTCTCCTGAATAAATACAACTAAGCTATATATTTCTGTAAATAAAAAATACTAAACCTGTATTAATTATAACTATATTAAAATACAGATGTTATAACTTAGACACTATATGAATGTGTATATAACAACCAACAAGAATTTGTTTGATTGATGTCATGATACAAAATCTTATAAAAAGTAGTTATTATCATCATGTTAATTTATATGTATACACATAATTCTGTCATTTAGAAAATAGGGTAAATGTACATAGATTTTATTGTGTTGTAAATTGATAAATTTCGTTGACATGAAATGTATGTTGCTAAGCGGCTTTAATTTTTTATTATTATGCTTATGTAAGGGTTTAAAAAACTGTCTTAATTCATAGTATGTGTTTAACATGAAATAGAAATTGATTTTGTATCAGAGTATTCAGTAAATAGGTACTCAGATATAACAAGATATGTTTTGTAGAACATTTGAACATTAAATTAAGTGTTTTTAGGTTAATTAATATAAGCCGTGGAAAAGTTGATAAGTATCCTGTGATATATGGTTTGACTAGTAACCAGACCACAGGTTACAAGGCGTGGTCTTGGATGCAACTGGGATATCACTAGAATGATAAATATAAGCCATATTTTTTTAAAACAAAAAAGTATTTATGACGTTTTACAGTACTTTTGTATGAAATATCTTAGTCTTGAAGCACACATACAGCTTTCTTGTGTAACCAGATTTGATAAGACAATAAATGCATAAATATTTATTTATGTCACATGTATAAAGTTTAACTTTTAATCATCGTTTTCTCTGGGCCTTGGTCAGCACAAGCTGTCAGTCTCGGGTGCCATGAAGGTTGGCAGAAGATTGACAATTGTTATAGCTTGTCAGTATGCTTGTAAATACTGATAAAAGCCTGAAACATGAAGTATTGTTGTCACTATGCATTGCAGACAATGATGTTACAAAAGTAAAAAGAAGTAGATATGTTATAGGCATACCACAGGCAGGATGCTAAACATAAGCCAGTTGGCAAGTCTAACATATGTGTGTGTGAAGTCACGAGCTGGCGTTAAAGTGAAACTGACACATATTGTCAACGGAAAATAAAATAAATATGGACTTATCGATGTGTGCATTAGTGTACCATTTCTACGGATTGATTACTACGTAGGTAACATATCTACATCTTTCTTGTAATATCATTGATTGCAGAGGTCAAACAGCAGTCACTCTGTGGAAAAGCTTATATTCTGACATTCTGAATTTGGTTAGACCAGTAAAGAAACTCCACATTTTTTTTATTTCTATCTTCATGGACAGCTCAGCCCTCTGTCTCTTTGAATATTAAATGTAACTTAATGCCTTGTATATTTTCTCCCAGTCTAACTTGAGTAGCTTTTTTCTTGAGTAGTTAGTGCAAATGGCTGCACATTTTCTTTTAATTTAACTGTTTCTGCTCAATCCCTTTCGAATTTCGGGAAATCCCTTCTTAGTGCACCCTTACAGTCTCCAAGGAAAATATACGCCAAATTTCATCTTCCGCCTCCCAATAGATTTGGCTGTGCTTGGCCTGTTAATCAGTCAGTATCACAATGATTTTACATATCTGTATAATTTATAATACTCCCATTTTATAAGAAACTGCAACTGTGGGCGGCAAAGCCTGTCGTGTAAGCATCTTTTCACCTTTTTCACACCACAAAATATACTCACAACTAAACTATTTAAATGATGAATGATATTTCTGGTGCAATTGTAATACAGTGTACGTAATCACTTGTATTCATCTTTATAATTATTCAAAACCAAAACCGCGGATAATTCTTAATTAGTTCCATGGAACTAGTGAGACTTTTTTTTCTCAGTAGTGCCATGGTAGTTGTAAGTCCGTGGGACTACTGAGAGAAAAAATTTTCACTAGTTCCATGGAACTAATTGCTGGTGGAACTAGTGAGAATGATCCCTTTCTGGCACTCCCTCAGGATTGGGCAGAAACAGTTCAATTAAAATAAAATGTGCGGGCATCATCTAGTCTTACTAATAACTTCCTCATTACCTGTTATTTCCAGTTCCGTAAAGAATGCATAGCAGACGTGGACACGCGTCCCGCCTACCAGAACCTTCGGCAGCGCGTCGAGAGCTCTGTGGCAACTTTCCTGTCCCGTCAGACTTGGAAGCCGGACCTCAACAAGAATCAGCTCCGAGAGAAACTCAGGAAACATATATTGGAGTGAGTTTTGTCATTTATTTTGGTTTGCCATCAAATGTAACAGTAATACAAGCACATATTCACATGTTTGAGTTTTATTAATAGATTTCTTGCTTTAAAAATACATATAATATTAATGATCGCAGTGGAAAAACGTCCACTACTGGACATAGGGCTTTCTTCAACTATCTCTACAGAGGCCAATCTTGAGGCGCCGTCATCCATCCGCTTCCCGTGATGCCAATGAAACCGTCGGACCATCTTTCGATGGGCCTACCTTTGCTGTGACGTGCGTTCCGTAGCCGCCACTCCAGAACCAGTACCTGGGGCAATAACCCAACATAATATTACAAATGGGTAACAAACTGCTACCAATACAGTGGTCACATCATAGTGCGTTTGAACTCTTCATATAGAAAAGATAGTTGTTTAGGCAATTTATAAACTGACGGTCATTCCACAATTGGTTTAACCACATATAATTTATTACATGGATGTTAACAATTTTTCATCCTTTTCCAGTGGCAACTACTTGGAACAAGGTGTTGAGAGAATAGTAGATCAGGTAGTCAATCCGAAAGTCGCGTCAGTTTTCATACCACAAGTTGAAGACTTAGTCTACAACTACTTGGGCATATCCAGGAAGAAATCCGTATCCACTGCTGAGACATCAAATGGGAAAATCAGCACAGATGATCTCTTACCAACAGATCTCGAAGCTGTCAGCCCAGGATCCGTCAAAAGCAATGACGATAAACCAGATGCAATGGATGAAGACATCACAGAAGATAATAAGATGGACGTAGATGAACTTAATGAATTTAAAGAAGAAGAAAAAACAATTGAAAAGAAAGAGGCTGAGCTTGAATTCTTAAAAGAAGAAATACCGTTACCTGATCCTGCTGTGATAACGATTGATTCGGAAACGAGCGAAGAGAAAAGTAAACTTATGCCCATTGAAGACATAAAGCTAGAGAACATCCCACCTCCGGATAATAGTCCGCCCAAATTCGAGCTAGATAAAATTGAGCAAGCAATTACTGAAGTACCACACCCAGATGAAATTCCCTTGCCCAATTTGCCTAAAGACGATAAAGATACGTATTTCAAACCTATACCTATCAATAGCGATGATGATTCTAGCAGTGATTCTTCTCTAAGAAGGAACATGTCTCCACTGACACCCATAAGAAATTATAATAACGAGAACTCCTGTGATGCCCAACAGGCGTTTGACAACGACTCTGATAGTAAAAGCAATGATAAGAAGGAACCTAGTACCTTCAGATTTGCTATCGATGCAAAATCGCCGGAAAACAGCACGGAAGCAAAAACAGAAAAGAAAGAAGATGTGCAAGCAAATTTGTCTTACCAATTCAATAATCAAGTGAATATTAACACTTTTAATACTCCACTTTATGACGACAGTTCCAATAGCAACAATCTACAGATTGACTATGAAAGCGATGTGAATAGTAAGACAAATAATACAGAAAAAGCACCTGAAAATAATGATCTGAATTCTCAAGATTCGAGAAAAGATAAAAAGACTGATGAAAAGAAAAGCAGCAGCAGTCACAGAAGTTCACACAGATCTAGAGATTCGCATCGATATTCTAGCAGCAAAGACAAAAGATCAGATTCCAAGCAATCGAGTTCAAGAGATAGCAGCAGACATGACAAGAAGGCTAAAGATGATCACAGCAAGTCTAAATCTAGTCACAGAGAAAGAGAGAAATCTAGAGATAGAAGTGATAAGAAAGACAGTAGAGATTCATCGAAACACAGAACAAGCTCATCCAGTCACAGAAGTTCGAGCCATAGGGATTCTAAGTCACATCGCAGCTCCAGTTCAAGCCATAGGCATTCAAGCGATAAAAGTGATAAAAGATCCTCAGACGATAAACGTACCTCGTCAAGTCACAAAGAAAGATCAGAACGTAGTTCCGATAAGAGTACTAGAGACAAAAAAGATTCGAAATCAAGTTCCCACCGATCTGACAAAGATAAAAAGAGTAGCAGTAGCAGCAAAAGTAAACATGACGATAAGGATAAGAAAAAAGATAAGAAAGAGACAGATGATCATTACAGTCTGTCTGGTAGAGGTAACCATGGAAGAAGGTCGACTGATCGTGATTCTAACGATGGTAGTTCCTCTTCCAAGGGTTCTCAGAACCATTCAGCCTCTAAAACTGCAGAAAGTAAGAAAGAGAGCAAAGGATCTAGTTCTAAATCAGACAATACGTCGACTAGTGGTGAGTCTACCAGTCCTTGTGACAAAGAGGCAGGCATCACCAGTGCCAGTGACACTAAAAGCAGTCAAAAGCCTATTCGAGTCGAGAACCATCTCGAAGTTCCTATTGCAAGCCCTCCAAGACTACCTTTCGTTCCAGACGTGACATTAAAAAAGCCTAAATTTGCCGCAAATTTAGCGGAAGCGAAACGCATGATGAAAATGCGTAAGTTCTTGGATGAAGAACAAAAGAGAATGAATCAAGAAGCAGCTTTGCTGCTCGAATTTCAAGCGAATGTTCGGCCCAGTTTGAGTCAAGTGTATTCTAGTATTCCTGGGCCTGAACTCGAGTTCGCTTGCGTATCGCATACAAATGACGTTAAAAATATTGACAACCAAGGATATACTGAACAGCAAAATAAAGTGGAACTAGTAGCTATAGAGCCTGACAATGCAGCACAAGAAAATCCTGTTTCGGTTGATGTTAACGAAGAAACCAAACATGAAACACACACTGATACACCAGTAAACGATGAAGTTATCGATGATAAAGACGCAAAACCAAGCCCAGATAAAAATGAAACGTATTATGAAAATAAACCATTTTCTGAGTTGATAGGTGAAATATCAGAGATTTGCAAAGCGTCTGAAAAGAAGAAAGACGAAGCAAAAATAGATAGTTCCTTTGAAGAAGACGACAAGAAACGGACGGAATACTTCGAAGTGACTATTATTACTGAAGAATTGTCAGAAACTGAAGAACCAGCTATGACTGAATCTATCAACAATGTTGAACAAGAAAAAGTTATTGAGAAAGATGATAAAACAGAAATAAGTACCGAAACTGCAGTTACAACTGAAGCTGAAGAAAACAATAAAATATCTAAAGACGAATCGCTTAGATATTTCGCTGAACACGAAAAATATGACGCCGAAATAAAAAGACATCAATACAGCAACTTCTTGAAAACATTTACAGATAAATTATCGTCAAACAAAGTATTCCTATTGAACTGTGACACTTATGAAGAAAACATACTAAAAGAGGTTTACTCAGCTCTCGGCGAATACGAAATAGTCAACTATTACAAAAACGGACATTTGAAACTACCCAAAACTGCTAAGAATGTTGTCAACGTCAATCTAGCTTCGGAAATAACGTTGCCTTTAGAGAGCAACTATGAGCGGAAATCTCCTGTTCCAAGATTCTACCAGTCGAAATCCCCATCCCCAGCATTTAGTCCTGTGAAATCAGAATGTTCCTTTGAGCTATCAAGTGATTATGATGCTAAATTGGAAGAGATGGTTAACAAGACATCTCGGCAAGAAGTGATGGAGATTATACTTGGTAGTGTTATCGAGAATGACAATCCTACAATAGATTATTGCACAGAGTCTAGTATTGACAGTGATTTGAATTTGAAGAGACAATTGGTGGAAGTTGAGAGTACGGTAAACAATAACAGGCACGTGCTGACGAAGATAAGGAAACTGAGCGAATCCGATCAAATAACGTCCACAACTGAAGGTAAGTTGTCATTTTTAATTTTCTCTGCATTTGCGAATTGTTTCTGAATCACAAAACATACTTTAAAATTAATTTATGATGCTGAAACTGCTTGACTTCTATTTATATGGTGGATTAAGTTAATTTTCTTCTACTAAATTGTGACATAAAACTGAGAGGTGTTTTGAAATGGACTTGAGTTACCAAAGACAGCTCCAAAAATGACAAAACATTAATGACTTCTTCAACATATTTCTTGTTGACGCATTACATCACGAAATTTTGGTTGGATATAATATATCAAGTTACCTACATATCAACTTCAGAAAATGTTTTAATGTGACTTGCGCAAATGGAGTTGATTATCTCTAATAGATTATTTTCGAATTTGTCCATGCTCAGTTTCTGAAATTTGAATACATAACATACAATAAGTAAATTCCTAGTTATTTTCTAGATTTAGAATAATTTCGCCCCAGTTTTATCTCATTCAATTCTTACTTTAATTTAAGAAACATATTTGTATAATATGTATACTATTAATAAGTAGTCGTTAAGTTTACATACTTTCTTCTTTTTCTTTATTTTGTGTTAAATTAAGACAAGTTTCACTTTTCAAGAATACGACAAAAGCTCAGCGGCACCACGAAAGCAAAGTGAAGCAAATATTACTTTCACTTTGTTTTTGTTGTATTATGAACATTTTCATGTTGTTGATACCATAAAATGAAAATATTTACAATAATATTACATTGAAGTTTCTGGATATGAAGCCTCGCAAGCGAAATCTAGCTCCGCACGTGCAAATTTTATTCAAACATCTATTGCAAAAACGTTTCAGAAACAGAAGAAATATCAAACAACAATAGGTCTAATACAACAAGGTCGAAATATTTGGGCAGAGCAAGGCGGGTGGGCCTACCGCGACCTAAACGAACTAGTGAGTCTATTTAAATTATAAAAACACCGACTATTTATTCGACTACGGGCTAAAATAGCCGATAGTCGCTCAAAATACCGACTATTGACTGGATATGTCTCTAGTCGATTTAAATACGCCTATTTGGGCTGACTACTGACAAAAATGTCAGTTAGTCGCCAAAGTCACCTAATTATTTGACTGACTACTAGCCAATATACTAAATAGTCGTCAAAATGACTGACTACTAGTCCACATACTAAATAGTCGTCAAACCGACTATACAAGTGACTACTGTCTAATGGCAGATAGTCATCAGAATATTAAAAAAATGCTGAGTAATTTGTGATTGACTAGAAATCGCTGGACTAATCAGACTTATATGGTTGAATAGTCCACAAAATGCCTGAAAATGTAGGTTAGAATTGTTCACATTTTTATACCAAAGTAGATGGGCTTATACTGGGCTAATACTAAGTGTCGTTTTGTTTGAAAGAATATTTTAGGATGTATTATATGTGTTTTTGTTTTATATGGTTGAATTTAAATATGGTGTCGTTTCTGCACATTTTTTAACTTGAGTTCAATACTCGCTTATGCTTGGGTCCCTAGTATTATAATTATATTCGTTTGCTGGGTCGGATTTGGTCAATGGGGAAATTATAGATTCTATCCCTCCCGTATTGATTTTGGATTTGATCTATGTATATTATTTAGTACTTCAATCGTAAATATATATTCTTCCTAATCCTAATTTTTGGTGATGGGCAGTATAGATGCATTCACACCACAGTAACTTTCTGTTGAGCAACATTTTAGAATTATATAGTGTAGCAATAGCTAAATACCACTGAGGCCATCTATCGTATGACAGCGCAGATATAATCAACACGTCGACATCTAACGGAAACGACAGAAATTAAATCCTGAATCGCGTTAGGAAAGTTCGCGCACGCGATGACTAATGTACAAGTTCTAAAGTACTTCCGTTGACTGCAGTCCACCAGGCACGATCACCTATCCTGGTCAGAGGATCCTCTTTCTACTTGGATTACTAATACATTCTATAACAAAATACTCAAAGTAACTCCATGGATTGTTGCTAAAATTGTCAAATGTTGCCCAACAGAAAGTAACAGCGGTTTGGATGCACCATAAATCACTTAGCTGGCTTCTTTATTTTTTATTGATTATTTGTCAGGTATATTTACTAATTGTTATCCGATTAGGAGATCTGAAGGGATAATGGTTTTTGGGTCTGTATTAGTGTATTCATACAACTTTATTCTCAGTATAGCGCAAGCCTATTAAGGTGTGATTGTAGTCGTTATTACTTTTGTACTGCCGACATGGCGAAACAATAATGAATCTGCTGTTCTCTACTAAATTGAACTTCAATCAACACAAAATCCAGAGGTTTGCACTATACTAAAAATATCCTTATTTATCTGTTAAGGTTTCAATCTACTATTGTCTTCATATTGAAAGTTTTGTGTATTATAATCAGTGGCGTAGGCGGGGGCGGTCCGCCCCGGGTGCCACCCTTTTTGGTGCCACCCAAAACTCAATTTTCAAAATATATAAAACAACATAGGCACTACCTCAGCACTACGAGAGTTAGCCCGAAATTGTTACGTATCGATTAAAAAAAAAACGTCATTCGCCAACTTCCGCCCTGGGTGCCACCCAAGCTAGCTACGCCACTGATTATAATATCATATTTGTTTAATAATAGTGATGTTACTCGTGTTTTTGTGTGTCAATTAATAGGTTTTTTTTAATTTTCAATTTCTTTGCAATTTCTGACATTTTCTTTTTATCCTTCCAGATCTACCAAACAGTCCATCCAGCGATAAATCAGTGGAGAACTACGAACAGAACACTCCTGCCACACCCCAAACGCCAAACGGTAAAATAAAATCGGCCCCGAGGAACAAAGTTCAAAGATATGACACATCTGATTTGTACAAGCCAAAACTACACTATTTATCTAGAAGAAATAATATAAGTTAGAATGGGACGTTGTCGAGCCCTTAAAATAAGGGTAGGTCTCCTAAAGTACCGTATTCATCGGTTAAATATTTTTTTTTTGAGAAGCGGAGTGAACTAAAATGAATGAATGAAGTTTTTCGTTGAATGATTTGAACCTTGAAGTATTATTTTTAATTGGTACATTTGAATGTACTTGGAGCCCGAGGCTTTCGTTGTGCTTTTTAAATTGTGATCTTTTGTGTTATGCAGTGTTGCCAACTCTGATTTTCAAAAATACGTAGATTGGAGTTAAAAAGTACGTAGATTTACGTACTTTTTAAATCCGAAAGTACGTAGATCTACGTACTTTTAATTATATCTAAGATAAAGAGAGTAAAAATGAGTAAAGCAAGTGTTTCCAACGTCGATCCGAGTGTGTAAGCAAATATTATTGACATACATAAATTGGTTGAAGACTGACTGCCTCGTTGGTCTCGCGGCATAAATGTGCGCGTGGGATTGGGAGGTCTCGGGTTCGATTCCCGGGTCGGGCAAAATGTTATTGGGTTTTTCCGTTAGGAAATTTTCAGTAGCGGCTCGGAGTCTGGTAATGTGCCCGGTACGGCAATAGGCTCGCCCCTTATTACGTGGGACCTAAAAATTCATGGCGAAATGTGAGTGTTATATCACACCTCTGCCTACCCCTTCGGGGATACAGGCGTGAGTCTATAATAAAAAAATAAATATAAAAATAAAATTGTTCGAAATGTTTTTAGTTTGTATTTGTTAAACTAATTCGGTAGGAATAAACATGGACCGAAATATCACATAGGTCCATTTTTACGTGAAGTTTGTGTTTAATAATGCTTCCTTCTTAGTAAAATCTCGTTATTTTGCTAATTTGGTTATCTATTGCAAAATGCGTAGATTCTGGGCCTGAAGTACGTAGATTCGCGGGAAGAAGCGTCTGAAATACGTAAAGAGACGTAGAGTTGGCAACGCTGGTGTTATGTCACAAATTATTGAAATACAGAAGGCTTGATCGTTAAGATGCGTGAAAATATGGTTACATTTTATATTAATGTTAAAAAAAACAGTTTATAGCTAATTGCAAATCAAAATGAAGCGCAATAAAATATAAATAAATAATAGTATTTTTCTTCCACTGGTCCTTTGGGGGAGACCTTTGCCCGACATTGGGACAGCAATGGTTAAAAAAAAAAAAAAAAAAAAAAAATAGTATTTATACTTTAATACAAATCAATTTAAGAAGTCTTATCCCCGAATTGCATCAGTGATTTTCGCCTTAGAGTAGCCATATTTGACAAAAAGTTGATAACTAAGTTTTAAATTTATAATGATGATTATAAGTAAGAAAGTGGACACAGTACAGACCTAAAACGTCTTTCGAGAACATAATGAAGAACTCTCAGACATGCAGGTTTCCTCACGATGTTTTCAGATGTCATGATTCCCTTTCAGTCCCTGTCTTTATTCCGAAAAGTCAGTGGTGTTTCATGACTTCGAACTCGAGTCCCTCTACGTAGCAGTCCGTTAGTTTCTCCATTAGGCTAGCTGTGTTTGTTTTTTATACTCATAAGTAATATACACGTATGTGTTCATATGCGTTTTAATGATCAGTCTTTCTGTAATTTCATATTTTGTGATAATGAAATATCATGTTTCTTTAAATATCATTGTTTAAAACACCAACATCTACGAATTGATTTTCTTGAACTAAATAGTCGAGTAAGCATATTTTCGATATATATTTCTTTCGAAATAGTTTACTAGTAAATTAGGTTACTGTTTACCGGTTAACTTGTAAACCCTTTTTATTAAGTAAATGCCTACTAGCAGGGGTTTGAGATGGAAAGTGAAAAGTGTGGGATGAATTTTTCATGCAGCAGTTTTTTCACAGAGCCCATTGTGTATCCCACTTCTGAACTAAGACGTCTTCTTTGGATTGCCGTACTTATCCATCCCTAGTACCATCTGCCAACTTGCTATCAATGCAATATCTACTCTATCTATAATGATGGAGCCATTTTAACCAAAATTAAAATTGAAACAATCCCACTGCTGGGCAAGGGCTCTCATCCTAAAAGGGCGATTAGGCTACAGCCCACCCCGTGCGGGTTGGCAGACGGGTTTCGCGAACATTATGAAGAACTCTCAGACATGCAGGTTTCCTCACGATGATTTTCCTTTACAGTTTAGGCAAGTAGGCGCTAATTAGGCCGTAGGTTTGAATCCAAGATCCTCTGCGTAGCAGTCTTGCCACAAAGAAAATTAGTTTCTTATTTTTAAAGAACTTTCTAAAAACCTTCTACGATTTATAATGACCTTTTTCTTCGTGTATGAAGAAAGGTTAGGGTTCGTGAGATGAAAATGCCAATGATAGTCGTGAAATGTAACATCTTGGGATTTGGAATTATTAAATAATTATTGTTGTTACAGATTAATTATGTTCTCTGTTTAATATATTTTATCCTCAGTACAGAGAAATAATTATTTATGTACCCAATTTTGGTAACTCTGTCAAATATTATAAGGAAAGTGATCGATATACATAGAAAGGTTATTTTTATTTGTCACAAGCAAAAAATCTTGAAATGCAACAAGAAAATGAAGAAGATTACCGTAAAATTACAATACCGTTGGATATGTTGTAATTGTGGTTATAATATATCTAGCGAGATTGTAATCTTTAAATTGTGATCCTTATAACACGGGTCACAATTAAACGCAATATTTTCTTTGGATATATGATACACAACTAGTTGGTTTGTACATGTACAAGACCTAAAATTTCGGGTTATTCCACCAATCTTCATTGACTTTCCCTTGTCCTTATATTCCCATTAAACGCTTTGTACCGTCATAATAGGGCTTTACGGACAGAAAGTTCAAAAATTGCCCTTGATGATAAAAGTCAATAATATGGTATAATATAAAAATTTTCGTCGTTATCCAATTTATTATTTTTAAACGATTTTGTTTGTTTGAATTACATTTCTTTCTAAATATTTTTTGTTTCATATTAAGAAGTATCTCATCATATGCCAGAATCGTCTGAATATTAAATTTTATCTGGCGCGTATGCTCTCTGACAATATGGTACATTTATAGGCCCTTACAGCCCTTGCCCTTACAGTGTGGCAGCTTTATTAGATGTAATCAACAATATTGAAGAGAATGGCAGAGCCATTTGGTTTAAAGGGCTTATACGTGTGCTAATACTTTTTACTTTGCAATAAAAATGTAATACAAGCAGATAAAATTATATGAAGTACCTATTACCTCATATTACAACTCATTAAGCCTTAAAGTTTTCAACTGAAACGGTTTTTTTTTGAGAAAGCAACCTTATTTCATTTTAATAAAGATGATATTAATCGATTATAAACATTCAGGATTTGTATACATCATACAAAATTATTTAACCAATCTTAGTTGTCGGAAAAACATACGTTGCAAAACATTACTTTGAAATTAGTTTAATTTACGCAATAAAGACCCGTTAAATAATTTTGTATAAAGGATAATAATTATTTCCATGACTTTTTATTTTTATTCAATGAAGAAGAATAGTAAAAATGAAGATTTAAATAAAAATTAAGAAAATGAAAACGGTTTACTATAAAATGTCAGAATTAATATTTTTCGTTCTCGTCTTAAAAATAAAGTTTTCCTTATTATTACAACTTTTTTTGGAAACGGAAACTGTAATGATATTTGATCATCAAAGTTTGATATAAATACAAATATTCTTCTTTTAAAGAAAAAAAGAACACAAAATTACAAATACATGCATCTGAGTATTTCGGGAATAGTAATTTGTTCTACTATTACTAACAGTGTTGTTAAGTATATCCAATTTATTTTGAATCAATTCTATATCGTCCAGAATTCTTACTGTGATTTATGTTACACTCTGTATCCCTCTGCTAATATATACTGACAAAAAGAAATTGAAATCTCATTCTGACTATGTAATATAGTTTTTGGTAAAGACAACTACCCTCATTTCTCACGTCGTGGAAAACAGATACCTCTAAAAAGATCGCTTGATTGTCTTCCTCATTATACATAATAGCAGAATATTGATTATGCGTTAAATGTCATTCAAGATAGAAACGGAAGAGACAAAGCTAGTAATTGGACATGCTGTCTCTTTTTCTTTTAAGATTTTCATAATTCTTGAAAGCTTTCTTTGATAGCCTCTAAGAAACTGTTCAATACAAGGCTATCTCTATGTATATGTTTATGGTTTCATCAAAGCAGTTATGCTTTTAAATTATCATCACAAATTGAAGGGACCTATGTCTCTCAATCTTCTATTATCCTTTTACAGCTGCACCCCATTTATATAGGGGGGCTAGGACGCTCTATTTTATTTGGACTCCAGTAATTTTATTATGTAGACAAATATTCTTGTAGTAGTATTGATAGAAACTAGAGTTTTCATAATACCCTTTTTCTTTGAAAGCAATAAAGTTACTGAGTCTAGGGTCCAGGTTTATCACCTCTAGAAAACATTGTTTTCAAATGAATAAAAAATTTGAGCGAAATTTATATTGTGTTTTCTGCCAAGTAATTGACCCGGTGGTAAAACTGACTCTAAATCCGATTATACTGAGTTTATCATAACTTTAGAAAAATGGCTTAACAGTTTATAAAATTTGTTTGAATTTGAATTTGAATCCATTTTCAAAATCAATACCTACATTTTAATTTGTAACTTATGAGCACACAAGTATAAACATACATTGTATTTGAATGTTATTGTTAATTATTAAAAATACAATTTACTTACAGGAGTAAATATTAGGAAATTGTTAACACAGACAGTTTGTTTTTCAATACGAGTGGCATTGTCGCATATTACTTTTTATTTTTTTATTGTATGCTTTGGGAAATTACTAGCAAAATACAAATTTTACATCAGAGCTAAAACAAAATTTTTATGAATACCACCAATAATAGAAAACCATATAAATTTACTGTAATGTTTGTAATTTATCCGAATTGCGACCTTGCCAAAAATAAATTGAATAAAATAAGGTATGATTGTCTATGGAAATTAGCAAATTACAGTAGTTAGAACTTTATGAACTTTGTTCTGAACCACAAGCTATCATAAAAGTCGCAAGCGTCTATGTAATGCTTGATAAATAATTTTCGACAGATAATTTTAAACTAATATGCCCCATATTATAGTCATTATAATAAATTATAACATGTTGCTCATTTTTGTGGCCATTACCCATTCTTTTTCTTTACGAGTCAATGGTTTGAAATGAGAATATTACCAACATAATGACAGTTCGTTTATTACCTTTACCTTTTAGATTGCGTAATAATAAATTTGTAGCCATAGTTTGTAGCTTTTTGGTCAATATTTCAGTTTCGTAAAATCAAGTTACTTATGTACAAATTTAAAAAAAGAAACGTTAATATTTCATCATGGTAATGTTCATTTATAAACCCTGGTCTGTATCACAATTTCACAATGCACATAGCAATCTGTATTTGATTTTCAACAGAATAATATGCTACTGATATGTGATTAAAATTAATTCCTATACATACCTGAATAACACCAATATCCTAGCCTAATATACATACCTAATATAAGATAACTGTTATTTTAAATTTAATACTCATTTAATGAAATTGTATTCTGAATAATGACAAGTGTATTTGAATTTAACTTACTTTTATAAAAACATGGCGGTATTTTGGATTTATTTTTAATTCAATTGTCGTTCCCGCCAATTTATTTACATAGATAATAAAAAGCGTATGTATATATCGCATGATTTTGATTTAGGTGTATCATAATAATAATATATTATTCTGGTTTAATTCTGTAAGTATATCTAGTTAAATTAATTCTATGGTTTATCTTGTGGCAAAATGTCGCGAAATTATTGATATGTTGTTATTATAATATATATATAAATTATTTCAAATTAATTTGTTTTATTTGTTAACCGACTTCAAAAAAGGAGGAGGTTTCTCAATTCGACCGTATATTTTTTTTTTTTTTTATGTGTGTTCACCTATAACTTTGTCGTTTATGAACCGATTTTGATTATTCTTTTTTTGTTGGAAAGAAGATATTCCAAGGGTGGTACCATAGTAAGGAAACCAGGATCTGGTCATGTTATCCCAATGAAATCGAGGGGAACCTTCTATAGTTGTAGTGGCGACAAGTGCGTTTGTTATTTTATTCATTAAGTATTTTAAAGTACTACTATTTATGAAGGTCTGGAGTCAAGCTGATGATGGAACCGAAAGACAGACGAGGGAATTCCTCAATGATTTACAACAATTACCTTGTGTTTGGGCTTGATTAATTTGTATTATTGAGAACTTTATATCTAAATGGGTTGTGACTGTCGTTAGGGGCCTGATGATGAAGACGAAGGACAATCAAGGGAACTCCTCAACGTTTTACAGTAGCTACCTTGTGTTTGGACTTAATTCATTTCTATTGATGAGAACTTTGCACACATATGGGTTATAAGCACCATTACAGGTCTAATGATGGAGACCATAGACAGTCGAGGGAAGTCCTCAACGATTTACAGCAATTATCTTTTGTTGGGCTTACTTCGTACTTCATACGGTTCAATATGCCAAAATGTTTAGTTCGTTTAAAAATAATACCTAATTAAGATTGAAGTTTTAAATAGGAATACCACTACCTACTAGGCATATGCGTCAATTTGACACTGAATTTAAGTTACGTAATCGCGTCATCTCTAGCAATGCTCTTTCGTCGTGTGGCCTACTCAATAATTTGTTTGAATTTAAGTCAGACAACGCTATCCCTTCCAAGGTTTTAACACGACTCAGAGCAACATATACCTGTCCTTTAGCGAAATTTTTCTTACCTAGATCTATAACAGCTTTTTCTAGTGTAGTTCCCTGTAACTTGTGAACCGTAACTGCCCAACTTAAAATCAAAGGTAACATTCGGCGCTCGACATCTCCGTATCCTTTTATTGCCTGAAATGTAGCAACACTAGGAGTAATCGGTACCCAGCCATTTTCATCTTTAATTCTACTTCCAATAGTATCATCATCAAATTTAACTAACACACATTCCGGTAATTCCCCTTCTTCAATTTGGTCTCTCCGAAGGGCAGGCCATTTAAATTTTTTAACAATACCCATTGCTCCGTTTACAAGGCCATCTGAAACCGATATATTTCGCCTTAGCATAACGCGAGATTCTTCAGCTAACTTTAGCGTTGATAATAAACCTCCGCAGTTATTTACATCCTTCGGTATTACGTTGGGCGGTGGCGTCTTTCCATAAGTGGCGACCTCACGAGACTCGTCTATAGCAATAATGGTATAAATTTTATGTATTTTAGAATTTTCTTCTGTCATTAAATCATTATAATCGTCAACTTGTTTAACGGTAGGGAAGATTCTTACAGCAACTCCGTCAGCGAAGTCCCCTGTCAAAGGTATTCTGCGTCGTTCACATAGCAATTCAAGTTGACTCGTAGTCAATTCACCCACTCGCAAGTTATTTAACAAGTCGATGAATTCGGCATCGTTTTGTTGGCGCATGTTTATTGTTAGTTCGCAAAACGAAAATTGATGCCACAAATTAATTTCGGCTGCAAACCACGATGGCTGTAAAAAACACCAGTTTCCTTTGACCGGAGGCAATTGCATTATATCACCAAACAGTAGTAAGTTGGCTCCGCCAAATAACTTATCATTGTTTTTATATTCCTGTAAACGTAAATGTATGATGCGCAAGTTTTCATACGACACCATGGAAATTTCATCAATTATGAGCCAATTGATATGACGCCATCTACGTCTTTCTTGTTCGAGTTTAATTCCACTTAAACGTTTATAGGACATGGTGTTGCCTTTTTCAATAGGCAGTAAAAATACGGAATGCAAGGTTTTACCAAATATTTGTCGAGCAGCGACCCCTGTTAAAGATGCTACTTCCACAAATTTGGGTTTAAGCAGAGCGTCAACAGTCGGGCCGTAACAACGTACGATGTGTTCTACAAGTAATTTTAACAAGTATGACTTGCCGCTGCCAGCACCTCCCGTTATAAAAAGCAACATTTGATCTTCGGTGCCATTTAAATCGGCTTCGACCGCAGCAGAAACTTTTCGGAACAAATGTTGTTGTTGGATATTAAGTCCACGTATAGTATTGATGAACACATCATTAGGCATCATTATTCTTTCACCATTATCATCGCAATTGTCATTCATATTAATAATAACTTCTTCATCTGCACATAGTAACCCTTCATTGTCAGCGGCAAGCGTTTGTCTAGCAGCATTTAATGCAGTTGCTTGAGCTAATGCTTGTTGTATTATTTGCTCGGCGTGAGCAAATTCTTCAGGATTAACATTAGCTTGTAAAGGTCGTAATTCAGTTTGCCGTCTCAAAAAGCAAGACTCTGCAGTTTCACCATCCAGTAAGAGGCTAGATTCCTCTCGAAACGGGAGATGACATACAAGTAAGCTATAATAATAGCTTTCTTTATCGCTATTTAAGGTGTAGTATCTAGTGCGAAGAACTGCATGCTTATTCCGTATGCGCATTCGAGTGTTGTCTCTTAATTTTATAAAACGTAGGGGCTCATTATGCGTGTCTCTCAACTCCTCGTCACCATTATCTTCACTCCACGCCGGCTGTGAAACGGTTTCAAAACGTACAGCAAATTCAGCCAGGCTCAAGTTTTCGAGATCGTCGGGTCTCTGTACGTAGCGATCAAAAATGTTGTTATAAATTGATGACTCATTGCCTTCAACTCGTAAAAGCCTAAATCGTTCATTTGGTTTGCAACTGTTAACAAACACAGTCTTCCGTGAACTCATCTTAAGAGGTAAATGGCATAACCTATAAGCACATTCAGGGGCGCTTACCAGACGTTGTGACAAAATTGCCATAGCCACTTTGAATAATTGATGCCATACTGTGCCCCCTTGCCTCTTCGCTCGGGTAATTGTTTCGCGTATTAGATCGCCACTATCGTGTGGTTCACATTTACTAACGTATTTAGCGACGTAATAAGAAACTGCAGTAACATTGCCACAAGGTTGCACGTCAGTGTTGCCTTCCCATAGTTCTAACAAATCTGCATTATAATTATTAACCATACTTTCTTCAGCTGTTCGTCTAAGATTACAAAATCGCCCATTATTAGCTACCGCTTCGTCAGGTCCTAAACAAACAGTATTATCACTAGGTGCCCTAGGAAAACCAAATCGGCAGGATGGGTTAGTGCGATTCTTATAACAAGTGCTAGTGTGCTTATGAATTTGTACGTTCTCTACCAATGATTTTAATGTAAGACTCTCAGGATTTAAGGAACAAGAAATCACTCTATCAATAACCGCAGAGCCTTCTGAGGTGGCAAAGTCAGGAAGACCTTCACACCATACCAACATGTGGAGATGTGGACTACCTCGATTTTGAAATTCAATTCGGTGCCAATAATCCACAACTTTGGCTCCTAAGCAGTTATCATTCCCTTTAATATATTTCATCAGCGCGTTTATGCGTACTGAAAATTGTCTGGCAACTATTATTGGATATTTTTGAACTAAGTTAAGCTTCATTTCAAATGTAAGTTGGTCTATTTCGTTAATGTCTTGATTATCGGCAATGAGTAACGCTTTAATCATATCGGGCCAATGTAAATCATTGCATGAGAAAGTTAAAAACCACGAAGGTGGCCCTAAAGTTCTTACCATCGCTATGAGTTCCGAACAACATTTTCTCCAATATGATGCTGAACCTCTTATGTTTCTCATTGTCAGGTGAATATTATCAACAAGGCCTTGTGGAGTTTGTTCTTCCTGAGCTTGTCGCATTCTACATGACACAGAAATGCTAGCCTTTGCTCGATAATACTCGACAACAGACAAAGCATAAAATAAATAATCGTTTCTATGGAAACGTCTGTCATTAGACATTATTCGGCTTTGAAAGTAATCTAATGGGGTAATTGGTATATTTCTTTCCTCATGAAGTCCATTTTTACCCTCTGGGAAAAGAAAATACCAGGCCAACTCTTCGAGTCGACGCTCTCGTTCCAAATTCAGCGGCGGAGCGGTTTTCCTCTTAATTTCGGCTAATCTCAACTCGGTTACTGAATCTGCGTTATTAAAATCAACAACACTTTCTAACGCGGGCACTGTTTCCTCAACACTGCAAAGCATACTGGTAGTCTCTATTATCATTGTAGATTCAACATTTTTTGCTCGTTGTAATGCATGTTCATCGATCTCAATTGTAGAGCTTGATATGGGTACGCTATTATCGGTATTAGTATAAGGTTGATTGTCATTAAATGGTACTGAAGTTAATATAAGTGACGTCAATGAATAAATATTCAATGTGTATTGATTAGAAGAACTTTTGACTGTTAAATTCCTTCGCAAAACGTTATATAAATCCTCAATATTTTTGAATCTCATACAACAAGCTGCTCCGTGCAATGGTGCCTTAAAACCTTTTGCGCCACGTGCATGAGAATCAAACAAAAAATATGTTACAGATTCTAATTGACGTTTGCAATGTACGGCTACTGTTGTGAGGTTAGCGGTTATCAAACCATATGAATATTCAATAAAAAATCTATTGAGAGCATTCTTTAAATTAGGGAAAGAATTTTCGCTGTCATCATGTACTATATGACCGTTATAAATTGGTTGCTCATTACCGCTAATGTTAACCTGTTGTCTATTATATGTAATACAAGGCAAAAGTTCTGTAGCTGCTAAATATTCTGAGTTCGAATCATCGATGGTAGGTTCAGGTCGAGCTGCTATACAATCACAATAATATTTGTCACCTATAATCAAAATGTAGTCAATGTCATTTTGGCACAATGAGTTGGGATCAATTAGATGAAAAGCCACACAAGAAACTGTTGCAATAGCAGTACATTGTCTGCCCTTAGATTCGGAACTGAATCTTGCATCACCTTGATGATATGAACCGTGCAAAATACTTGTGTCGTTATTTAAAAGCTTGAAACGTTCAATATTTGCAGCTATTCTCGTTATTACCTCATTTCCTTCTTCATGATTGGGTAGTTCACCTGTCACCAGAGGGTCTAGTACCAGTTGCACTCGATCGTCACGATGGACGATAGCCTATCGAACGGGAACAATTTTCCATACATTTTCTAAAAGCGCCCCTAGAAGTGAGTAGCAAGAACGTCACCCGATGGAGCGACTTTCAAATCGCGAGTATAAGTGTCATTTTGATCGACGAGTCGACGACGATGATGGACGACGATAACAAAATAGGCAAATCCGCAGTTTAAGTTGCACTTTTGACAAGTCAAATAAAGCATATCGAGTCCATTGTCGAAGCAAACGAGCATTCTATTGTCACTGAAAAAACTTTGGTGAGCCCGTGTTGTGAGTAGTGTAATAAATAAAGGAAAATCATTATCTTATGTTATTTTGCTTGAAAACTTATTGTAATGGCTCAGGAAGATGATGTGGCTGAAGTGTGACTCTGAGAAAGAGCGAGAATCGAAGATAACGTACAAAATTGTCTTCAACCAACCGTTTGTTAATACCAATATTATTTTGGGTTCTACAAAGGAATGTTAATGAAGGTTGAGTCATAGAGTGTTATTAGAGGCTCATGACATTCCCAGAACTAACGCAGGTGAGTAAAAATTGTTTTAATATGTATATTAAAAGTTACTTCTGAAGTGATCAAACCTTAAAATTTTCTGTTACACAGGCTCTCTAAACATATCTTTGTCATGTCTACTTTGCTAGCAACGTAAATATATACTTACCTAAATATGTAATGGACTTAATTAAAATAACGGGGCGGTTCACAACAAGTTAATTACAACAATAGATCCTTTGTTTCGCAAACTTTTAAGTGGATATTAATTGTTTAGAGGTAGGAAGGTAGGTATCGTTGTGTTAGTTCCATAAACTTAAGAAGGAAATACGAGAAAAACGATACACTACATCTTTATACTTAACATTTAGTAGGTACCTATTATCTAAAGATGATAACTATAGATGTGGACCTTGAACATTATAATTTTATTATTATTTCATAATAGGTAGTATTTGAATAACCTAATAATAGAACTTACAAATTATGGATCTATCTAACCTAACTAACATTGATGCACCAAAGTTCAATGTAATTGTTAATCTTTTTATGTTGAAAAACGTTTTCTAAATTGTCAACAGGGAACGGTTATTTTTATTAAGATGATAGCTACAGCAATTCAACACATCCCTATACTCAAACCATTCAATCATTGATGTGATGGCACACAATTGAAAATAATATTTTCATGTTCTTGTTATGTTACTTACTTACTTACTTACTCCGATGGCTCAGCGACCCAAAGTGTGTCTTGGCCTCCGATATGAGAGCTCGCCACTTCACCCGATCCCTCGCAGTTTCTTGCCAGTTAATGGCTTGGAGCTGCCGAAGGTCCTCCTTAACTACATCACTCCAGCGATATCTCGGTCGACCAACCGGGCGACGTCCAGTTGGTCGGCCGAGATATGCTCTCTTTACGCTGCGATCCTCTCCCATTCTTTCTAGGTGGCCTAGCCATCGAAGTCTTTGCGCTTTCGCTTCTCCAATCACATTGGGTTCAGCCACCAGTTCTTCAATTTCGGCGTTCCTTCTAATTCTCCAACTCCCATCAGGTCTTTGCACAGGTCCTAGGATCTTTCGAAAGATCCTCCTCTCCGCTACCAGAAGTTTTCTTTCCTCTTTTAGTGTTAGCGTCCAAGCTTCACATCCGTACATTAGTATTGGTCGAATGACGGTTTTGTAGATTCGGATCTTGGTGTTTCTGCTGAGGAGCTTGGACGCTAGCACTTTATGTAGCGCGGCACTGCATCGAAGCGCGTTTTGGATGCGAATATCTACTTCCTCTTCTCTTGTGTTCGTGTCTGTCACAGTACACCCTAGATATTTAAATTTAGCAACGCCTTTGTACACGGTATCTCCTACGCGTAGGTTGTTGCGTTGGACGCGCGTGTTTTTGTACCGTTTCATAAGGAGATATTCTGTTTTGGCATAGTTTATTTTGAGTCCTACTTTTCCAGCTTCCGTTTCAAGAACCTCTGCGGATCGCCGAACTTCGTCCTTGGTTTCTCCCAGTAAGGCAAGGTCATCAGCGTACCCTATCACCCTATGCCTTCCATTCAGTTTCAGTCCAACATCTAGTGTTTGCACTCTTTTGAGGACATATTCTAGAACTAAATTAAAAAGCATGGGTGACAGGGCATCGCCTTGCTTTAGTCCAGTGACTACCGCAAATTCTTCTGTTAGCTCGTCCTCAACTCGGACTCTCATTCTGCTATCTTTGGTGGCCACTTGAATCATATCAACTAGTTTTTTAGGGATATGAAACTCTCTCAGTATGACGTACAAGGCGTTTCTATTGATGCTGTCATAGGCCTTAGTGAAGTCCACAAACAATGAGTGAACACTCTGCGCATATTCCCATTTCTTCTCCATTATCTGCTTAAGGAGGAAAATCTGGTCAATAGTACTACGATTTGGCCGGAACCCACACTGATAGTCACCGAGGACTTTTTCCGCGTATGGTTCCAGTCTCTTTAGTAGCACGTAGGACAAAACCTTGTACGCTGTTGGTAACAGAGCTATTCCTCGATAATTCGTGCACCTCTTCTTGCAGCCTTTTTTGTGGATCGGACAGATAACTCCCACATTCCATTCGCTTGGTTGTTGTTCTGTTTCCCAGATCTTTAGTAGGACTTCATATAATTTTGATTGGGCCGCACCACCTCCATACTTCCACACTTCCGCCGGTATGTTATCAATACCCGGAGCTTTATTGTTTTTAAGCCTAAGAATGGCTTCTCGAACCTCTCGGAATGTTATGGGTTCTACTGGGACTTCCGTGTTATTGTTAGTGCATGGAAGTGGATCGCTACATGGGCTACAGTTGAGCAGTTGCTGGAAGTAGTTGCGCCATTGGTTTTTGATTTCTTCCTTAGATGTTATCAGGTTGCCATCATCGTCTTCAAGGAGTTGTGTTGTCGGTTGGTAGCCTTTCTTCATAGATCGCACTTCTTGGTAAAATTTTCTAGCCTCATTAGCTTTTATGAGAGTCTCCATTTCCTGTACCCTCCTTTCCAGGTGATGTCGCTTTGCTCTTCTAATTACTGTTCTTGCCTCCGCTTTGATTTGATTGAATTTCTCTAACCAACGAGGCTCTTGCTCTGAAAGCATCTTATATTTCCTTCTCTCTTCCATTATGTTTTCACAATCCTGATTCCACCATTTCCTCTTTTTCTTTCCTTTCTCAAGCCCAAGTACCTTGCATGCTACGCGTTTTATGGTATCTTTTATATTTGCCCAATTGTTATCTAAATTGTCGTCTACAACTAATTGATTAAAACTGTTACTAAGTTCTAACTGGAAGCTACTTCTTACTTCTTTATTTTTCAAATTTTCTGTATTAATAGATTCTAGCTTTTTAATAAATTTTCTGGATATAACTCGGATCTTGGCTTTAATTTTTACACCTAAGAGGTAGTGATCGCTGTCACAGTCGGCACCTCTATATGTTCGAACATCTTGTATGGTACCCTTGTGTCGATTGTCTATAAGAACGTGATCGATTTGATTTACCGTTCTACCATCAGGGGACTTCCATGTGCCTTTATATATGTCCTTGTGGCAGTACATTGTGCTCTTTATCACCATGGCTTTTGATGTTGCAAAGCTTATTAGTCTTATACCGTTGTCATTAGACTGAATGTGCTTACTATACCTCCCAATGGTTGGCATAAATACCTCTTCTTGTCCTACTTTAGCATTAAAATCGCCTATCAGTATTTTGGCGTCGAAACTTGGTAGTTGATCGTAAATTGACTCCAGGTGGTCGTAAAAGTCATCTTTTTTGTCTTCGTCGGCTAATTCTGTGGGGGCATATGCATTTACCACTGAGATGTTACAAAATTTACTTTTAATGCGAAGTATACAAAGTCTGTCTGAGATCGCTTCGAACCGAATCACGCTTCCGACTAAGTGTTTTGATACCATGAATCCAGTGCCATTAGTATGGTGTCCATCGTCACTACCACTGTAGAACAGAATTGCTCCATTATCAACACTGCACTCTCCTTTGCCCGGCCACCTGACCTCTTGAAGGGCTGCGACTCCGATGTTGTATCTTTGGAGTTCACTGTTGAGTTGATATAAGGCGCCGGGTCTATACAGAGAGCGCACATTCCACGAGGCTAATCTAAAATCCAGGATGCCACGCCAAGGGTCGTTAGTTTTGGGATCAGATCGTTTATGCTCTCTTATCGGTTTCGTAACTTGAAATTTTTCTATGGGAGGGTTGTTAGCCCGCCGCACAACCCCCATGATGTTGGAGGACCACACCCGTCGTTGGTCAGCGAGTCCTTCGGACTTAGCCGGAAGCGTAGCTAGGCTGTACTACCGACCATTCCTCCATCCGCCACCTGGAGGACGCATACGCTAGCACACTGCGCCGTGAGGGCCGGCGCGGCACGTCACTGCGTTTTATGGGGTAAATAGTGCAGACTGTTCACCTTCTTTATTCTGCACCGCAGTCTCCTGTCCGTGTTCGCTAATCTAGCTGCGCACAAGAGTGTCTATTATAGAGCCGACCTGGAAGTCTCTTCCTCCGCCTCTACATAGTGTTGTCAGAGCTGCTGCCCTCTGCCAAGTTCCAAGTTGCAAGTACTTGTGACCTGCCTCTTCCGCCTTCTTTGCCGTACCGATGGACTCCATCTCCGCCTCCGAAGCCGTTAAGGTCTTCACCCGTTACCCTGGGCATGGGTCTGTGTTATACCCCACAAGTTTGGGTCCCTATCCGAACTCAGCCACCAACACATTCCGGCCTACTGAAACGTGCGGTGCCCACCCCCGCGACGTGGACGCGCCGGACAGGGATTACCCCAGTGGGGACTAGAGAAGTAGCTCTAGTCCCCCTGAGGCCGGGTTAATGAGCGTGTTTATGCCCACGCTCAAAGGTTCTTGTTATGTACCTAATATATATTATGAGGCATCAAATGTTCATATTGTCCTAGTTGCATTACATCCAATTTATATAGATACTATGCACACTATGACTCATTAACATTTACTCCTTTTTACTAAATTTCAAAAGTTAGTTCACCTAACTGTAAATAATAATTGCTGATTATAGGGAGTGTAGCTACCTTTGTCAATTATATTATATCATTAAATTTGAATATTATTTGTTACAGAACAATTATCAAATCAGAAGAAGATAAATATCATCTAATGGGAACAGGCAAATTGAAATTTGCATCAAGATGGATGAGCCGTTGATGGCTCATGGCTGTTTACATGATATGACAATTCATGTCTCTATAATCATGTTATGTATATGGAAGTATAGACAGAGTGACAGAAAGGCAGTAAATGAGTGGACCAAACTGCCACAAGCAATTACTACATCTCACTGCTTGAGGCAACTTATGTTTTGTTGCAGGGACAAAATGAAATCATGTAATCTTGACAAAAATATGTATATTTTGATAAAGAAAGAACAACATACAATATACAATTTTTTTATTCTGTATAATATGTGTTATGCATTCACTAAATATATTTAATGTTACAATATTATGCTTTTCCTTTATTTGAAATACAATAATATTTTATAAATACAAAAAACCATGTAAGAAGTAAGATCTTGGAAATATTTTACATAAATTGAGTATATTTATGAAAACACAATTAGACAGTCCTAATTAATGATGTCTTTTAATAATAAATGATTAATTAAATTTGTTTATACATTCACACAAACTATACTTGTTGCATATTAAGTCCAGTGATTAAACAAAAAACTGGTTTCTGTTAAAAAAGAACTACAATACAATACACAGGCACATTCAATACCTAATAAACATGTAAAGCTAATCTCTGCTACTATAAACTCAAGTGATCCATAACATGCTACACTGAGACATGTTAAATTTGTAAACTCCTTATTTGAGTACTAATAATGCCACAGACTTCATATTCTTGCTACACCGAGACATGTCTAATTTGTAAACTCCTTATTTCAGTACTAATAATGCCACAGACTTTACATTCTTGCTACACCGAGACATGTTCAATTTGTAAACTCCTTATTTCAGTACTAATAATGCCACAGACTTCATATTCTTGCTACACCGAGACATGTCTAATTTGTAAACTCCTTATTTCAGTACTAATAATGCCACAGACTTTACATTCTTGCTACACCGAGACATGTTCAATTTGTAAACTCCTTATTTCAGTACTAATAATGCCACAGACTTCATATTCTTGCTACACCGAGACATGTCCAATTTGTCAACTCCTTATTTCAGTACTAATATTGCCTCAGACTTTATATTCTTGCTACACCGAGACATGTCCAATTGGTGAACTCATTATTTCAGTACTAATATTGCTGCAGACTTCATATTCTTGCTACACCGAGACATGTCCAATTGGTGAACTCATTATTTCAGTACTAATATTGCTGCAGACTTCATATTCTTGCTACACCGAGACATGTCCAATTTGTGAACTCATTATTTCAGTACTAATATTACCGCAGACTTCATATTCTTGCTACACTGAGACATGTCCAATTGGTGAACTCATTATTTCAGTACTAATATTGCTGCAGACTTCACATTCTTGCTATTCTTGCCTACTCTCGGTTCTTGAAGTCTGCCGTAATTAGCTAAAAACAAGAAATTATTGAACATTGAAATAAGTAAAAAATACATGACTTTATTTAATGATATTTTTTATTACCTACTCTTGTATTTATCAAAATATATCATTTCAGTTTGCCAACAAATTATATATTTATTAAGACTATGACAGACTTAGAGGTTACCTATAATTTTTTTATGAATTTCAGTAGAATTACTGTAAAAATTTTCTGAATATTGTTTATTTTTAGACTGACTTTAAAACCACATGCATTTAGTAATTTGAAATACTGGCTTGGGAAAATATCACAAAGTAACTATAGTTTACTAACCATTGGTATAAATACAGAGAAAAATAACATCATAATCTTTAGAATACACACCCAGTGGTTTGTATATCACTGCAATTTGTTTATTGCGCGACATCTTTCAACATTTGTCAATTTATTCAAAACTTCTTAGTGTTGAAGTCCTTTTATCCACATGTCTTATGATCTACTTGCTTCTTACACTCCTGAGACGTTCCAAACTCGATCTGCGCACTATTTCAGCTAAACTGAACACGAAAGATCTGAAAGAGTAAGTTTAAGAGAATTAAAGACAAATAATAGGATTGGTTTACTATGTATCTCGTTGACAATGAATAGGTAAACGATGATAGAATAATACTTACTCAGCATAATGTAGGCGAAATAATTAAGTTTGAAAGAAAACAACAAAGGTAATAATTCAACTGACTTATCTGACTGACATTTATAATGTCATTTTAGTGATGCCAGATGCAATTTTTAAATTAGTATTATAATGCTGAAGAGTTTGTTTGATTGGACACGCTAATCTCAGGCACTATATTAGTTGCCGTTTATATTCCGTGAGAGCGTAGTATTTCCTTTGATGGGTGGATCACGGCACAGAAAATCACTGTTTTGTCTGTTCCGTGGGGACGATCTACTCGTGATGAAATCAGTGTCATCCGTATAAATCCGATAGAATACCTCAACCGATAAACTGCATAAGTATATAAAATAGATGAGCGTAGTTGCGGCATCCGCTATTATTTGTATATCTATATTATTTTTATAGGCTCACGCACACCTGTATCCCTGACGGGGTAGGCAGAGATGTAATATTACACCCACATTTCGCCATGAATTTTTAGGTCCCAGTGGTCCCACGTAATAGGAGGCGAGCCTATTGCCTTTACCGGGCACATCACTAGACTCCGTTACTCTCTGCTGTGTTATTATATTTATATTTCATACATATAATAAAACACTAAAAAATAATATTTTTGTACTTTGAATATGTTTAGAAAAAAATTACTCTGTTAGGCTAAGAATCAGTAAAGGAGCATGAATCTAGAAAATAAATTCTGTCTGTTTGTCAGTTTGTCTATTTGTACACGCTAATCTCCGAAGTTACTGGATGGATTTGAATGAAACTCTTTTTGTAATATTGCTATTAGGTCTGGGTCAACATAATTATAGTCTATAATTGATTTTGGAAAGTGGAACACCTGATGCAGTACCACAACAGCCCACAGTGTTCGCCGTAGAACAAACTATGTGGACAAAAGTCATTATCAAATTCCCGGAATTAGGTATTTTCTACCTGTAAACAACACCCCTAAGCCCCTGATTCCAAGAATTGTTTAGGTACGTGTAACATTGCATACTGATGAGTAATCGTTTATCAAAGTAAGCTAATGAGGTAAATGCAATTTAAGAAATAGGTTAGTGGCATTTTTGCTACACTTGTGCTAACACCTCATGGTGACAGTTCTTATTTTGTTTAAAGTTTCAGTGATAGATTTTACTTCTGAAGGTATGTATAATATATTTTCTTGTAAGAATCCTTTTAATGTGTCATAAACATACGTAAAGTAGACTAACTATGAATGCACAAAAAAAAAAAGATGTTTTATCTTTGTTTTCGAACTTATCAAGCTTGGAAAAGCCATGTATCCTCTTGTATCCAGGCTGAATTTTTGATATGGTTTAGCTGCATGACTATGGACGATTATGGCATATATTTTACGTAGCACACTTGAGTACAACTACTTTTTTTTTTTTTCAGAAAAGCTTTACTCTATTAGTAAAATAGAGTTTTTCGAAAAATGGCTAAAGCACGAAAAAGACGAAAGAAATGATCGTTTATTTCATCTAAGTTTGATTTATCTGACATTACTGAAGAATGTCAAAGGGAAATTAAGATGACATTAGCCAATATTTCTTCGAAAATTGCAACAAAATGGGTTTCTTCAGGAAAGTCAAAAGAGCGTTTCCTTATAAGAATAAGATGTGGCTGAAAGGCGATGAGATAGTAATTTGTATGCGATCGACTCAACCACAGCCTTCTACCTCATCCGCTGACCTTTCTCGGCCTGGCAGGCCTAAAAAGTCTTCGAAGATAGAATTAATGACTGCAGAAGAGGTAGCTGCACGGTCAACTGAACATAAGAACGTTGCCAGAGTTATAAAGAACATTGGCATTGATCCAGCTTCCGTAAGTGTATATATTGGCCTTCAACAACCAAGTGCTGTGCAAAGTAATAGACCGCTAAGTAGTGACGAGGCATTAGCGTATTACATTGATTCAAAATGAACAAGTCACTCATACAAGCAGACTAGGACATGGACTATGAAAGTCGGACATCACGTGTCTCCATCATATGAATGAATTGTTAAATAAAAAAAAGCGTGTTATCCTTCCGAGAATCACGTTGTTGTGCCACAATCTCGAGCAGAAATTGAGCTACATGCTATTTTTAATAAAACTGCAGAACGGTTAGTTAGAAGCTCGGAGAGAAGTTGTCACAAGCGTGCTCCACAATTCCTCGTTTACTCTTATAAGTAAATGGGTGGTCTATCATCTCATAGTGGTTATAAACAGAGATTTGACAATAGCGAAGACACTGATGAGTTCCTTTTCGTTTTTTCATTTGTTTCTCTTAGGTTAATCGACGAAGGTAACAACATTATCTGGCAAAATCCTCATCCATCGTCGATGTTTTGCCGTTCAATTAAATTCATTTTTGCCAAAGAAACTACGGAATTAACAAAAATCGAGACTAATAAGGTTTTGGAACAAATAAACAACTTGGAGCCTACATCTTGTGATCTTGGTGGTTCTTTTTATATTTATTATTTGATTTGAATTGACTATTATTTTTTATAAATATGTCAGTTAATAATTTTTGTATAAATAATTTTTGTATAATATATGTCAGTTTATAATTTTTGTATACATACATAACGTCACGCCTTTTATGCCCGAAGGGGTAGGCAGAGGTGTATTTCTACACCCACTTTTCGCCAGATATACTTTAGTCCCACGTAATAAGGTGCGAGCCTATTGCCGTACCGGGCACATTTCCAGACTCCGTGCTGCTACTGAGAATTTCGAGACAGAAAAACCCAATAACACTGCCCGACCCAGGAATCGAACCCGGGACCTCCCGATCCCACGCGCACATTTATACCGCGAGACCAACGAGGCAGTCGTATGGGGTTTGATGTCGAGTTTTCCGTCTCTACGCAAAGATGGTATTTGCATCGTGTTATTCCTTAGTCACCTCTTACGACACCCACGGGAAGATAGGGGGTGGTGACACTTGTATTCTATGCCTTCAACCACACGGCATAATTTATTTAAAAATATAGTATTATCTTAATATATAAAATCCTTGCGTTACTGACTGACTGACAGACACGCTACAGCCGAAACTGTTGGGCGCAGGAAGCTGAAATTTGGCATGTATGTTCCTTGAGGACCGTAGGGGTGCACTAAGAGGGGATTTCCCGAAATTCCCACGGGATCAGCCAAAACGGGTAATTTAAAAAAATTGCAGGCGTAGCTGCTGGCGTCCTCTAGTATATTATACATACATACATACATATCGTCACGCCTTTTATCCCCGAAGGGGTAGGCAGAAGTGTATTTCTACACCCACTTTTCGCCAGATATACTTTAGTCCCACGTAATAAGGGGCGAGCTTATTGCCGTACCGGGCACATTTCCAGACTCCGTGCTGCTACTGAGAATTTCGTGACAGAAAAACCCAATAACACTGCCCGACCCAGGAATCGAACCCGAGACCTCCCGATCCCACGCGCACATTTATGCCGTGAGACCAACGAGGCAGTCGTATAGGGTTTGATGTCGAGTTTTCCGTCTCTACGCAAAGATGGTATTTGCATCGTGTTATTCCTAAGTCGCCTCTTACGACACCCACGGGAAGATAGGGGGTGGTGACACTTGTATTCTATGCCGTCAACCACACGGCTAAAATTAAGTATATTATAATGACTGAAAATATATTTTTGTCCACCTGGCTTGTTCTACGCCGAACACTGTGCAGCCCGGCGAAACTATAAAACATAAAAATGCGGTTTGGCAAAAAACATTATGCCTGATGAGCATTTTCTGATGGGAGATTATTTGAAGATCTCGAACATCTGATGCGGAGAGCCCAGCTACGCTAAAACATATACAGCCATGACGTGTCAGATAAAGTTATTCAGTCTGATGAGCATTTTCTGTTGCCTTATAAAAATCAGAGATCTGAAACATCTGATGAGGAATTATAAGATCCCATCTGCACTATACTATAATTATACAATATACAGACTCGACGGCTTAGCAGTAGTTGTCCAATATTAAGAGGATTTCTTGTTGAGAGATCTATATTCATAATTCTTCGAGCAATTAAAGACCCGAGGAAGGACATAGTTTTTATCGCGATAACCGACATCCACGCGGGTGGAGCCGTGAGCGACAGCTAGTATTGACATATGTATTTTGTATGGATCTTTTGTCAAATATGCCTCTCTAATCTCCAAATACATGGATATATTGTATACATAATATAAGAGAGACAGAAACTTATATTAGAGAGACTTGAGTTCGAAACCATAGCGTTTTTTTTTATTTTGTGGTTATTGTGTGCTGCAATGTGAGTACGTTAATCCGTTGGTTCCTGCTGTCATAAAGATCTTTGACCGTCGTTGTAAGGAGTAAGTAGCGGCAGTAGCTTGAAATATCCTGATTCTGGTCAAAACCATATTATCATTTTAAGTTGCGGAGGTCAGATGACATATGAAATAGGTACTTAATCGAGTCGTATTTACAATCGGGATAACTAGAATAAGTAACTTTAATACTCAACTTTTCTATTCTTCAATCAGATGATTCTATTGTTCAATGATAGCAAATAATGAAGAGTTTTGTTGTTTAGTCCAATGAATAACACAAACGGCTTAAGTTACTAATCTATTACCAGAATATACAATATTAACACAGTAATAGATTCGCAATGAGCCTATTAACAATTTCACATGAGGCTACGAATACGTTGGTTCTACTATTTCACTAATTCTGTTCTTATATTATGAACACGACTTCATGGCCATTGCATCAGTATATCCGAGTGAAATTATTCGTCTCATACATCCACTCGGGCGGAGCCACGTGTGACAGCTAGTTCATAATATTATATTTATAATATATAATTTATAAAAAGACGTTAATTTTTACAATATGTGACGCGGAGTAGTGACTTGGAGTTCATTTCAGATATAGTCATGTATATCTCAAAGCATATTGGTTCTACCATCCATGTGGTACACATTATTTGCATTAAATTGTGAATCAAAACCATTCTCAAGTCCTCTTGAACACACACAAAAAATTTCATCATAATCGGTCCAGTCGTTTAGGGGGAGTTCAGTGACATACACACGAACACAAGAAATATGTATAATATATATAATAATAAATAAAATAATTTAATAAAGATAAAGATGTACCTAATTAAAAGTTAAATTCCCAAAAATAATTGCCTTTGGCAACATTAATTAAGACTTCTGATTTTACAGTGTTGTTACATAAGATAAATTGTTAGTCGTGTATGGTCGTAAAACAAAATTCCATATAAATTACATTACATTTAATAATAAGAAGATTTTGTTAATTTTATTGCAGGATTAATTTCACGTTGCAAATAAAACAATTAAATAAATAATCAAAATAATTCATGACTAATTATATTACAAAAAAATATATAAAAATTGTCAACACTCATGTATTTTAAATCTGGTATTCTGGTTTGCCATCTCCGTCGTGTCAAAAATGTCAAAATGAATGCGTATACTTCATCTCTTTCTTTCCGAGTAGTTAAAAAGAGAGAGAAATAGAGGGCGTGGCCTATGTGCGTATGTGTGCAGATGATCGGAAATGGCCTGCCCGCCGTGCCATTTCGAGAGCTCGTACTGCGGATCAGTCGAAATGGAGTGAAGCACATCGAGCTGTCCATTCTCTACAACGGATAAGTCGTTGGAAAACTCGTACTAGACCCTCTGATCATAATTACCTACTAACATTAGCTTGAGTTGTGAGAAAGATTGATAATACCTATTATATACCTGGTTATTGTTTTACTTGGCACCGACTTCAAAATTATAAAATACTTATTTAATCATTTCTGATTAACTAAATCAAAATACGAATTCCTTGTACTAAGTAAATTTATTTTGTACTTTTTAGATTCCTGTTTGAAGTCGGTTTTTTTTTTGTTAAAAATTATTTTATTATGTGAATGATCTCATATTTAGTGTAACAGATTTCTTCACTAGAACTGGTAGTTTTTTTAACAGCTATACTGGTAATTTTACGTTAATCCTTGATTAATAATACTTAGTAGGGGAAAAGAAAAATCCTTCCTATTGTCTGTGTCGGTAGACAGTAGGAAAAGAAATGCTATTAGGACCCAATGGGTGGAAGAGCTGGGTACAAGATGTCCATAATGATGGTGTATGATGCCCATACGTCAAGAATGCATTTGGCGTAATGTGTTCATGTTCAACCATAATAAATAAGTTGATCGCATCGCATATAATTTTAACTTGTTTTGTCGATGTAATGTACACTGCATACCTAAGCGGATGGTCCTTGTGCATAGTGCGTAGCACAGATTTAACAAACAAGAACCAGATGTAGCGTATTCGTCCAACTAAGTGAGGCACGTTGACAGCTATGTGTGTGTGACATTTGGCGACTGGCACTGTACCGACACGCGCGTCTATGTGTGTGTAAAGTTGCCAGATTATGAATAATCTCCCACTATTTTGCATATAGTTTTTGCAAACGAATATAAAAATATTACATAGGTAATATTTTATATTCGTTTGTGGTTCTGAAGAATTTACCATAGATTTAATTAATGCTTTTAATATGTAATGCTGTTGTGAAAATTATTCAAATAAAAGATACCATTAAAGTATATTTCTTAAAAAATGTAGGCTCCGACTAAGACTATAGAATAAAAGGCAGACAGAGCGCGCGGAATACTTGCGTGAGGCCACTAAAGCAAATACAAAATTGAAAAGCGAATACAAACTCGACTCAGTGCGCTGTGAAGCATCGCACAGTTCACACGCCACGATCGATCCAGCTTTTAAATTCATAAAATGCCGTCCTGCGTTTTTAAACATTGTAAAAGTTGTTTCTAAAAGCAAATACGGGAAGATGGAATATATTCTTACAGATAACTATGGATTATTTGACCGTTTTATAATATTATTTCGATAAAATTCGTATTTCTGCAGAAAATATGTAAGTGTTGCCAGTTTACGTCGACACCGTTTTCCCTGAATTAGGGAAAATGCACTTGTCAATTGATTATGTAGGTACTAATGATTGTCATGTTAATGAAAAATACATTAACGTATTGTAAAAGTATATTGTAGATTATATTTTTTCTTATAAATATACTAATAGGATTTCCATTAGTATATACATTGTTTTGAGTTCGATCCCCAAACGATCCAAATATTCGTCTACACGCGGCTACTTGTCAAGCTATACACTTTGACCTTTGTACCGTTGTTAGACCTTTGTACCGTTCTTATGGCGTAGGGAATAAGTATCAAAATCGTACTTCGACTATTTAGCTTGACTTGGCGCCGTGTGTACATTAAGTACAGAAACAGAAATTATTGATTGTAGCCATTATTTATTTTTAATTGCAATTTTTTTTGGTTCCGATTTATGATTATGATATTCATAATTTATTGTATGCATGACAAAATGTTTTTAGCTAATTAATATTTATGACGCAAGCCTATCTATTTATTTCTCAATTTACGAATAAAATTAGTTAAAACTTAACTCGGAGCCTACATTTTTTAAGAAATGTATTTATGAAAGCATACTTTAATGGTATCTTTTATTTGAATAATTTTCACAACAGCATTACATATTAAAAGCATTAATTACATCTATGGTAAATTCTTCAAAACCACAAACGAATATAAAATATTGCCTATGTAATATTTTTATATTCGTTTGTAAAAACTATATGCAAAATAGTGGGAAATTATTCATAATCTGGCAACTTTACACACACATAGACGCGCGTGTCCGTACAGTGCCAGTCGCCAAATGTCACGCACACATAGCTGTCAACGTGCCTCACTTAGTTGGACGAATACGCTACATCTGGTTCTTGTTTCATCTGTGGGCTCCGAGTTAAGTTTTAACTAATTTTATTCGTAAATTGAGAAATAAATAGATAGGCTTGCGTCATAAATATTAATTAGCTAAAAACATTTTGTCATGCATACAATAAATTATGAATATCATAATCATAAATCGTAACCAAAAAAAATTGCAATTAAAAATAAATAATGGCTACAATCAATAATTTCTGTTTCTGTACTTAATGTACACACGGCGCCAAGTCAAGCTAAATAGTCGAAGTACGATTTTGATACTTATTCCCTACGCCATAAGAACGGTACAAAGATCTAACAACGGTACAAAGGTCAAAGTGTATAGCTTGACAAGTAGCCGCGTGTACACGAATATTTGGATCGTTTGGGGATCGAACTCAAAACAATGTATATACTAATGGAAATCCTATTAGTATATTTATAAGAAAAAATATAATCTACAATATACTTTTACAATACGTTAATGTATTTTTCATTAACATGACAATCATTATTACCTACATAATCAATTGACAAGTGCATTTTCCCTAATTCAGGGAAAACGGTGTCGACGTAAACTGGCAACACTTACATATTTTCTGCAGAAATACGAATTTTATCGAAATATTATTATAAAATGCCGTCTTGCGTTTTTAAACTTTTACAATGTTTAAAAACGCAAGACGGCATTTTATGAATTTAAAAGCAGGATCGATCGTTGCGTGTGAACTGTGCGATGCTCCGCAGCGCACTGAGTCGAGTTTGTATTCGCTTTTCAATTTTGTATTTGCTTTAGTGGCCTCACGCAAGTGTTCCGCGCGCTCTGTCTGCCTATATTTTATAGTCTTAGGTGCGTAGTACAATAAAAAAAAGTGTGACAGCTGCGTAGGCAATTATGTTACGTCAGTCGTCAGTAGGTACCTACGATTAGATTGCATTCAGTCCGATGGATGTAGGTAAACATATAAGTGTGACTGACTTGCAATAAATACAAAACAATGTTAGATGCGTGAGTTGTTAGGCCGCGCTCACATTGGGCCTCAGTTGCGTTCAAAAGACGAAAGCGTTCTCAAAGAACGCTCTGCGGACGCCTGACGCGGAGTCTACGCGGCGACGGCGTTTGACGCTGACGGCAATGTGAGGGCGGCCTTATTTGATAATGTGCAAATAATTACGAAACAGTACATCTACTCACATACCTACTCAATTTTCAACTCCTATATTAAACTTCTGGTTAAACTTGTGGCGGGTTCCAGGACAATTTTATTTAGCTTTCTACAGGAATTCACGAGTCTCAAAACTCTGTGACTTCTATGGTCACTGCTGCTGAACCTGGCTACACAGGTGATACAGTAGTGGGAATGAGGATGGGATACCTACTCAATAGTGCGATTTGTATCATCATCATACAGGCTCTCGCAGACCATTGGAGGGAAGTATCCTGCAAGTGGAATAAGTTATACAAGTATCTTTATCTAGTGAAACATGTCAAAATAATAGTAGTTTCATTCATCAATTAATCTTAAAACTTTATTTAACATTTTTTATCGTCAATTTATTGATAATAAGTATTGTACTTGACAGCAAAACACTATGACGTCACTATGTCATATTTCATACAAAACCCTTGGCAAAGGTCGTTTTTGACATTTCATTAAAAGTGCTTGATTTGACTAGTGGGAAACAACCTTATTACTGGACAGAGGCCTCTTCTAATTTGCGTGTGTGTCACAATATTGTGATAGACATACAATGCTAGGGTTGGCTTTGATTAGGAATGTGAGACTGGTTAAGACAGGTTACCGTCTCTTCAGAAAGATAAGTAGGTAGATATACCTGCTATCTGCTTAGAGTGTTTTCCTTGGTTCGTCTATCACGGTTAGCGTAGTGGATTCCATGCCGTGAGTTACTGCGTCAAGTCTTGTGGGTTCGATCCCAACACGAGATAACACTTGTGTGATCCATAAATTGTTCTTTCGAGCCTGTGTGTTCAATGTGTCCGTTGCTTGCTTGCTTGTTTGTAAAGACCCCCGCGTCACAGGATTTAATCCTTAAAAAAAACTGCGACTGCCAGGTGCAGGTACAAACAGTAACTTTACTGTACGTTGCCTACTTAGATATTTACGTATCTAAGGTACCTACCGCGTTATTCACACCCAGTAGTCTCGGAAGAGAGAGGCTGTCTACACCGGGTGTCACCTCTTTCGGGCTAACAAACCTTTCTGTAGTTAAATTTAAATCTGTAGGTAAGTATATCACATAGTAACGCAAAAATGTTTTATACAGAAGCTATGCACATATTAATACAGCTGTAGCTGCAGTAGCTGGGGCATCCTCTAGTATCTAGTGTTAGACGACCGGTTGGCGCAGCGGTAGTGTAAGCGACTGCTACGCTGAAGGTCGCGGGTTCGATTCCCGCTCAGGTCAAACATTTGTGTGCGTGAACATTGATGTTGGTCTTGGTCTGAGTGTTTCTATGTATAATATGTATGTATTTACAAAATCAAAGTATAATAAGTATAGGTCGGTTCACGAAAGATGACCACTGCGCAGAAATTATTTTTTAGGTCCCCGTCATTGAATTATTACCTGTCCCCGTGGAGGTGCGGGGTTAGGCGCGGGTGGAATGCCAATGGCGTGGCTCCGTTCTTGACGCATTACCTAAATGCGTCAAGAATGGAGCCACGCCATTGGTGCACGAATGTACCTACATATGCGCGACGGCCGCCATTTGTGGTCAACTTTCGTGAACCGATCTATATATGTATGTTTATCCATTATCTAGTACCCATAGTACAAGCTCTGCTTAGTTTGGGACTAGATGGTGATGTGTGTATGTGGTAGAATATTATTATTATTATACATGTTTAGCGTTGTCATCTAAACAACGTTACCTCTAAATATCGAGGTTCGTTTCCAACGTCCGTTCGACCTGCGAGCTGCGTCTCAAGGTCGTGACTTACATTTCTAAATTGCACACGATTTGTTTCCAAATCAATATAATACGCCGATACAGTCAACAACTTATCTGTTCTAATTATCTATAGGTACTAATATTATAAAGCTGAACAGTTTGTTTGTTTGGTTAAACGCCAGCAGTTCGATTTGAAATTATTTTTGTGTCGGCTAACCCATTTAACGAGGAAGGCTGTACCTTAATATATCGTCACGCTATGAGCCTCATGTTTGCTCTTATAATACGGCCAACATTCAAAGGTTTGGCCAGTTAGGTATGTACCTACCTAGTTGGTAGGTATTTTGACACTAGGTATAATACAGAGTAAAGTTCTGGTGTGGCGACCACGTACCGGACGACGCAGCAGGGGTAGGCCTCCCGCAAGTTGGACCGACGATCTGGTTAAGATCGCGGGAAGCGGTTGGATGCGGGTGGCTCAAAATTAGTCTGTATGGAGAACCTTGGGGGAGGCCTATGTCCAGCAGTGGACGTCTCTAGGCTGACATGATGAATACAGAGTAAAAGCCATTGGATGAAATCGGCAGTTTTACGATATGGGCCCGATACTTCTCACATCTGTGGGCCCGACATACAAATACAATACTATATTGATCTGCATTTGCAAAATATTTTAATAATACTCACAACATAGACAGCATACTTATTTACCTAAAATTATTTCAAACAATGTGTGATGGTAATGATATAGACCCTATTTTCATGAAATGTTACTTAGATAGTAAATCAGAATAAACTGTTGAATCGTGCAAAATAAGACTGTATCGCGCAGTCACTGTAGGTACGTGTGCTTATGTGTGTTAGGCACCTGAAATAGTTTTCAAAGTGAATGATGACGAAAAATGTTTTTAACTTTTTGTGACTTAGTTTTTCATGTAGGTTTTGTATTCACTTAAAGTAAATATTATATTCAGCCCTTAAAATATTTTGCAAATGCAAATCAACAACCTGTATAAAGTGAATTAGGTAAGTAGACAGGTACCTACGTCTCGGTCGTTAGTAAAGTTGAAAACCACCGAATACCTATATGAGGAAATGTTTGTCTTTGCTTACTTAACTATAAATAAGTTCTATTGTGTTTTGTATTATTACAGTAGAAACAGGTGTTTCTTTATATTCAGCGACGAAAGTTGATAAGCTATTTAACACGTAGGTAGTAGGTATTTACAATCATACATTGAGTATTTTTTGTAGTATTATGTGGCAAACGAGCAGACGGATCGCCTGATGGTTAGCAATAGGGAAGTTTCGTGCAAGTGAAATAAATTATACAAGTATTTTTATCTAGTGAAACATGACAAAATAATAGGTAGTAGTTTCATTCATGATTTTAATGTTAAAACTTTATCTAACATTTTTTATCGTCAATTTGTTGATAATAAGTATTCTACTTGGCAGCAAAACACTATGACGTCACTATATGACGTCATATTTCATACAAAAGCTTTAGCAAAGGTCGTTTTTGACATTTCATTAAAAGTGCTTGATTTGACTATTTGTAAACAACCCTATTACCGCCGCCCATGGACACAAGCAGTACCACAGGACAGGAGTCACAAGTGCGTTGCCGCCCCTTGGGGTTGGGAAAAGGGATAGGATAAGGAATAAGATGAGGGAGAGGCAATAGGGGATAGGGCCTCCGCCCTCCAGAACTCTCACTCACCGAACGAAACGCAACAGTTTAGGTAGGTACTGTTACTTTACGTCGTTTTTCTGTGAGAGGGTAGTACTTCCCCGATCGAGCCGGCCCATTCCTGTTGGGACCTAAAAAATTCATGGCGAAATGTGGGTATATTACACCTCTGCTTACCCCTTCGGGGATACAGACTGCCTTTGTTTCACCAGCCCTCTCTTAACAGAATCCTGACTGTGTCCATGGACTACACTACAGTTACTGCAGGGTAACTAGGTACCTATCTCGCTAAGAATGCAGAGCTCTCAGATATGCAAGTTTCTCATGATGCGTTCAGGGAATGATAATTTACAATTTATGTATTATGCCACTGCTTACCAATTGCTCTGCCGTAGCTTCTCTCTTCTATGCCGTCGTTTTACCAGGAGTGTATTCAGGGTTGGGGCTAAGAGGTAAGCATCTCAACACCAGCTTCTCCTCTCAAAATAAGCTCGCTCCCTCTCAAAACGAAATCCTGGATCCGCTACTGCGTTTAACAACAAGATCGTGTGGAACTGGCTTTGTTTAACAACATCATCATCATATCACGAAAGACGTCCTCTGTTGGACATAGGCTTCCCTCGACAAGCCTCTGCACATGGACCGATCTCAAGCCACCCGCATCTATCCGCCGTCATCAAATCAAGATCGTCGATCTACCTTGCGGGAGGCCTAGCTTTGCTACTACGTCTGGTGTGTGGCCGCCAGTCCAGAACCTTTCTGTTCCGACTATTATAGGTACTTACTTCTTCTGGCTATGACTGTGCCCTACCCACAGCACTTCACATTGTACATCTTCACGCTTTTATTCTCCAGTGACATACATTGCTATGGAGATGACAGCACTGTAGATGCTCTGTACCCCGGTAGTGCTATCTTTTAGACACATGTCATTGAGTATCGGAACAAACTTGTGTCTTTAACGGAAACCACACTCGACCTGGTCTCCGATTGGGTTCATCGTAATCTGGTCACTTTTAATCCCAAAAAAGACCTCTTTTGTCGATTCTCCAGTGTTTCAGAGCACTACCCTTATTGATATTGGGCCGGTCATAGGGATTCTCGGGCTCGAGATAACGCAAGACATCCAATTTCGCGTTCATCTGGAAGATAAGGCTAAACTAGCCTCAAAAAACTGGGTGTCCTCAATAAAGCAAGAAAATGCTTGACATCGGTGCAGCGCCTCTTGCTTTACAAAGCTCAAGTTAGGCCCCACATGGAGTACTGCTGCCATCTTTGGGCCGGGGCACCACAATACCAACTGCTTCCATTTGACCGCGTCCAACGTCGAGCGGCTAGAGTCATCGACGACGCGGTCCTTACAAACCGGCTCGACCATCTTGACCTACGTAGACTAGATATTGAGTCTCTCTGCGTTCTCTATCGTATGTATCATGGAGAGTGTTCTGAGGAGTTGTTTGGTCTGATACCCGCTGCAGCATTTCACCACCGTAATACTCGCCACAAATTAAAATTCCACCCTCACCACCTTGATGAGTGGCGTTCTTCTACCGTACAATTCACACTACGCCATTTCCTGCCTCGTACCTACGGCCAAACTATGGAACCAGCTACCTGCAGCGGTATTTCCAAACCAGTTCGACATTGGAATCTTCAAAAAGCGAGCATATTCCTTTTTAAGAGGTAGGCAACGCACTTGTGATCCTTCGGGCATTGCAGGTGTCAATGGGCGGCGGTGATTACTTACCATCAGTAACCCGCTTGTACGTTTGTCTTCCTATGCTATAAATAAAAATCTATATTACGGCACTCGCGTTCCGATCGTATGTATAACGTTAACATACATGCAGATTAAATAACCCTAGCTGTTCCCTGTGGCTTCACCCGCGTCCGGTATCTTGACAACAGCGCCCCCTACAGGGTCAGTCTTACGTTGCTCTATAAAGTCCTCTACCTTCCGATTAAATCCCATTAAAATCGGTTCAGCCATTGCAGAGATTATCCCGAACAAGCCGAAAGATAAAAATACAAATCTTTTTATATGATAAACGATAATACTTAGTAGATTACCGTGAAAATCCACAGAATCAATAGGTATGGATCTACTTACTTAAGTACTTATAAAATCAAAGAATAGGTATAATAAAATACTTACCCACTCGCGATAAAGAAACATTGTGTTGTCATAGGTTATTGGCATTACCTTTGATTGTATTATGCAATCAGATAAGTTATTCTTTATTACTCTGTTTGATTCTGAATCCTATATTGTGAGAGTTACGGTTGAATTTTATTAGCATTATTGTAACTGTGTCAATCGAACGTGTATCACAGCTATCAAGTTTAGTATTTGCAATCAAGTTATTGTATAAGGGCCAAATATTTTGGATTATGGTCGACCATGAAGTCTAAAACTCCAAACATAATGTTTGGAGTTTTAGACAAAGTCCGTAAAAAAACATAGTCCATAGATGTTTTGTAATATATTAGGTAGATCTATAGGTACCAACATTATTAGTTTTACATACATACATAGACTCACGCCTGTTTCCCGGAGGGGTAGGCACAGACTACGGAACGCCAGTGCAACGATCCTGACTTACCTCTCTTGCTTCATTCACTCCCATCAAGTTTCTCATGCATTATTAATTTTATTCTGTTGTATTGTTTGTTACATTAATAAATATTATCTTAGGAGCAAATAAAAAGAAAATACCAACATTATGGAATGTTACAACGAATAAAAACACCTATTGTTGTTTGTTCATAGCCGTCGTCATTATGAATATATTTTACAAAGGCTTTTTGTCTACTTCTCAAACAAATATCTGTCTGTTTCCCTATAATGTTCCAACGACCGATGCACAGTTACAAGTGTTACAACAGAGTCCCATTGATTACTTAGATAAGCAGACGAGTGGAACCTGTTTACCGATCATTACAAGCCAGACGATACAGACGCGGCGATAGCTTAGATTATTTTTTTAGCTTAAATTTCTGTGTTGCAACTTGCAGCTACTCGATGAAACTTACGGTGGATTACATAATGATCCTGGGAGTACCTAATCAAACCCGTGGCATTTTTGCACTGGTAAGCTGCGGCCACTTTTAACCGATTGTGCTGTAATTGGTTTTTCAAGGTAGTAGAGCCTTGCCGATTTCAGCATGAATGGGCCGGCTCGACGGGGGTAGTACTACCCTCTTACAGAAAATCGACGTAAAGTAACAGTACCTAAACTGTTGCGTTTCGTTCGGTGAGTGAGAGTGCCGGAGGCCCTATCCCTTCTCCCTGATCCCACTCCTCATCCTATCCCTTTTCCCAACCCCAAGGGGCGCCAACGCACTTGTGACTCCTGTGGTGTTGCTTGTGTCCATGGGCGGCGGTAATTGCTTACCATCAGGCAATCCCTCTGCTCGTTTGCCGCCTATTACCATAAAAAAAAATATATCGACACACACGACCTCAACTAATGACAGACTTCTCCAAAGGGTCTCCCTTTTGGAGAAGTCTTTCACTTTAAGTCATTATAAGTCATTATCCTTCTATGTTGTGATCAGCGACTGGCGAGCCTTCCTTCGAAAGCCGTGCCTTTGAAATTGGGATGATTTTGGGCAATCGGAAGAGATGCTAACTTGACGTGTCAGAGCGCAGAACTCTAGCCACGAGACCTCTAGATTTCTGCCCAACAATGCTCTATTACGATGGTGTCCGGAAGCATTCATATCTGCAATAACAGCTTAATCTTAGGAAATAAAATCCTTGCGTTACTTAGGTACTGACTGACAGACACGCTACAGCCTAAACTATTGGGCGCAGGAAGCTGAAATTTGCCATGTATGTTCCTTGGGGACCGTAGGGGTGCACTAAGATCCCTTCTTTCCCGAAATCCCACGTTATCGGCCAAAACGGGTAAATTAAAAAAAATTGCAGGCATAGCTATTGGCGTTCTTTAGTAACAAAATACGTAAACACGTAGTTTGCAGTTATTCTACCCTTAACAAAAATAACTATACCTACCTATGTGGCACCATGTTCATACAGTTATACGCAATGTGAGACATACAGCTACGCAAAGTTTAAGTTGAGGTAGGTTAAAGATTATATCTATCAAATCACAAGTAAAGATGACAGATAAGTATAATAAAAACTTTAAAATATACCTACGTAATTAACTGCACATTTAGCGCTTGAAATTAATGTAGGTGCAGACAGTAAAAAATGTAGAGTAGGTCAATTATTAAACAATTAAGCAAAACTACTTCATTTGCATTGCAAAACAGATAGTTACAAAATAGCAGATTACAAATATCAAATACTGTTGCCAAGACAATAATTATCTTAAAACTAGTTGTGGAGTCACAAAAAAACTTGTTCGGTCAGTTTCAATCTGCTTTCGATAGCTACACAAGTAATACATATTAACTCACTTGGCGTATTATTGATAAGACGATGACAAATCGGGTACATCTCTTAAAAAGAAAATAATTGTTATACCTAGTTACTACAGCTTAATATACTTACCTTTTTTATAGTAATAGGCGGCAAATGAGCAGACGGATCGCCTGATGGTAAGCAATTACCGCCGCCCATGGACACAAGCAACACCACAGGAGTCACAAGTTCGTTGCCGCTCCTTGGGGTTGGGAAAAGGGATAGGATGAGGAAAAAGGAACAGGGGATAGGGCCTCCGGCACTCTCACTCACCGAACGAAACGCAACAGTTTAGGACTTTAGGTACTGTTACTTTACGTCAATTTTCTGTGAGAGGGTAGTACTTCCCCGGTCGAGCTGGTCCATTCATGCTGAAATCAGCAAGGCTCTACTACCTATTTTATACCCGGCTACTAGCACTACGTAGCGCTCATAGCGAGACTTGACTTGCCATTCGTAACAGATCGGCAAAGTTAAGCAACGCTTGCACAGGTCACCACTTGGATGGGTGACCGTGTGTGGCATTTACATCTGAGCGCTACCGTGCTTCGGAGGGCAGGTAACGCTGTCGGTCACGGTTCTTGTCTAAGGATAAGGATCGTTAGGCCATGTCGGAGGCCTTCGGGCGGTCTGAAAACCGCCTGAAATCCAACACCAGAGTTGGCCACACACTCACACGAAAAACAAACAAAACTCGGCTACTGCTCCGCACCCATCGCACATAGCTTGATGTTATAGATAGAGCGTATAGTCTTCCTCAATAAATGGGCTATCTTTTACAGAAATAATTATTAAAATCGAATAGATTCGCGCGTTCAACCAACTAAACAAACAAACTTTTCAGATTTAATTATACAAGTAGGTAGTAAGTAGATACCACAAGAAAAGGAAGTTCTTATTAAGAGAGACCTATCTATAATATAGAATCAAGCCTAGATGGATACATCATCATCATCAGCCTTTAGCAGTCCACTGCTGGACTAGGCCTCTCCTTTAAAAGGAGGACTTGGCCTACTATACCACGCTGGCCAAACGGGTTGGTATAGGGTTTGTATCAAGTTTTCCTTCTTTTACAGTGCTGTTCTCTGCACAATATGCTTCCACTGTTGGCTCTCACGACACCCATGGGAAGATATGGGGTGGAACATTCCGTATTCTTAATCCGTCACCACACGGACTGATGATGGATAATTATGTAAAAATATTTTCTGTCACATTATTTTCACACAACCATGATTACAAAGGCCTCATTGAAACAAGGTATCTACCTATATATTTAACTACGTCAGAGTTTATTGATAGAGGAGATAATATTGTTAGGTAAGTGTTACAATGGCTATGTTCATACGAATTATATAATCGGTCATACATTAAATCCTTGAGTTATACAGGGTGTAAAAAGACCCTTAACGAAAACTGAAACCGCATATTATACCAATCATTACGAACATTTTTTGCTTCGGCACCATACCTGGGAAATTACTGGTTCAGGAGATATTGAGGCTCAAAGTTACTATGGAATGTTTTAAACTAGGTACAAAATCGACGCAATCCAATTACCATGCCAATCTGTTCTATGTATGTCCTATGCACCAATTGGATAAGTAATTAGGTAGTTCGAAAATTGTACGCGCACAATAGGCTAGTTGACGAAAAACATTTTATAAGTCCGTCCTTTAGATTATTCAAAAATAAGCGATAGGTACGTATTTTTTTATTTGTAAATTAAACCAAAAATGACGATCATTAAAGTTTCGTACAACGTCACGCATTTTTTTGCACTAGATGACGTCACACGTAACTTTAATGGGCTATATCTTTGTTATTTTTTATTTAATCGAAAAAAGAAAAAATACATGTCCAATATTTTTTTATAATCTAAAATACGTACCTACTAAATAAAATGTAATTATTTTGACCCTGGAAACTACCCTATTTTAATTGCGGCTTAAAAAACGTAATAATTTGAAAAAAAAAAAACATTTCCCAAAATTTATTTTTGCTTAGTATGACTTGGCATGATGTCCAAAATGAGTAGACTTCGGCTTGGTGATGGGTCTTGTGCAGGGCTTGTTTACCGGTTAATTTTTTAACCTAAATCAACGCAAGTACATGGGGAGCGTTTTATTAAGGTTCGACTCTACCTTAACCCCAAAAATACCGGTATCCTTAGAGAGCAAAATTATAAAGGTTTTGTATCAATAAACCGGATTACGGGGGTTTTCCCATCTTTCTTGGATGTCGCCGCTACCAAAATTTCGATACTTACGTCTAGTTCATCGCCGCGTCGTAAGTAGGTATCGTTCGCGGTTTTGGATTAAACCGGTTTATTTAGGTTTCTGAAGCGCTCTCATCGCCAATACACTCCGAAAGAAATCTTTTATAAAACCCTTAAAAATCACTATCATACCAATATTTTTGAAACCGGTTTCAAGCCCTGGTCTTGTGACACCCTGTATATATTTTTTTTCCCTCTTAAGATATCTCCCCCAGTAGTCGTTACTTTCTCAGGGAGTAAAGTTACCAGAACCCATACGTGGTAAGAACTTCGCGTACCCGGCTAATTTATAGCCTAAGTTACTCCTTGGTACAGTCAGCGTCAAAAGTTGATGACCACATTTAGATTTTCAATATCGCTGTACACCATAACATACCTAAATTGCTCAACATGACAAGCGCCAGAAATGAATGATTATCTTAAAAGGGCATAAATAGGTGACCATGACTTTTCAAAAGTCGCTAAACAAAGTTATGGTAAAAAAAGCATAACACCACGTCACCAGTCATTCGGCCAGTAGGACCAGTGACGTCCGAGAACTAAATAAAGGAGGTCGTTACATTTTATAAACTAATGTGATTAATTATATTATTATAAAAGTATTTTGAAGTAAATAATTGTATAGATTTTTTTATAGTAATATAGTCTTTTAAGCTAATACAATATTTTATAGATGATAAATAATTGCAACTGCAATGGTTTACATTCGATACAAAGTGATAATTAAGTAGAAAATATTATTTTACATTCAAGGGTAAACAGTTTTACAAAGACTTGAATTAAAACAGAATTTGTGTGTATTTTAAAAATGAGTCTTATATGTATATAGGGGGTCTACCTAGAGTTTGTTTTTCAAACAAACCACGACTTTTGTACGCGATCGTCACGGAAGTTTCCTGCATGTGAAATAAATTATACAAGTATTTTTATCTAGTGAAACATGTCAAAATAATAGTAGTTTCATTCATCAATTAATGTTTAAACTTAATTTAACATTTTTTATCGTCAAATTATTGATAATAAGTATTCTACTTGACAGCAAAACACTATGACGTCACTATATCATATTTCATACAAAACCCTTGACAAAGGTCGTTTTTGACATTTAATTAAAAGTGCTTGATTTGACTAGTTGGAAACAACCCTATTTCCATAGATTTTCTAAAAGCGCCTTTATCGGCCTTTATTATTATATTAGTAGCGATCGATAGAGGGTGCATTAAGGAAATGTATGAAAAGTGTTCCCGTCGACTAGCCTATCATCACCGTGTTAATTTCGTACTAGACCCTCGGATTGGGTTCTAAATCAATCGTAAATATAAAAATCATAAACTAAGTCGACGGTATGAATTTGAACGGAATCTACGTGATTTTTGAAAATAAGTCTTATTACTTTACAAATAAGGTTACAATTCAATCGAACTAAAAAATCTATAATAACGTTGATGGTATAAATTCAAACTGATGATTCTAAATGTTTTCTGATATTATAACGATTAGCAATTTTTGACAAAATGGTGTTCAGTGACCTTTGACAAGTAGTGTTCAGCTAGTTTTGAACTTTAATGATGTTCATTCAATACTGGCGCCCTTCTTGTTGAGCGATTTATGGGTGATAAAATGTTCATTGATTTTGAAAATCTGAATGTGGTCATCGACTTTTGATGCTGACTGTACATCAGCTATCTGTCAGTGAAAGTCTCGTCAAAAGCGAGAACAAACAGACATCAATTGTAAAAATGTTATTTCGGTATGTGTACCGCGTATACATCCAAAAGCATTTAGTAAAAAACGGTTATTTTAATATTACAAACAGACACTCCAATTTTATTTATATGTACCTACCTATATCTAGATTTATAAATCAATGTTATTATTTTTTTGATGAGGCTCCAAGAGCCAATCTCACCGCAATATGCGGAGTAGGGGATCGAACCTGCAAAACACGCTTATATGTACCTAGTAGTAACTAGGTACTTAGCAGTGGAACCTTATTGATTTCAGCATGAATGGGCTCGACCGGAAATCCTAAGCCTATACTTAACAATTTTACTGAAATCCGACGTAAAGTAGGTAATACCAGGTAACTACATATGCGAGTGAGAGTGCCGGAGGCCACATCCTGTAGGTATTCTATTTTTTTTATAGACTCACGCCTGTATCCCCGTAGGGGTAGGCAGATGCGTAATTACACCCACATTTCGCCATAAATTTTTAGGTCCCACGTTATAGGGGGCGAGCCTATTGCCGTTACCGGGCACATCACCAGACTCCGTGCTGCTACTGCAGCTACTGAGAATTCGGAAAAACCCAGTAACACTTTTGCCCGACCCGGGACCTCCGATTAGCAGTCGCACACGCTATCGACTGGACCACTGAGGCAGTCCGTAGGTATTCCTTTTCAGTGGTCCCACTCCTTCTACTTTTTCTTTTCTCAACCCTAAGGGCGGCATCGTACTTGTTGCAGTGCGCAACACAGTGAGCAGCCGGTTCGCTTTTATCCAAGACTTTTGTACTACACTACTAATTCAAATTCAAAATCCTTCATTCATTTGGGTCACAATGTGACGCTTATGAACGTCAAAATAATAAATTTATAAAATAATTACTTATAGACTCTACATTTACATTTACTGAAACGTTCGCAAAGCAATAGGTAGAACCACAAGAAAGAACGGGCAATAAAACTCACGGTCACTCTTTTTCATCGCCAGGTTTTGAATAATACACATAATTTACATTTTGTAAGGTGCTGCAACTGTTACACCTTCTATATCACTTGTATATATTTACTGTACATAATAATACTCAAGCATAATACTTTTGATGTTCATTTGGTTAGCCTCCTCAGAATAGACATGGTGAAACAGGAGCATCCACTTACATTATATATACCTAATAATACTACGTATGTTCCAGTAGGTGCGTAGATACATACAGGGCCTAAGTCTTAATTTTGTTTACCTGTTGATGTCTCGTCATCTCACTGCATGAACCATCACGTGAGGCGTAGGCGACACAATTTGTTAGCTGACTCATGTCTATGATTGTGTTTTCCTCGCCATAGCCAGAACACTTTATTTCATGAGATTCATTTACCCCCAGTGACATTTTCAAGGCAGTTAGTATGTAGGTAAGTAAGAAGTTGTTTAAAGAGAGTTTCTGATACGTCGACGAGGAGTTATTTTGTAGGGGACCTAGACTAGAGTGGAACTACCTTACAGGGCCTACGGACATACCTAGTCTTTTGCTGGATATAAGCTTCTACAACAGCACGCCACTGAGACAGATTTTCCTAACCTAATTCAAACTGGACTCACTGGATTTGTACTTAAATAACGACGCATGTTTTGAATTTTGATTGGCAGCTGCCATAGACTTTATCTACGTAAGGGAAACAGTAGCTACAGATATTGATAGGTACCCATAAATGCAGTGTTTCGTCACATAACCTATAGTCAGTTTACAATCAAAACTTCTAACCACAGGAACTTTTGGTTTTGCGCTTCTAACGATATCTGCTTTGCGCCATATGGGCGCGGCGCACAGAAGGACATAGGTACAGTCACATAGATTAGTACTTAGTGGCTGAAATCATAACCCTACTCGGTAAAAAACCTGTAACAAGTCTTGCATCGTAAATTGAAGAGACCTTATAAAGTTCAATGTAATGAGTAGCACTTGCTTAACTTGTTTCATAACGGTTGCGTTCATAACAACTTGGTTATGTTTTAAGCGGGCATTGCCGCGGTTTTTGTAAAGAGGCGGAATCAATGACACCATTGAATTATTACCTACAGAAACCAAGTACGCGCACGCAACACGCGCTCTTCATTTGGGTCAGGATCTGACCCAATCGGCGGCCGCGTTGTCTGTAGTCAGAGTCGCACGGTAGCGTAATGGCCTTAACACACGCTCGAACTTGGTCCGAACAGACCACGGATTTGCTCCGCCTCCAGACCAAATCTGCCCGTCTGTAGAGTAGTCCGGCGAACAAAATTATTATTAATTGAGTCCGCCTCGGTCCGCTAGTTTGCAGATCGGTCGGATCGGATATGGCTTACGTGAAGCAACTGTCGGATCCGGTCGTCTGTAGCGAGAGCGGATTTGGTCCGCCGGACCAACGGGTTTTGTCCGCCGGACAAGTTCGAGCGTGTGTTACGGCTATAATGGTGTTAACACACGCTCGAACTTGGTCCGAGCAGACCACGGATTTGCTCCGCCTCCAGACCAAATCTGCCCCGCCTCCAGACCAAATCTGCCCGTCTGTAGAGTAGTCCGGCGAACATAATTATTATTAATTGAGTCCGCCTCGGTCCGCTAGTTTGCAGATCGGTCGGATCGGATATGGCTTAAGTGAAAGGCACGCGTCTTTCATCCTTCTTCCTACTATACGAATGAATATTCACATTAAAATTATTTTACCACTCAAAGTCGTTGTCACATAAAACTTTCGCCCGTATACCGACTTTACAGGCAACCAATTTTTTTTCCCACAAATATACATAAATACTTTTTTATGTACTATAAAGAGCATTTAACTAGGAAATCACTCGGCACTTGTTAGTGCTCACGTTTGAGTAAGTTTCGTCAAGATTGATTTAGCCATCGTTAGTCAGTTGTAAAAACTTAAAAAGCAGACAGTGTGACTTTAGAATTTATAATATACAATTACTTATTTCATGCAAAAATTATGAATTTACCCTATTTGTAGGGGAAAGACGTTGTAACTGGCAACTCTATAATTGCGTCTGTGTGCGTGATGCAGCAAGTAAACACAGCACAGTTCCGCACACATAGCGAATTTTCGGCTTAACTTCTGAGCTCGCGTTGTTTGAATACTGACTTTCTGTAGGTAATAATTCAATGAATGACACAGTTTTTAATGTGTTTATTATCTGTCTAGGATTTGACCTATTTTTGGACATGCATGCTGGCCTGTTGGGTTAGTTCTGATTGGTTTACTGCTAAGCCAGAAGTCGTTGGTTCGAATTAAGAATCGTTGAAAAACTAATTGGTCTTTTTTGTAACGAGCACAATAATCTAAGATACTAGTTTCTGCCCTCGGTTCCGCTTGCGTGTCCTTCGGTTATCGCCACGAAAGGCAGGAATGTAGCCTACAAGCTTTTCAGAAGCGATACTGATAAGCTATAACCTGCTGCACGCTGTGGTACTACATATATAGAGTTCAAAGCGTCTTAAAAAGAAATAGATTACATTTAGGCAGGTATATATACATATCCACGATGTCCCGTGGCATTACAGTACTGAAATGTGCAGCCGATGCCTACATTAGATACTAGGAAAAAGTATGACGTCTCTATGCCTAGTTGCACTTGCCAAAGATAAGTTGCGCAAGAATTTACTATCTAGAAATGGCATTTGGCCTGAATCCAACTAAGGCAAAAAATATGAACAGCAGGTACTTACACACACAATATTATTATGTAAGTAGAGCAGAGATCTACGTTGTTACACCTGCTTACGTCAGATACCTAACTAATTAATGATCTAACTGCTGTGATCATCATCGGCCCTGTATTAATACTGTCCCACTGCTGGGCACGGGCCTCTTCTCACTATGAGAAGGGTAAGGCCATGGTCTACCATGCTGGCCAAGTGCGGGTTGGCAGAATTCACATGTCTTTCGAGAACATTATGTAGAACTCTCAGACATGCAGGTTTCCTCACGATGTTTTCCTTCACCGTTATAATAGAATAGCTTTTTTTTCATACTTTCCCCAATGTACCTGAAATAGGGGTGAACTTTTGGCATGTATGTTCCTTAGGGAGCGTAGAGGTGCACTAAGAAGGTATTTCCATAATTTCTCACGGGATTAAATTATAAAGAATTGTGCGGTAGTAGCTGCGGGCGTGCTCTAGTTTAGAAATATAAAAATGCCTGCGTGTTTTCTTCTAATGTTGTGGTACACTATTAACGGTGCGTTAAAAGGGCATTTTTAATGAGTCTAATTATCGTCATAGTGAGGGCTGTCCGGTATACAACTTTCTCATTATTAGTGACCTTAGTTACCGTTAGGTCAGAAATAATTTGGAAATAGTGGTTAATCTCTTTGGCTATTGGATATGGTGGCGTAGAGTAAGACAACAATAGCTTGTTGTTTGGTTTCTTCACGTGAATATTAAAATGAGGAAGGTTAATATTAATGTTTTGTATTTGAGTAGGTAAATGTTCAATGCTAGAGGCTTGTCTTGAAGAATAGTTACCATTTTAGGAGAAAAAAATCACTTCCTCAATAAGACAAAAATCACTGAAACAGGTGGTACATTATAATGGCAACCTTAGGTATGGTACTGAAAGTAGGTACAAAGGAACAAAGCATTACAACGTTGTTTTCTTCGAAGTGTTAGCGTCAACAGGAAATGACGATGGAAAACACGTGCACTTCTTTTTTTAACACGTTAAAGGAAATGCTCGATATATTTTGAAGCAATAAATTATTGAGAAAGGTACAGTGAGCAGTGAACGATGCAATGCGTATAAGTAATAGTAGTGTGAATTGCCAAAATACCTGCCCGTATTGGTATTCACTCAGCCACATTAGGTCATATCCATAGCAAATTGCTATCTCACTTTCTATATTGCTAATCATAGCTATTTGGTAAATTGAACTTTATACACTTCACTAATCGGCGATTGTTGTATACCTACCTAAACTGAATTAAGTTACGGGAATTAAACTGTATCTTTGCATTTGTAACAGAATCCACATTCTATTTGGACAATTGTTATAGAATTATATGGATATTTTTGTTTATTTAGATTGGTTTGTAGTTTGTAGTGAAGGTGTGAAGTTGTGACAGATTAAGAATACAAAGTTACGCTACCCTATTTCATTCTAAAATAAAATACCTACACGAAACATATAGTATGATATAGTACCTTTGGGAAGACACGGAAAACCAAATACGAAAATGTCAGGCCAGCTTGGTATACTACGGAATTCAATATTCGATCTATAGATTTTAGATTCGTTTTTGACATAAGCTCCATACAAAATAATGTCAAACACGAATCTCGAATCTCAAAATCCATGTATGGATCGAATATTGAAAATGGCCGATAGTCGACAAAATCCTTAGATTATACAGACATGACAGAAGTATGAATCGCAGTGAACTGCGAAAGGCTAGACAATGATGTAGTTAGACACCTATTTAAGTATTGACTGAGATCGATTGAATAGTTCTTGCTGAAGCCCTTTCTAGCGTTCGAGTATTAGGTATAAGTTGCATAAGATTTGAAGGTGGCAAGGCTTGTGTCGTCATATTTTGCACTCGAATGTCTTCTGCGTATTTTGGTAATGACAATGATGAACTGTAACACTTCGAGATAATCGAGATATCGTCGTATGACACAAGTGTATTTATAAATTACTTTTGCCATTAGCTTTGCTCGAAATATTTAGTTATCTATTATTTGACGTCTTGCTTACTATCTACGGAATTCAATATTGGAATTATAGATCGATCTGTAGATTTTAGATTAGTTTTTGACATAAACTCCATACAAAATATGTCAAACACGAATCTAAAATCTACAGATCTATCTATAGTCCGAATATTGAAAATGGCCGTAAACTGCTGTGTTTACCTGTTTACACACAAAAAGGACGCATGACTCCATAAGAACGATAATAATTAGTTCATTTGAATCAGTGTAGGTAGGCTGTCCGTTATTTTTTTACGCTACCTGCTTTTACAGGCCGTCCCTAATGCTAGTTTCATTCAACAAAAAAAAGAAACAGACACAAGGCCAGTTTCAAGAACAGCTTTATCGATTCGAATGGAATTTCGAGTTCGTGTGCTCACTAATACCGAAGCACTAGACTACGACTACGGCAGGCTGATGACGATGTGCTTACTAATGACACAATTATTTTTACATTAAGTAAGTACTACGTAGTTAGATTTCCAATAATTAAGGTGGTGAATATGGCAATTTCTGAGTGCCGAAGCTTTATCCATTGGTAGAGTTACTTTTTTATTTTTCTTTCTAGCTTCAGTAAAAGTAATAAGTTGTGCGTCACTGTAAGGGGCCAGCGCACATATAGCGAAGCGCAGTCCAAAGCATGCGAGCGACATTATTTAAATTTAAATGAGGAAAATGTCGATAATATTTTGACAGTGGAAAAATAATATCCGTTACGCTTCTCGTCATTGTGCGCCGGCCCTGACACGTCGACGATAAAAAAACAAATCTACAATTTTAAATAAAACAATTATTACTTAAATGATTATTTATTTAACAACTTTAATACAATAAGATGCGTCCACATGAAATGAACAATAAATACAACATGCGATGCGCAATAATTTAAAAAATGAAGTTTCCATTCGTACGTAAAATACTTCTTACTATTATTATAATACTTTGAATAATTTCACAATTTATTATATTATTTATTAGTTTTATTGAAAATGTTCATTTTGTACTAGTGATTTTACATGTCAAGTTGTTAACCTTTTGACCGTCATTAGCGCGATAAGGAAATTTTCCACAGACAAGTAATGATAAGTTAATAAAAAAGTTATAGTTAGGTATTTCGTTGTTATCTGCCTGCGATGTCGCGCCCGCATTTGTGCTTTAGCAGGTTAAGGTGAAGAGACAGGTGCTTATGTCGACGACACGTCGGTGTTTTTAAGTAATTTAACAAGTGAATCATGGAATATTTTTAGATCTTAGGCTTTAAACTGTCCTTCTCTAATCTTGTTTATCATTATCAGCCTTTAAGGTCACAAGGCACTGATTTACGTGTCGTCACCGCGATATTTAGGCTTTTCCCGCCGTCAATAGAAGTCACGTCATAAGATTCATACATAACTTATCTATAAAAAAAATTCGCTATGACATTTAATACTACGCAAAATGACAGTCGAAAGATTAAAAAAAGTGTCTGTTTCGTAAAATATTGCAGTATTATCTATTTTGGCCTACAGAATGTCGAAACAATTGACACAAAAAACATTAACTACATAATACTCAACATTTACAGCAGTTTAAACATTTAATAGCAAAAAACGTGATAGTTATCTTGAGATAAAAACATGCATAAAGTCGCCGTCATTAACCTTGAAACAATTTACACTTTAAGAAATAGATGAGGTTCTTGTACAGATTATTTTTTAAATTGTTAGGACCTGCCTCATATTCTCAAAATGGTAAATTGAAAAACAATATCAAAAATGCTAAAATGTCACTCTAAATAAATTAACCACAACTACACACTGATAGCATATACATGTTTCAAAAATATTAAACCTTTTCTATAGAATGTAAAGCAGTTCCCGCTGCTTCATAAAAAAAACTTTTTTTTTTTTTAACATGGCTGCTGCTTGTGTTTATGGAACTACTGTTGATTGTTGCATTAAATGTATATTTTAATATTTACAGCCTTTACGGTTGTATGGATATTACAATCTTAACTCTACTTACAGCTTTAGACACATGTGGTAACATTTCTAAGGTAGCTTATTTGAGGTCACATCTCTGATTGAACCTTTTAAGTACAAACTACTTGGTGATTAGAGCACATCTAGCTTTCATCATCAATGCTGGAGGTGCAGAGGTGCTGTTTAGTTGTGGGCTGACTGCTTCTCAAGACCAGCAGGGTCCATGATAGGGGGCTGCTTCTTCACTAATCCTGATAGAAGGGTTTTGATTTGGGCAATGGCACGGCCAGGGTTCAAGCCCTTAGGGCATGTGCGTGTGCAGTTCATGATTGTGTGGCAACGGTAGACAGAGTATGTGTCCTTCAGCTTGGCCAATCTCTTGTCAGTAGCATCGTCACGGGAGTCAATGATCCACCTGTAAGCCTGCATGAGAACTGCAGGACCAAGATACTTGTCACCGTTCCACCAGTATGACGGGCAACTGGTTGAACAGCATGCACACAGTACACACTCGTAAAGACCATCAAGCTTAGCACGGTCTTCCACATCCTGGAGAAGCTGGGTCTCCTTGCCCTTGACAGCCTCCTTGTCACGCTGTAGCCACGGCTCTATCGACTGGTACTGACGGTAGAAGTTAGTAAGATCAGGTACGAGATCCTTCACAACATACATGTGAGGCAATGGGTAGATTTTGGTGGGCTTCGAACAGTTGGTGTCGATATGGCTGATGCACGCGAGGGTGTTGGATCCGTCGATGTTCATGGCACAGGAGCCGCAGACGCCCTCGCGACAAGAACGCCTGAACGTTAAGGTAGGGTCCATCTCATTCTTGATTTTCAGTAACGCGTCTAGAACCATAGGCGCGCAGTCGTCCAGATCTACTTCATAGTTCTGTGTGTAGGGCTTCTTGTCCGGCTCGTCGGGGTTCCAGCGGTACACCGCGAAGGTCTTGATCCTCTTCCCCAGAGCCGGTGACGTCGCGAAAGTGCGTAGCTGGCCGAAAGTGCCCGTTGTCAACCTCAGCAGCGGCATTATGTAATGTATTTATTCACTTACACTGAAAGAATTTCACGTGTTCCCAGTTGAGTAGCACTTAGATAATAATGTTAAACGTATCGTTAATTAATCGCTTTCGAATCGCTTTATAATTATTATTTATAATCAGTCGTATCGATAACACCACGGCACACGAAATATTTTTGAAAGACGAGTGCGAGACCGAATGAAAGTGAACGATTGGAAAGCATTCATGAAACATGAACTTGAAAGGAGTGAGTGGGATACCAGCAATCAGGGCAAATGAAAATAAAACTGCTGTAGTTGCTAAATATTGTATTTAAATGAATCAAATTACTTTACAAGGCTACTAGTTTCTGTTGTTTATGTTTATATTTTACTTTAAAGTAATTTAATATTATTTCATAATGTTATGCAACAAATACAGGAATAATTAAACGCAACACTGATCCGACTGATCGATTGAATGACGCCGCCAGATGAATGGGGGATCAAGACCAACTATAATATTGTTTGGTATTTCGACCGATTTTAGGTACATCATTAATCTAACCCATAATTTCAGAAATAATGAAAGGTTACGAGAAATTCAATTTTTAAAGTTTAATCATAAAGTTAATCAATCGAAATTTACATTTTGTGACACGTAAAGCACGTAAAGCAAAGTGTAGAACAGGCAAAAAACCTGATGCCCGTCTTTTCAATAAGTAAAGATTTTATTTTTATGAGCTGCGGCAACTGTTTCTCATTGTAGGTACTTAAATTAAGAACTTACTTGTAGAAAGTAATAATTACAGACATTAGTAACTAACTGTGTAAGTTAGTAAAGAAAATTATGTTTACCATGACATTAAACACTGCTACGAATATTTTTTCTTAAACAGGGACGTTTTCACCTTTTTACAAAAAAAAATTGGCTGCTAAGCCACTATTTAATTCATGTACTTATTTAAGTCCACACAGCAATAAGAAAAGTTTGACACTTTGATCTTTAAGACGTAGGAAATTAGTATGTACCTATTAAAATCCTATGTTGCAATAGGATTTTAATAGGTACATACTAATTTCCTAGCAGCGCATCTACGACTTTTCGAACCAAGGCAAAACTTGAGAATGGCGCTCCCCTCCCAACACAGTTAAAAAAATACTATCAACACTTTGTATGTCGTATCAACGTTGTTCTACGATACTTCTCCGGCATGCCAGACCTAAACTGCTTAATTTTTCATGAATTTCAGTTTCTAGCTCTTTGAATAGAAAAAGTTCTTGTTAACATCCAACTGAAATAAATTCTTTCAATATGTAAGACCTAAATCAGTTTCATTTTTGTACAGATCTACTGTGGATGGGCCAATGAAAAAGGCAATTTTGACATAGACTGGCCACGAACTTTTGATATCTATAGACTTCTTAGGTAAATACTTCCTACTCTTGTTTCAATATCTATTATAATTATGTCGAATACCATTTTTACATCTTTGTAAAACAACTGAGTTAGATCTAGCTATTCTTAATATGTTTTTACAGATTTCGTCGTGCTGTCTTTTCTCATTGAAATGTCGTTAGTTCTTTAGGCTCCATTAGATTTGAAACTTTTTATGTATGGGTCCAGCTCCTACAAGGCCTGTTTCATGTATTTTACTAATCTCTCGAAGAATATTGTTCTTAATTAACAATTAGTCCAGGATAATTTCAAACTTATTTGTCCAATGTAGCAAACTAATATAGCAAATTACTAGCATCAAGATAAAATGCTGCGGTTAGAGAGCATTCTTCAATTTTTTCCAAAGCTTATGGCAACTAGTAAGTTATTTAATAGAAAACTTCTGCATTATTGACCGCATGTCGGAACTAACAATTAAAATTGTTTGCACAATCCTCAATAAGGGACCATCCATTAAATCCGTCACACGATTTTCGTGTCTTTTCGACTCCTCCTTGTCACAGCTGGTCTCATACATGCTCATCTCCTTGTTCATACAGTGTCACACTTCATCGACCCCCTAATCCCCTCTATATGTGTGACTTGATTTGTGGATGGCCCCTAAGTTACTTTCTGAGGCAGGTTAAAGTTACATGTGAATGTACAAGATTTAGAGAGAGTGTGCTAGACATAGCACGAGTCCATTGATTTGTGTGGTCTCGACAGCTTAGCCCAGTATTGGGTACCTATCTAATTCACTCGAACCCAACCCGAGCACGACCCAAGAGTGCTTATTACGCCTTCGCAATAACGTTGTTTATGTTGGTATGTCTATTGAACATAACGACTTCCCTAAATATCTTGGTGTTATCCTGGATAGGTCAACATCAAAAAGACGGATCAACTGGATGCCTTTATTTTAAGCATTGGTACCGGGATTGCTTTGGTAGGCTTAAACCAACCCCTGTACCAATGCTGTATCCTCTTGCAGGAATAGCGCCACCAGAAGTTCGCCGGGCTATGGCAAGCGTCAGTGAAAGACCGAGAATAGAGAGTGACTCACGAAACCCTTTGCACAAGAATATGTTAGTGGCGCAAAGGCTGGAAAACCGCAATAGTTTTATCAGACGTGTCCTTCCACACGATGAAGAGCGAATACAGACAAGGTCTAGACTGTGGCGGGTCAGTGCAGCATTTTATTCGAATTTTTTTTTAAGGTAGTAAGGTCGTTAATATTTTTTGCGTTTTGTCCTTTGTATATTTACGTATTTACAGCTGTCCAGTCTATCGACTTTTGTAATGAAATGTAAGTAGGTACAGTTTGTTATCATATGTATTTAAAAGAAGAAAAAGATGAAGAGGTTGCGACCGTCGTAGAAGATCAGGTTAAGCCGTCGGTCCCAGCTGTCATGAAGATCTCTGACAGTCGTAAGAGTCACTACCCCTGAATAAACGGACGCTAGTCTAGGCCGTGGAATATAGCTTTAGCCCTTTGGGTTGCAGAGGTCAGACAGGCAGTCACTCTGTGGAAAAGCAAATATTCAGTCAAAGCCGGTTAGACTAGTAAGCAACCCCAAGTTGTAATTGGGATCTGCGCTAGGAGGATGACGAAGATTTATGTTAAAATTGTGTCGTGACTTGAGGTTGCTTGAAATTACGGTTGCTATAAATTCCGTAATTTTGACTGATGCAACATGTTGCATACTTGCAACACTGCTGTGAGTGATCAGTGCTGTGATTAGTCAAAGAAATATAACCTAAGGATTAGTTAGTAGCATAGATGTAGTAGTGATCTGTGGCTGTGATTCATGGCGGGAATGACAATATTTTGACAGTTCTGTATCTTTCTTTAGTTCTTTAGTCAGTTTCAAAACAAATAATAAATGAAATATTTATAAGTTAATTTATCGAATATGAAGAATGTGACTTCATTAAAATCTATCAATACTAACTCTCCTAAAACTCCGGGCGGTATTAGTAAGGCTTTATTGACACCATGTCGAAGACTTGGTCTTTCTCGAAATTGGAAGAAAAGTGGACCCTCTCCGTTCATTTCACCTTTATCTTGTAATAGTCAAGTTGTAACCGAAGATAATAAGGAAACCAGAAAACGAAAACAGCGGATACCAGATGCAAATATTGAGGCAACACCAAATGCTATAGATGATGATGAAAATGAAGAGCAGACGGAAAACACTGATAAAACTCCTTCTAGAAATATTGTATTACCTCGTAGAAAGAAGTCTAAAACTCTTATAGCGACCATTAACACCTCTCAAGAGGATATTGAACCTCAGTTGGAGGGCATAAGTGATAACTGCAATAATAAAGATGAAACTGTAGAAGAGTCAGTTAGTATTGATATTAATAATAGTGTAAAAACAGGGGAAGTTTCTACGCCTGTGCGTACAAAGTCTAAAAAAAGTAAGAAACGAAATTCGCCACCTAAAATTGAACCCAAGGTTATCAAACCAGATGTTATAAATAAGCCAGATGATTCTAACAAAGATGACAAACCTACTGAATGTGAAGAAAGCACTCCATCTATAGACCAAATCAGTAAAGATCAACCAGTTTATGCAGTCAAAGAAAGGAGTCCAAATGACCTCAGTAAGGAATGTGTTGTTGTGATTCAAAGAAAAATATTTAAAAATATAAACAATAATAAAACTACCAAAACACCCAATACTGAACTCACTCAGAATAATGAAAAACCTACAGTCAGTGATGCTGAGTTACAGAACAAGCAAAAACCTATAGAAAATGATTCAGAGTCTGATGAAGAGCCTTTAATTAATATTCATAGACAAAATTCTAACAAAAGTAAAACTACCAATGTTATAGATGAAGACAATGATTTCATTGACAGTAAAATTATCAAACCTAAACCTAAGAACGTGAATACTACAAAATCACCTAAAAACATACTTAAGGCAAATAAAACCAATAAAATGAAACCTGAGAAGATAATAAAAGAACCAAAACCATCATCACAAGATTGCTTTGATGATGAAGATGATGATTTTGACAACAAGAAGACGATTTTAATAAGAAAAACTTATGATAAAGTCTCAAAGCCAATTAAAGCTAAGTCTACTGGTTCTGTAACTCAGAGAGATATAGAGAAACTCAAAGACAGAATAGAGGCTAAGAAAAAATTACTACTTGCTCAGTCTTTGACTCCAGAAACAGAAGAATTAAGAACCCTAATTAAAAAGTGGCAGAAAGGATGTCAAGATGCATTAATGGAATTGTTAGATCTGATGCGGGACAAGTGCCCTGATAAAGCGAGAATGGATCATGCAGAAATGTTGAAAGCGCTAAAAATACCACCGTCTTTAGTAGGTTATGATTCAGAGAATGATTGTTTCAATAGCCCAGATGATGCTACCATCATCTTGGGCAATCTTAAGGATATATAGTTTATTTCATTGATTAATTTTAAGGAATTTATTAATAAAAGATACTATTTTTATTGAGGCCCTATTATTTCATAGAATCTAAGTATTATTGCTTCTTCTCTTTGGATTGTTAGCAGATCTATATTTTTGAGAATTTCTTCTGTAGAACTAAGGGTTTGTCTACTCTAGACTTTGAATTTATCTACCTGATATTGCAATAATGTTACTAGTCCATAAAGTTTTGGTCAATAGAGTGCAGTTTATTAATGACTAGCCGTTTCCTGCGGTTTCACCTGTGTCCTGAGGGAACTTCTTCCCATACCCGAAAAACCCAAAAATCTTATGGATCCCTATTTTTTCTAAAATAAAATATAGCCTATGTTACTCGCAGATAATGTAGCTTTCTAATGGTGAAAGAACTTTTAAAATTGGTTCAGTAGTTTTTGAGTTTATCCATTACAAACAAACAAACACACAATTTTTTCCTCTTTATAATATTAGTATAGATGTAGAAATATAAAAAATCTGGAGTACTTGGTCGCATAGCTGTCATAAATTAATTAGTAAAATAAACTAAAATCCTGTGTAAAATCATTTATTAGAACCAAACAAAATTACATACATATGTACTACAGACTCAACAACAACCTACATAACTTAAAATCTATGGGATCTGATAGGATTTTCTGGATCAAACAATTTAGGGTCCTTCAAAAATGTCTTGTCTTTGTAGTAGTATGGCATATAGGCACAGTTCTGAGCTTTTCTGATTTCATTTTCAACTAAATCCTGTTTGGATTTACAAAGGCCAGTAATGTGTCTGCCGTAAATGCGGCCAGTGTATGGGCTCTGGAACTGTGATAACAATCTGTAGTTTTTATAATCTGGTGTTATGTTCAACTTGCATAAAATACATTGACGGCGTTCTTTTTTGTAAGGGTTTTCCATTTCAACTGGGCTGTCATCACATTCAGCCAATTTTGGGTCTGTGGATGAATATCTTATTGCCGTTGCCCGGTAGGAAGTTGGCACTGAAAGAAAAGACATCATTGTTTTTTATTTCATGCATGTTGATGGCGATGAGATGAATTTTTCAATTTATTATTATCTCTGTGAATTAATTCTGACGTAAAAATGCTGGTTTTAATAGGAACATGTTAAGGGTAGACGAGGAACACCAAATAAAGGAAGGGATAGAGTAATTTAATATTATAAATTACATTAAAAAAATTCGAAATGTTAGTGTTTGTGTATTGAGTAACTTGTTAAATTTTTAATAGGAAATAGAAATAAATACATACAAACAAATCGAGTCAACATAGTTTTCAACAGAGCCATAGTTTATATCTATTCTTTCTTGTTTTATTACATAAAATCTCTTCAAATTATTTTAATAACATAACCTTAAAATGTGTTAAATGACAGAATTGACAGATGTTTCCGTCGACGTAGTGAATAGTAGTGATGCGCTAAACTTGATAACCAACCGTCAATAGTACAGTCCATTCACAGTTATTTTACCTCTGACAGATGTCGGTGTTTATTTTCTTTATGTTGGAATTGTACTCTGTGATGACAGGAATGTAAAATAGGGTTACCCGTGCATAACATTTTACCCAACATTAGTGGAAATACTTCAAAAATTCAAATGCTTGAAGCTCATGGCCGCAAAGTGGTTAGATTACCGCCATACCGCTGAGAGCTAAACGCGATTGAACTTATGTGGAGTCTCATTAAAAGGCGAGTCACAAGCAAAAATTTGGGACAAGAGGCAACCAACATTGTGAACTTAGCTGAAGAAGCTTTTCAATCTATCACTGCAGAAGACTGACAAAAACAATGCAAACATGAGCGCAACATTGAAGACAAGCTTCGTGAAACAGATGGGTCTACGGATGCTAAAATGGACAGGTTCATAATAGAATTAAATTCTGAGTCTGATACAGAATATGACAGCAGTTACGAATCATCATAACATTGGCAGTCCACATGGATCATTCTTATAGACTCACGCCTGTTTCCATGCAGGGGTAGGCAGAGGTGTAATATTACACCCACATCATTCTTATTCAGTATAAATATAAGAATTAAATTTGCAATTTTTGTATTGCAGTTTTTGATAATTAGAACCTCACGTTGCGTTGGCGTAATTATGATGCGTTTACCTTTATATATTAAATAGACAACATTTTTATTATAACTACTTATCTTCATAGGAAATTAGTTATTTCGTAAGAAAATAAACGTACATGCATATAGCCATGCCAATATCAAGAGGTTTTGTTACAAACATTACTTCCAAATATTTAATACGATCACTTAGGCAATAAAAAAATAAGTACATTTTTAGCAATAATGTATATTTAAAATGGGAGTATTATATACTAAATATAGCAACACAACGCCCAGGTTGGCCAATCTAACAGCTAGAGGTAAAATAACTGTGAACGGACTGTACATAAATGTTCAGCATACCAATATGATTTATGACCAGACAATGAAGGTATAGATAAACATGGAGGCCACAGCTGCAACAAACCCTTGAGTCAAATACCTACATTTCTCTATCTCACTCTCTGTGGTCTGACCTCTCATTTTAGCGTGGATTTAGTATTGCTATCTTCTTATTAAAATCTCCGAGTAAGCTCTTAAAAAGAGCCGACATATTAAGCAAATCAGAAGTTTACACGGTCAATTAATGTGTATTTAAATCAAGAGTTGAAATCCAATCACTTGTTAACACTCCCAATATTGTAGGTCTCGAACGCTTATAATCATGGTTGGCGAGACAGTGAATTATAATCCCATTTCCTAAGGATTTGGTAATGTGGCAACATTGGCCACCATATGTCAAGTAAATCTTGTCAATATGGCAGTGGTTGGTTGAAAAGAGATGGTATGACCACAGTGAGCGAGATAGCGATACATCATTTGAGCTTCAAGTAGGTATTCGGAGTGCGGTCTCCATGTTTATCTATAACTTCATGTTTGGTATCCTAATTTTATTACTAAATTAATATTTTCAGGGATTAATAAATATTGTTTTTCTAACCGTAAAACTTATAATTATTTCATAAACTCAAAATGGTTAATCTATGAGCTATGACAGATAATTTTATTTTGGGGCTCAAGGCCTTCGAAAGGCATTCGTTTTCTTCCAAAGATAAATAAATTTTAGTGTTAATTCCTCCCTCCTGCCTGTTATTATTTTCTCTCAACAGGTTCTCTCTCCCAAACAAAATCCTGGAGCCACCACTGGGTTGATCGTGATTTTCAGACCAGACAGATTCTGCCATTCTGCAATCTGTCATTTGAACAGTCTTGTTGTAAAACTTAGCGGGTTAGGATAGACACCGCAAAGTCCGTAACGAGATTATTTATATGGCAGAAGACCAAAGTAACTAACATAGTTTAGAAGTGTATCAAACTGACAATATACGCAGTAAGTAGGTTCTAGAATGGTGCCCACGTCTTGCGTCTTGGCAAGCATGCGACGAGGACGCCTGATACCTAGTGGTTAAATGACAAAAACGTGAGGCCTAGCACTGGCGCTTAGCACTGGACTGCAATAGACTGATGAGAAGACTGAAGAAGATGAGTCGTCAATCTATTCTCGTTTAATTATTGAACTTTGGTGGAGTGCATGTGTCTAATTCAGGATCTTATTTCTCTTGCCAACCTGGCTAAATGATTATCTTAGATATACTTATTTTCGTTCCCTCCATGTTTTATCTCCTGTATCTACTGCCAGCATAGGCTGCGACCTGCGCAGCTCACAATGGGTGCGGGGTCAATAAAGTTAGACATCGCCAAGTCATGCTGTCACATAGGTACATACATAACATAACGTCACGCCTTTTATCCCCGAAGGGGTAGGTAGAGGTGTATTTCTACACCCACTTTTCGCCAGATATACTTTAGTCCCACGTAATAAGGGGCAAGCCTATTGCCGTACCGGGCACATTTCCAGACTCCGTGCGGCTACTGAGAATTTCGTGACAGAAAAACCCAAGAACACTGCCCGACCCAGGAATCGAACCCGGGACCTCCCGATCCCACGCGCACATTTATGCCGCGAGACCAACGAGGCAGTCGTATAGGGCTTGTTGTCGAGTTTTCCATCTCTACGCAAAGATGGTATTTGCATCGTGTTATCCCTTAGTCGCCTCTTACGACACCCACGGGAAGATAGGAGGTGGTGACACTTGTATTCTATGCCGTCAACCACACGGCATAGAATACAAGTGTCACCATGACAAGTGTCATGCTGTCAATAAGCAATATTAGACTGTTTCGACTTTAAGCGCCTGAGAAAATCTGATTAGCAAATTAACGATCGTCGGTCATACGAAAAGATCTAAGTCGTTGTCAAACTACTTACATAATACCTACAACTTGTACAGTTTATATTAGATAGATAGATAGATGTATTCTTTATTGCACACCAAAGTAAAGTACATTTTATATAGTGACTTAAAGCTAAGTTTCATGTACAAACGGCGGCCTTATCGCCAGGGGCGATCTCTGCCAGGCAACCTTGGGATGGACAGGAATGATTAAAGCATTATTGTGGGCATGGTGTAGCTTTAAAGTTAAATAATTATCAATAAGATTATCCTAAATAAGATACACATAATTATATACATAAATAAATATACCTTTTACTTACATACATAAAATACATACATAATTTATACAAATACAATTAAATATATATCAATATACTAAATAATATAGATACAGTTTATACAAGTGATGCTTATTATTATTATTATTACCTCTACACCGTACTTCGGCCACGGCGGCCAGTCTCATTACTCATATGAGACTAGCCAACTGCGCGGGACATATCATAGTGCACAAGTGTGAGCCAACACAAGTACACTCTCTATTCCCTCACTCTCTTAGTCCGATGGGAAGCCACATGCGACACGAGCGGAGAGAGATTGGGTGCAGACCCAATGGCTGAACGTGCTTTACGTGCACGGGGTAACACCACCAACTGCCAGACTCCGAACTTCTATTGGATGATTCACAATATAAAAAATAATTAAAAATCCAATATCACTTTATTTGTTAAACCCGGGAATCAAACCCGATCCTCATGATCCGCAGTCGCTTTCACTACGAGGCAGATAGCACTATAAGAAGGATAAGGCTTGCTACCTTGCTAGCCTAGTGCGGGGTGGCAGACTTTATAAGTCTTTGGGGAACATTATGGAGACAAGTCTCAGACATCGTCAGTCTTCTCACGATGTTTTCCTTCAAGGTTTCATCAACAGCTCTATGTACTGTCCCACTGCTGGGCACGGGCCTCTTCTCACTATGACAAGGATAAGGCCATAGTCCACCACGCTGGCCAAGTGCGGGTTGGCAGACTTCATGTATCTTTCGAGAACATTATGGAGCACTCTCAGACCTGCAGGTTTCCTCACGATGTTTTCCTTCACCGTTTAGCAAGCGATAATTAACAAATTAATACGCACTTAACTTCGAAAAGTCATTGGTGCGTGCCGTGGATTCGAACCCGAGACCTTCTGCGTAGCAGTCTGTCGGTCTCTCCACTCGGCTATTGCTGCTTTTTTTAATTCAAGGTTTAACATTTATTTCAAAGTTAAACAGGTGATCATTAGCAATGTAATACTTGTACATCCACTCGACTATAATCATTCGATAAGTCCATCTTACTTGAAATATTTTCATTATTTATGTTTGTACGGTGACGAAAATATTTATCTTTCTTTCTATTATTAAAAAGGTATGTGGAGTACGCTTAGGAAGAGAATTACGAAAGTTTTAAACGAGATAGCTACCTCTGTGACTCAAGTTAAATGGATGCTGCAGTGCTGCTCTACAGAAACTGGTAAAATAAACATCTAGGGTTATTGACTAAGTACCCGCTATCCATACACACACAAAGACGATTCAGTAATAGACATGAATACAACAGTCAACACATAGATGAAAAAGAAATTAACAACGCCAATCGAATAGACCTAGATTTAATTGAGTTGTTATTTGTTTTTGGAGCGCTCATAGCGAGACTTAGCTTGTCGTTCGTAACAGATCGGCAATGTTAAGCAACGCTTACACAGGTCGCTACTTGGATGGGTGACCAAGTGTGGCATTTACATCTGAGCGCTACCGTGCTTCGGAGGGCACGAAAAGCTGTCGGTCCCGGCTCTTGTCTTAGGATAAGAGTCGTTAGGCCACGGCGGAGGCTTTCGGGTGGTCTGAAAGACTCCGACGCTAGAGTTGGCCACACACTCACACGAAAAACAAACATTGAGTTTTATATTATTATCTCCGGTTGCTATAGTCAAATGATTGTGGACAGCCTATATATTTTTAAATGGACAACTTACAGCACACAAATAAGTTTGCACTTACATACATTAGTATAGGTACAAACATTTAAAGTTACTCATAAGTACTGTGGGAGAGTTCAAATTTTACGAGACATTTTTTATTATCATCGACATTTTTATCCTCGTGAAAAAGACATAAACGCGTTCAGTGTTGGTTCCAGGATTAACGATTATTTTTATTTCACAGAGGCAAGTCTCTAAAGGCCTTGCCACACGGCACAATTTTACCACTGATCAAATTTTGAAATCACTGATTTTGATTCCGTCCACCCGATAGGTTAAAATCTGGTGATACCGCCCACCCGATGAACTTGAGTTGGACGACTGGCGTCTACACGTCACGATTACATCAAGCGATTTAGTACAGTTGGACGTAAAATTGTGCAGTGTGGCAAGTCCTTTACTCTTCATTGGGGGCAAAAAGGACGTCGACTGTCACCGCGGTGGTTTTAGTGGGTAGATACCGAACGCCTGTAAGGGAGAGTCGCACATTGCCTCTGCCTGCTCCAAGAAGCGTTGGATGACTTCGTAATTTGGGTTTCCACCATGAAGAGCAAAATATTGATAAGGCGGAAAGGTTTCCGCCAGAGACAGGGTGCCACCAATAGCAGTATAAATCATTATCATCATCAGCCTTTAACAGTCCACAGTCCACTGCTGGACTAGGCCTCTCCTTTGAAAGGAGGAATTGGCCTACTATACCACGCTGGCCAAACGGGTTGGTATAGGGTTTGTATCAAGTTTTCCTTCTCTTACAGTGCTGTTCTCTGCAGAATATGCTCCCTCTGCCGGCTCTTGCGACACCCACGGAATTATATGGGGTGGTGACAATCCGTATTCTTAATCCGTCACCACACGGACGTACCTATACCTAAATGTCACCACACGCAGTATAAATATTGTATGACAAACTCATACGATAACAGACTGTACAAGCACAAGTATAACCTTAAAATATCTTTAATAGGCGTCATCTGTGGAACTAGTGAGAATGATCCAATTTAAAAACGGAGATACCTATCAATGAAATCTTGGTCAACAAAATTCCGAAAGGTTTCCTTATTCACTTTGAGCTCTATTTATATTACATTAGGTTTTTAATAAAACACGATTTTATTTAAATCTTAAATGTATTGCGTTCGTTCCTAAATATGTTAAGCAAACGACTTAAATATTCGGCCAATAATGAAATATTAATAAAATTTTCGAGGTGAACTGGTGCGGCTTAGCATTTTTAACTAAGAACATAGATGAGAGAATTCTCTCATCTGTGACTAAGAATTCTTCATAGTCTTGTGACTTAATTTCCTTAATTGACATGTGTTTTTATCTTAACACTAGAGGTCGCCAGCAGCTACGCCTGCATTTTTTTTTATTTACCCGTTTTGACCGATCCCGTGGGAATTTCGGGAAATCCCCTCTTAGTGCACCCCTACGGTCCCCAAGGAACATACATGCCAAATTTCAGCTTTCTGCGCCCAATATTTTCGGCTGTAGCGTGTCTGTCAGTCAGTCAGTAACGCAAGGATTTTGTATATTAAGATTTTACAATACCTAATTAGTTTTTGGATTTGTTTATCTATTTGTGAAGTCTTTCTCGATTCAGGAGATCGTGCAGGCCTTGTTTAATAAAAAATAACCTTAGCCAGTAGTCTGACACTGAGAGCACGTTAATGCATCGCTCTCACCTGCTAATTTAATTAACTGCATTGGTACAGTCGGGCATATAAGTTAACACCCATAATATGCGAAACTTCGTATAGCTTTATTGTAATTCTTTTTAGGTTGCATCTAGCTGGGTTCCCACCAAGAACTTAGGGTCCCAAGCCAACCTCACCTGCAAGTGGTGCACCTGCCGATCAACAGACGAGGCTCTGGCAAACAAAATATCGCGATAAGCGGCAACAGGCTCGCCACCTATTACGTGGGATCAAAACACTGGCGAAAAGTGGGCGTTTAATATGCCTCTGCATACCCCTTCGGCGAAACAGGCGTGAGTCTATGTATGTAATTCTTTTTATATCGTCTCGTCTGTAATCCCCAAAGGGTAGGCAGAAGTGCAATATTACACCAACATTTCGTCTTATGAATTTTAAGTCCCATGTGGCTAGCTACCGGGCACATTGCCAGACTCCGTGTTACTACTGAGAAATAAGAAAACTCAGTAACTCTTTTGCCCGACCACCTCTCTAACTCAAAAGCAATGTAGTTGCTCTACCTAGAAATAACTCAGTGGGAGAGCCCAGACAACGACGCATGGGGCCTGAAAGAATTTTTAAATCGGACCAGTAGTTCCTGAGATTGGCGCGTTCAAGCAAACAAACAAACTCTTCAGCTATATATATTTATATGAGATTTTTGTAACCATAAGGAAATGTTAGTATAACTTTATTGAGTCTTTTCAGTCTCTTTGAGATATGTCGCTGACTGTACATACCTACGTGACGTGTGTCACAGTTCGTCGCACATTTGACGTTTATACTCATGGTCCTCATGGAGCAATCATTACTCGTCACTACTCCGCCGCGTCGCATTATTGACACCGAGTTAAACCAGCCCGATGTCCACTCAGTATACACATGTATGTATATATACAGCGTGTCACAAGACCCATCACCAAGGGCGGAAGCCCGTGCAGTTCAATTCGTTTCCATTTCCACTGAACTGCACTGACTTCTACTCCCTGCACCTGAGTCCGGTGCAGGGAGTGGCGAATGGTCTCAGGGGTAGCGCAGGTCGTGAAGATCCCTAAGGCAAGACTGGTGGACTATCCTTCTCGAGGTTGCCGCCCGTTCTTGGTCCAGTTCCTTCAGAAATGGATGCAACCAAAACCTCCAGCCGAAACACAAATAACAGGCACTTTACACACGCATACACACACACGTACACACATGCGCGCACACACACACATTCACTTACACATCTCTTCACCAGGCCCCCTCGTGGCCGGGTGGGCTTGAGCCCGTAGTAGACAGCCACGGGTAAGAGAAGTTGACCACCTGCGCTAGGACCTGCGCAGTCGAGCGCCGTACGCGGGGATGACGGAGTCCTGGGGGGTTGAGCCGAGCGGCGCTGGCGGTAATGCGACCGTGAGGCAACTCTTTGGTCCCGATTTCACGCAAAACGGTAGCCCCCGCTGTGAGCCGCAGCGGGGGAAATGGCCATCGTGTCCCGTCAGAGGGCCACGGGCTAGGGACGTAGGATCCACATCGACAGTCGGATTTATTTCGGCTGTTGATGTGGTTGGTGAAGGCTATACTGAGGGCGCAAGCGAGGGTGGACGGCTAGAGTTGGTAACTCGGCTCAGGCCGTTAACCCAAGCGGGCGCCCAATGTCGTGCTGTAAGCCAGCCCCGCGTTCCTATATCCCTCTGGTAATCCTAACGTCCGGTATGACGTTCCCTGTTGCGGGCTCCATGGAGGGTGGGAAGCCAGAGGGATGAAGTCTTGTAAAAACATTTATGGATACCGTTATCCCTTCCATTACCCCAACTGCGACGGTGGCAGCGAAAGCTGTTCCCGCCGCAAAACCAAAACAGATGGTTCACGCTGTGGCCTCGGCTGCAGAGGTTATACCATCCCCCAAGGACGGGACTTCAGCGCTGGCTAGCACTAGTACTGGTCCCGTCCTTACAATCGTCAGCCCGTTCGAGATCAAGCGGGAAGACGACTCCTCCTTCGCGGGCTGGCAATTGGTTGGCCACAAGAAGGGCAAGGGTAAGGGCAAGACCACCAATCCTGTTCAGCGCCCGCCCACTAGTGGCCCCACCACCGTCGAAGAAGAGGAAAAACCTAAACAAGAGACAGTGCAGGGCGTCCAAGCAGAAGGCTGCACAAACCGCTGCTGCTGCCGGTGCTGCCTCTACAAAAACAGCTGAGCAGGCTGCCGTCGCAGGTCCCAGCAATGTGACCAGTGCGCAGCCCACACTCAGCAGTGAGGGGTGCAAGAAGGCCGGAGGCAGTACGAGGAAGCCGCCTGCCGCCAAGCGGCGAGCTGGCCACCCTGGACGGCAACCAGCCACTGCACCACCGGGCAACACAGCAGGTAAACTGCCGGAAACAAGGACAGAGGTGAGGCCAAACGTGCTCTCAACGAGACCAGGTCGCCTCGGGGAGACCACAAGAAGCCCCGCCTCGATTCCTCCAGGACGACAGTAGGTAAGTCCTACGCACAGGCCTCCAAGGCGTCCCTGGGTGTTGCAGTAACATGCAAACGCACAGGGAACTTGCTGAAGGAGTTGGTGGACCAAGTACTCCGGGAGCTCCAGAGGAAGATCCTGAGTGACGCCTGGTCGACCAAAACCCCCAAACGCTCCGCTCCAGCGTTCATCGGGAAACCCGTGCATGCGGACGGGTTCCTCAAACTTTGGTGCGCCGACGAGGCAACGCGTACCTGGCTGACGGAGGCAGTCTCTCTCCTGGTCCCACCACCGGACTTCGAACTGGAGGTCAGGGGCCAGGAAGAGACCCCGAAGAGAGTGCGGTGCGGCATTGTCGTACCCGACGAACAGGGGGTCTGGGACGACTTGCGCGACGTGGGTCGCGCTCTGGAGTTCCAGAACACCTGGTTGGAGGTTGACAAATGGTCGATGCTGCACTCCGAAAGGCAGTCAGGTGGGTGGTTCCTGGTGGTGGGCGTCCCAGAGGAACAGGTCCCGATCCTGTTGAAGAACGAGCGCCGCCTCGCGTTGGGGGTGGGTGCCGTCTACGTCAGGTTCCGGGACCCCTCAGGTAAGTTTGTCGCATCCTCCGGGATGCGACGAGAACTCCACACGAGTCAAGCAGGACTCTAACACCAAGCCAGGGTGCGACGCAGAATCCGGCCCGTCAGAACCGGCCGCGTCTGGCTCGGGGGCTGGCCCATCAGCCGAGGGTAACTCGGAAGATGAGTGCATGCTCCTGAGTCCGGTGCGGCGGGACGACGGGGTGGAGGCTGGCGACATCCTGGCCGGCCTGACGCAGCTGACGTTTGGGGAGAAGGGGACATCATCCAAAGATGAACCCTCCGCCTAGTAACGTCTACTGCCTTCAAACCAACCTCCACCACAGCTAAACAGCTACTGCGCAACTGCGCAAATGGATGGAGGTCCAACATTCAGCCATCGTGCTCATCGAGGAACCTTGGATAAGGGGTGGCCTCATTAGAGGCCTCTCCAGCCTGGGAGGTAAGATTTATTCTTCAACTGACCACACACATCCAAGAACCTGTATACTAGGGTTCAGAACCGGGAAATCCCGGTCTCGAAAGTACCGGGAATTCCCGGTTCTTTTGTCAGTAAAATGGAATCGGGAAATCAAATTTGAGACCCGGTTCTTTCGGTACTTTCGGGAATTTTATTTTCATTACGCGATTCACACTAGTTCACACTACTATTTACTCTTACTTTACTTTTCCACACTTTCTACTATTCAAACATTTAAAACTAACGTGAATAATTCAGCGTTAAAAGAAATAACGCGCGAAATTAATGGTGCGCTCGCTATAACCAATAACTACCTACACTAGCTCGCAGTTGCTAGGATATGAAGGAAAGAAGTAAGTAGGAACGCGACTGCGACGTGGTGTCGAGCTTCCCCGCGCCTGACGCGCATGCCCCGCCCGCGCGCCGCGATCTCTCGTTCACTCATCATCAAGCCGGTCCTTCATAGGTGGCACCTATGAAGGAGCGACTTGGATGCGTAGATTACACACATTACTTACCGCTGCTCTAACCTCCAGGCTGGAGGTTAGAGCAGCGGTAAGACTTGGGCACTTCAAGAACCTGAAGGACGCCTTAGCCCACGCTCTGGAGGTGTAAGCATTACGACGCGACGAGCGAAGTTACCGCATCAGGGAAGTTGTATCGTCACCTCGGTGCTACAACTGCGAGGAAAGAGGCCATATCCGCTTGAGCTGCCCAAAGCGTAGGCAGCCTCGTGGATTTAAGGTTCCACCATTTGATGGCTCGTCATCATGGTCAGCATACAAGATCCAGTTTGAGGCTGTGATGCGATCAAATGGGTGGAATAAAGAACAGGCCTTAAACGCCCTAACCTTGGGCCTTCGTGATCGGGCGTTGACGGTGTTGGGGGCACTCGGGCAAGACGTCTCCTACGAGAACCTTCTGGAGGTGCCTGAGGCGAGATACGGTGTCGATGTGACTCGAACATGTGTATCGTGCTCAGCTGAAGAAGAGGACACAACGCACCGGAGAAACTCTGCAGCAGTGGGCTCTGGAGGTGGAGAAGCTGGTCAGGAAGTCATAACAGTCGTCGCCTGCGCTGATAGATGGGAAACTCGTAACATTTACGGATGGAATCCGTGACCTGGAGTGGTGGCACCCTGTCTGGAGACAGGGTGCCACCACTCCAGGTCGCGGATTCCATTTGGTGGACCAAAGGGGTCGCTGCTGTGCCTGCCAGGCAGCGAGAGCAGGAAAACGAGTAGAAGCCAGGACTGCGGGGCGAGTGCTGGCTGGTAAGAGAGAGAGAACCAAGTATCTCGATCTCGCAATCATGTGACGGGAACAGCCTGATCATTGAAGGCGAAATTAATAAAACGCCATGCAAGCTGACATTGGACACGGGTGCTTCGCGGACAGTCGCCGGTTTCCATCTGGCAAGACGGAACCCGTCTTTCGGGGCTGCTTCAGGAACAATGAATGTGTGAAACTGAGAACAGCTACCGGTCAGCACATAACCGTCCGAGGTGAAATGGAGGTGGATCTGAAGCTAGGCAACAAAGTTTACCGTCACAAGGCATCGTGGCCGATATAGTGAGTGGACGACTGCATCTTGGGCCTAGACTTCATGCGGAAGCATCGCTGCGAGATCGATGTTAACCAGGGAGTGTTGAAATGTGGCTCAGAAGACGTCTTCATGGAAGGTGCAACTTCAGAAAAAGTGTACTGCCTGAAGAATGTCATTCTTCACCCGCGGTCGGAAACGGTTGTACCAGTTTGTCTACCAGGGAATTCGGGTCAGGGGAACCGATGTGTATTTATCGAATGCCTAGAGAAAGATGCCTCATGGAAGATTGCTAGAGCCTTGGTAAGGGGTACCAAAGTTTCATCAGTATGCGCACTGAATGCAAGTGACAAGGGAGTGTTGCTCAAGAAAATGACGAAATTGGGCACCTATCAGGTGCCCAATTCCGTCCCTTTCGGTCCTTTCCGTTTTCTAAAACAAAAACTAGCAAGAACCGAAAATACCGAAAGAACCGGGAAATCCCGGTTCCGTTATACAAAAGTACCGAAATTCCCGGTTCTCTAAAAGAATACCGGTTCCGAAAACACTACTGTATACTAACTACTAAAAACATCAGAGCCCAAGATTTAACGGAGTTCTGTTCCAGAGACATCACAGCGATACAAATTGAAATAACACAGCAGCCAAGGAGTATAGCGGTTGTTTTCGCATCGGTCTACATGCCCGAGGCCGAAGACCCGCCTCCGTTCGACCTCACGCGTCTGGTTACGAGTGCGAGAGAACCAATACGGAGGTCGTAATAGGAACGGACTCCAATGCCCACCACCAAATGTGGGGCATGAACTGCAATAACAACAGAGGTAAATCACTGGTTGAATACCTATTCACCACCAATCTTACCCTATTAAACACAGGTACGGAGCCCACCTTCGTCACAAGACGTAGTCAGACAATTATCGACTTAACTCTCGCAACAGAAGGAGCGGCTGAACGCATCAAGGGATGGCACGTCTCGAAAGAGGCATCGTGCTCAGACCACAGATGGATCAGCTTCTCCATGGAAGTCGTTATACAATCCACACAGCCGCGTAGGAAACCACACAACACTGACAAAGTAAAGTATGTTCATTTACTTACAAAGAAACTTACCCTGACTGCTACGCCGACAGTACTGGGTAACAATGAACAGATCGACGAGCAGGTATGTACACTGACGCAGTCGATGTTAGACAGCTACCACGCAGCCTGCCCTGAAAACACTATACCATCAACCCCAGGCAAACAACCCTGGTGGGGCGCTGAGCTTGAACGCAAGCGCAAGAAGGTAAGAAGGGCTTTAAACAGGGCAATGAACACAAGCGCAGACGAAGATTGGGACGCTTAAAAAGCGGCCAAATCAAGCTACAAGAAGTGCCTCAGATTCAGACGTACCATGGGATGGAGGAAATTCTGTGGGAGCATTGAATCTTGCCAAAAAGCAAACCGGGTAAGGAAATTACTGGCTCAGCAACCAACGGTTGCAACAGGTACTCTCCGTAAACCGGATAACACATACACCACATCGGAGGAGGAGACAAGACGCGTCCTACTCGAAACACACTTCCCAGGCTGCGTCCTCACCCCGGTAATAACGTGGCACGATACACAAACAGTGGCGACTGAACATGAGTGGAGACATGCAAATACCGTGGTCACAGAGGAAAAACTCCGATGGGCCATCGACAGCTTCCATCCCTTCAAAGCAGCCGGACTGGACGGCATCTTTCCAGGGTTATTACAATGGGGGGTGAACCTGTCCGCAAAATACTTCTGGCAATCATGAGGGCTAGCCTGGCCCTCAGATATGTACCGAAGAGATGGAGGGAAGTCAAACTAATTTTCATACCAAAACCAGGCCAAACAAACTATACCAATGCAAAGTCCTTCTGACCAATAAGCCTGATCTCTTTCATGCTTAAAGCCTTGGAAAGGCTCTGCGAGAGGGAACTAAGAAGTGGGGCACTTAAGCACTTACCCCTACATGCCAACCAACATGCATACAGCTCAGGGAAATCGACGGAATCGGCCTTACATCAGGTCGGGAACCAGATAGAAGCTGCTATACAACAAAAATGCATCTGTCTGCGCACCTTCATTGACATAGAAGGAGCCTTCGACAAGACAAACTTTTCCAGCATAAGCAACCCCCTAGCCTGGCATGGTGTGGATCAGATGCTCATACAGTGGATCCAAAACATGCTCAGCAAAAGGGTAGTGCGCCTGCACGGCGACACTCAGACAGCCTTGATAACTAAAGGGTGCCCGCAGGGAGGTGTACTCTCCCCGCTATTGTGGAACTTAGTCATCAATGAACTCATAGACAAACTCAACGGGAGAGACTTCTACACAATAGGTTATGCAGATGATCTAACCATACTCACCTCAGGTAAGGTAACCAGTACTGTGTACGACCTAACCCAACAAGCCCTACGCACAGTAGAGTGGTGGTGTAATGAGTACGAATTATCTGTAAACCCGACCAAGACCGAACTAGTTATGTTCACACACAAACGCGCGCTGGGCACTTACCGACTGCTCAGATTATTTAATACAGAGCTTAAGCTGTCTACCGAGGTCAAGTACCTAGGTGTCACTCTCGACAGCAAATTGACATGGAACAGCCACATGGAAAATAAGCTCAACAAAGCCAGCATTGCCTTCTGGCAGTGCAAGAAGATGATAGGCAAACGCTGGGGCCTATCCCCCAAAATTGTCTTATGGCTCTATAAGACAATAATACGTCCGATGATAAGCTACGGCGCAGTAGTGTGGTGGCCTCGGACCAACCTAATAACGGCCGCCAACAAGCTTCAAAAGCTTCAAAGACTTGCATGCCTAGCGGCAACGGGCTGCATGAAAACTACACCTACAGCGGCACTCGAAGTGTTGCTGGACCTGCCTCCACTGCACCTGTTTATACAACAGGAAGCAACGATGTCGGCGGTCCGGCTAAGAGCTCTGAAGCTGTGGAAAGACACCAACACACCGCACACTAACAATTTAAATACACTCTTTAAAGAAGTTCCTCTCACACAAGCCAATGGCGACCAAATACCGAAACAATTTGTGTTCGACAAGAAGTACAAAATCCAACTGTACGAGGATCTACACGAAGGAGTGGTTAATCACAACGAGCTCACGATCTTCAGAGATGGGTCTAAGACGGATACAGGTACGGGTTCAGGAGTATTCTCCGAGGACCTAAACATCAACATCGCAGCACCACTGGGAGCCTACAACACGGTCTACCAGGCCGAATGTTTTGGCATAATCCTAGTTGCCACAGCAATCATGGCACGTGAGGTAAGGGAACGATCCATTAGGATCCTCTCAGATAGTAAGGCGGTCCTCTCAGCCCTCAAAAGCCACACTATCACCTCGGCACTCACGCTTGAATGCCACCAGAAACTAACAGAGGTAGGTAAACAAAACAAATTAACACTGCAATGGATCAAGGGCCACAGTGGCTCAAGAGGGAATGACGCAGCCGACGTACTTGCCAGAAGAGGGGCCACTTTAGAGGTGGTGGGACCCGAGCCCATTATTCCCCTCCCTTCTGGTTTTTATCGCAACCTAGTAAGAAATAGGACCAGGACCCAACACAACCAGTCCTGGATTGGTATTGAAACACGTAGGCAGGCCAAGGAGGCTCTTCCTGCAGTAGACGGTAAGATAGCCAAACAAATCCTCCGGCTGTCCAAACAACAGCTGCGGACAGTTACGGCCGCCTACACAGGACACGGATTCTTTAATAAACACCTATTTACTATAGGTATCACCGACAGCCCGCTGTGCAGGGCCTGTATGGCAGCAGACGAGACGGCAGCCCACCTGCTCCTGGACTGCCCTGAGGTCGCACAGTGCAGGCAGCAGTACCTGACCAGATACAGCACCCTGAGGGAAGCCGTGGGCCACATCAAGAGTCTGCTGGTCTTCCTCGAAGAGCTGGGGTGGCTCGAATGACGACACCATTCCCACCCGCACGCAAAATACGCGCCAAGACGTGGAGTTGCGGAAACAGCCCGTGCAATCAAGTATCAAGTAAGACCCATCACCAAGCCGAAGTCTTATCGTTGTGGACATCATGCCAAGTCATACTAACCAAAAATAATACCTGGGAAACGATTTCTTTTTTTAAGTTTTCACATTTTTTAAACCGCGATTAAAAGCGCGCGCGTGCAATGTTCGAGATACCTACTTATCCATGGGGTCACAGGGTATCTAAAGAACATATTGGTGGGGTAAATGAATCAATTTTGTACTTACCTAATTAGAAAAATTCTATAGTAACTTTGAGCCTCAATATCTCCTGAAATAGTAATTTTCCAGGTATGGTGCTAAAGCAAAAAATGTTCGTAATGATATTCTTCATAAATACGCCAAAATTACTCTTTTCTTTTAGTCCAGAACACCTTCTTTTATTTTGATATTTGTTTGCTTTGTAATTACATACCTCCGTATTTAATTACTTTTTAAACGATAAATTTTACCGGTCCTAAGCCCGAATGAAGTATGAAGGAGAGGGTAGAATTAACAAAATTAAAAAATAACTACCTACATTTATTATTTTTCTTCATTTTATTTTCTATGGCTACCTTTATCATAAGTGCGACAGAGAGAATGCGAATGAGCAGGATGGAATATTATCAATGAATTAGTGAATGGATTGTAAAATATGACTATGATTTAAGTGAGATTTTCTACAATAAACAAATGATAATAACTTTGCTCTTTAATGATATAATGAAATTCTTACGTCACATATATGATAATAATATCTTCACTAATCTGTCCTTAAAGTTTTTGTATTAATTAAAAAATAATAGTGTATATACTCAGTATGACCATGAAGCCGTTCTTTGATTAAGGGTCGGAACATATCTGACGGAAGATGCGTCGAACGCATCTTCGGTCGCGTCTATTCCGTCAAATGAGTCGGTACACTTCTGACGGAAAATACGTCGAGCGTATCTGCACACATTCGCTGAAAGCGTGGCTATTATGCACACATATCAGTTTGTTCGTGCCGTACTCAGGGCAGCTCAATATTTTACTGTCATATTCTTTTACCTAATCATTTTTCGTGTTCCCTGATGTTATGTAGTCACTGAAGTCCTGTAGTTATATTGCAATTCGAGTTTGACTATTAAAAATATGTCGGACTTCGGAGATTTTTTATAGTAGCCAACAAGCGTTATTTGAATATACCTATTTCCTATATAGGTATAGAAGTTCAAAAATAAAAGACGATGCAATACGATTTGGTTACGGTTTTTAACAATTCCGTAACCAAATCGTATCTATATAATTTGTAAAATTTTTACAAATTATATAGAAAGGGTTACAGTTGCAGCGCATGACACAAAATGTTTTCTATGTAGGTATGTATGGAAATTGTTCCCGAGGACCTTTAGCACCTCATACCTAAAATTGGTCCACGAATCACGATCCAAGCTAGCAAGTATGCGTACACTCATAGCACATACTAACACTACATTATTCTAAACATTTCATTTCTGAAAAAATAAATGGCAGTCCTGGAATCTTACTCTACAACGCGTCAGAAAAAATCACCGATCTGGGAATAACATGGATATGGTATGTCCAATACCTACGAATTTAGCGTGCATACCTACGAAATTAGCGTGCATACCTACGAAACGTTGGGCAAATAAAATGGCTGCCATTTGGGTTGTACTCCAGAATATAATCGATATCGATATGGAGCCGGTTAAAGGAAAATAATACATTTTTGTAGTAAGTAACTTTAGTTAGTTTAAATCTTTTGCCAGATTAGTTTATTCCATAATGCAAATGTGGCCAAACATGGCAAAGCGAAAGACGACCCTAGTATCAAACATGTAATAAAATATTCTCTGGTAGCCAATATCGATACTGTGTCGCTGAGAAAGTACCGGACATGAATGGCACCATACATACGGTAATGAAACACACAGCCCGAAGCACTGATTCACCTGGTTTTTACACATATTTATGCACAAAAACAAAATTATTATGTTCGATATACAACGATTTCACAGCGAATGTACCAAAAACCTTGGCGAAAAATATGGCGACAGTAGCACGAATGATATTTCTAATAAAATATCGTAATGATTAATTTATTCAGTAAACTATTGCTGTGTCTTTTTTCTGACAGAGGTATCCCTAAGACAAAACGAGACAACACTATGTTCGGTGGCTTTATGTCCATATGTCGATTTCGAATATATGTGTATAATGTAATTTTTCTATTATGCCCGGCCCCACGTACCGGGCAAATAGTACATAAGAAAAAGTACCGGACGACGCAGCAGAGGTAGGGCCCCCCGCAAGGTGGACCGACGATCTTGTCAAGATCCCGGCAGGAGGTTGGATGCGGGCGGCTCAAGACCGGTCTGTGTGGAGAACCTTGGGTGAGGCCTATGTCCAGCAGTGGACGTCGTTTGGCTGATATGATGACTATTTGCCCTCTCCATGTATATTCCCTACTCAAAGGTCAAAATTCACGTGGTGCGTGGTGCGCGCGACGTCGACGGATAATGCGTTGACGGAAACGGAACAGACGCTGTACGCTCGACGTATTAACGTATCATCGGTCAGGTGTGAATGGTTGAACGTTTTTCGACCGATAAAACGCGACGGATCTTCCGTCAGATATGTTCCGACCCTTAGATTGACGTCTGATCTCTGCAAGTCATCAAAGATAAAGCGCTATTCCATGTTTAGACTAGTTTAGTTTATTTATGGGGTATTAAAGATTAATTGACGACGGCTGAACGTGCTCTCCGAGACACAAAGTAAGCGATAATCAATAATTTAATACGCACATAACTTCGAAAAGTCAGTGGTGCGCGCCGTGCATTTGAACTCGATGCCTCAAAAAACATATCATTAATAGGCAATTAAATAGACTTATAAAATATCCATAAAGCTCCGATATACTTAGTAAACGTAGGTATTTATTGGCGCTACTTTTATTTAGCATAAAATGTTATAAGTTATTTTTATTTATTTATTGTTTACCTACGGAACCTACCTTCCTCTTTTCTATTTTATATTGCTCACGATCTATTGATGTAAATCGAACAAAATCCAAAATATCAACAATTGACACCCTTTGAAGGGTATTTTTTCGATTTGATAACTCCCAGACTTCATACAGTCAGGACAGTCATTGTTATTATTTTGTGAGATTGTAATAGATTAGCTCTACATTAATTTAAGAAGATACATAATATTATATCTTCATGCTTTTGCACGCTTTGATCTCTACAAAGATGAAATAATTATTCTCTTTTTGTGGTTACCGAACAAATTTCAAGTTTATGGGGATTGCTAACTCTTTAAATTTCGTAAAAGACCGTTGACCAACGTTTAAATTACGAATTATTAGGGTTGTTATAGAACGTAATAGCAATAAACCGTGGAAATAACACGCTATAACGGTTGGTATAACTAAGTTAATAACGTGTTTCGTTGGAGGACTACTTTTGTATATACCTAGTGTTTACCTACTCGTAATTGCGAAAACGGACAAGACAACTATTGCGACATAACACAACACTAATGCAGTTTCTTAACGCTATTACGCAGCCATTTTGAAACGACACACAAAATGCGGAAATGCATTTCCATCAATAACTTTTCCCTACGATCGGTTAGTACAGGTTTCTCGGTTTGATGTGTAAACAAGAAATCGTCTTGCGGTTACCACAACCGGCGAAGCCACTGTCCGTATCGAACGTGGCGAACCGTAGTACCTGCTTGTATATTCTCATATTTGTTTTGTTTTTAGTTTATAGAAATAATTGGAAAAGAAAGTGTTTGTGCACGTGTGCGGTTTCGCGCGAAAATTCAGTGACAGTGACCTTATTTTTTGTGTTATCTGTGTTTATTCTTTTTTTGAACTTCCGTTCGGATTTTTGGGTAAGTTGACATTTTGATTTTTTAAATGATTTTATTAGGTTTGTTAAGATTATACGATATTCAAATAAATTATTGATGTTCGTAGCTGGTGATGCAAGTTTCCGTAAGTAATAAATCTATTTATATAATATCTAGCAGTGTGTTACGTTATGAAATGGAGGAAAATCTTAGCACTTACTTACTTGTTGAGCACTTTCTTAAATCTGCAAAAGTAAAAGTTTAAACAGTACATTGACAAAATGTCATCGTTTTACGTTTGTTAGTGTTAACGTACTCGGACTAAGGAATCAAGGTTGTGAGAGAAAGTGACCCAGCTGTGGCGGGCTTGTGTACGTTCGTCTCTATAAGTTCTTTAGTGTGCATGTTTGTTCCGGATATCGACATACGTTGAACATTGAGCAATATAACGTCCGAAATACTTTTAGCAATTAACAATACTTTCAGTTTCATCGTATCTACATACAAGTACGTGAGTTGAGTTAACAGTTCATTAAATTTTAGCGGTTTCTGAACGAATTCT